>OX387716.1:99102880-99615880 GCA_947577245.1 Andrena bucephala | reverse complement strand
AATAAAGTATCTTAAGTTATTATACCTAAATGTACTCTATACTTTTGAATAACAATAAAGTATGCGAAAATACTTTATTTCGCGATTAATGATGTTACGTGAAACGTGACGCAAGATTATTGTGCGTAGTTCTCAAAGGTACACAAAATATGATCATCTCAAAGTAATTTCTTATCTTCCGTCTGTTCCTGCCACCTCAGCATTTACTGAGATAGTTTTCTCTGCCATGAATGTGAATTGGCGAGATGAGGAAAACAAGGCCTCCCTTAATTTACTAAAGAATCAATTATTTATATATTTCAATATGAATACTGAGTGCAATAATGCCATCGAGTTATTTAAGAATGATAAAAAGTTGTTCTGTAATGCTAAAAGTAATAAAAAAAAACTTGTTTTATATGATATATTAAAATTTAATTGGAGGAAGTAAAAATTGGATATAATTTACGTAAAATTTAACTGAAAATCAAAATATAACTCGAGGAATTAAAAATTTGATATAAAAGAAATAAAAACTATTAATAAGATTAAAATGTACTTTCAGTTTTTTCGAACGTCCATTTTGTTATACTCCACAAAAACAAATTTATTTTATATTCCTGTACAAAAATTGGCAACCGTAAGCATCATCCGCAAGTTTATTCAAAAATCACAGTGGAAAAGCCTCTGAATCGAACAGATGATCCTCGAGTGCAGGAGAACGTGCTCGAATTTTCGCGAGCGGTTCTGTGGTCGCCGAAGAAACCGAAAGGGAAGGCGCGAGATGGTGGAAGGTAGGGCAGAGCGAGGGCAAAAGGAGAAAAAGGAAGCGGAGACGCCACGAGTCGCTCTCGAGACGTCTGTATAGCTCGCGTACGTGCGGAGGGGCCGGCAGAGGGAAGGAGGAATTCCCCCTTTTTCCCGTAAGTGGTCCCCGCGGGCCTTATGGGGTTTCTCGTGGCGGGCAATATCTACATATTACAACCTCGTGGCGCGGGGACCACCGTCGTTGACATAAGATCCTGTTATGCCGTCTGCTATCTCTTCGCGGACCTCGTGTCTCGTCGTAAAAAACATTAAAAGTACGAATAACATAAATTCGTTAAGGGTACCCGGCGCAGGGGCAGGGGCGCGCTAACCCCCACCGTTCGCGGATTTTAAAGTCGTCCGGTGGTACCTAAGGCACGTCGCGTCGCCAGTCCCTTCAAGCACCGCCAATTGTGATGCAACTTCTTCCTTGGTTTCTTTTTGCCCGTACCCTCTTTTACCGGCACGTTCGATTGTTTAATCGAGCTCGCGCGGCAGCCAGGGATCCAGATAGCCCGGGATACGTGTCACGAGGCGCTCCCGCTACCATCAGATTGAGTTATTATAACGGGCTCGCCTCTACGATTTTCTTCGCGCGCGATGAAGGAGAGGAGGTGGAGTCGCGAGCCAAGGGAGACTGACTGGACAGGAATTCCGTTGCGGTACCGTCCTGTTCCTTTCTGTGGAACAGCGTCACGCTCTCCTCGATCCAAGATAAGATCCTCGTGAAATATCAAGTTGCCCTTTAACATCGGGTTAAGATTCAATCAAGAGCCGCGGGTCTGTCGATGGGCTCGCGTTCGGGCTGAGTAATAAGTTCCTTTGCATTTTCGAGGCGAGCATGCCCCTAGGGGCATTCCAACGGGGATATTAAATGGTAGATGATCGTGAAATACTTTGCGCGCGGCATAGGTGAGCTTTGATTTATGGTTGAAGTAGAGAATTTTGGTAGGTACAGTGTAAGGAAGGTGTTCAGTTTTATCCATCGCTTAAACAGTGGTGTCCAGATGACCTCACCACCGTAGAATATTTAAAAAAGGAAGTGGAAATGGAAGATTAATCGAGATCAGTAGACATATACTCACTTTAATTGAAAATCATTATTGCAACTTGGAACTGCGAAGCTTTTCTTATCCCTTAATTCTAATAACACCACCAATTCACCTCACACGTAAGATCCACGCTCCACCAAAGAAGCTCCAACCAAAATCATATCATCGAACCTAATCGATCCGAAAGAACAGAGAAAGAGGGCAACGAGGCTCGAAAAGTTTCGTAGTCGTGTCCAGAGGTAAGGTGGTCGGTATAGGGACACAGGGGGCAGAGTTCCCTGGGGACCATGTGGCCGACGAGGATTGTCCGCACGTCTAGAGTTACCCCCCTCGAGAATCTGGCCAGCCGCGAGTCCGCGGCACCAGAGTTAATTGGCTGGAAAACCTTGCTATCCGATACTCGACGCCCTGCTACTGCCCCGAGATACGTAAGACCGCTCGTAATCTGTATTTTCATCTGTACGCCTATCCGCGCCCGTACGCGCTGGGCCCTACCCCCTCCCCGTCTTCTAACTGTACTCGAAGCAGCAGCGGCGTAGACCAGAGGAGAAAAGCGTCCGCTCCTTTCCTCCCCGAGCTCTCGATTCCCTTCTGATCCGTGCCTCTCCTCGTCCTTCCTTCGCCGTCTTCCTTTCCCTGTCGGCCAGGAAAGATAGGTATTGTTGCGGGTGGTCCCTGGTGCACATTGTCAGACCGGCCACCAGGTAGTGTGCAACGTTGCCGCTCGCAATGTTGCTCTCCCTTCTATCCTCCTCTTCCATCCTTTCCCCTCGATCCTTCTCTGTACCCTTTCCTCCCCCTTTTTTTTTTGCTTTTTTCTTCATTTCATCCGTTTCTCGCTCTTTCGCGGGTGCCCCGCGTCCTTCGTACCGCTCGGGGTACGCTGGGACGTTGCTCGGGGACCCTTTGCGCCGGGAGGATTGGGTGGTGGCTCCTGTGAACCTTTCCTTCACCCTTGTGAAGGGTTTACTTAATTGCAAGTGTTTTCCTGAGCCAGTGTCTTCATCTCAAGTAGCTTTAGTTATTATTCCCTGATTATTTGACTTATCTATCCTCCAGTTAGGGTGATTAATAATTATATTCTTGCCCTGAAACGTTAGTACCAAGTGATTTTCATTTTCTGCGTTAGGGAATCTATTTAAATTCTTTATTTAAGTCTCTTGGCCACTATCGTTACTGTTCTAGGTAGCTTTCTAAGAAATTTCCTGTTTTGCTTGGGTCTACCATTTCCACCCGTTTTCCCGACTATCAGCTTCCCTTTATAGAACCTCCTCTGTCGTTTCTTCTTTATTTGTCCGCCACGTTCATGTTTCTGTTGGACTATCCTTTCCCTCGTATTTCGTCCAATCTCGGCTCCTATCTCCTCTCGCCTCGTCTTGCTCGTTTCAGTTAAGAGGTAGTACGTACACGTTGGTACGTACAACCCGCGGCCGGCTACTTATCATCGTCAAAGCCCACGCGGCCAATTTAAAGTGCTCCGGCTGCTGTTCTGTGCCCAGCCGCCCTTTAACCGGTGGAAACTGTTCCTTTTCTTGAAAATCGTAGGCGGTATCGGCCCGCAGTCGACCAGGCGGCTCGTAAACCTGTTGGGATCAATTGGACGATCGAATCGTCGCGATGCTGTTCTGTTGTCGAAACGATTTGACGCCGCCAATAACTGCGCTGCTTTAGACGCCAATCTTAAATTCTTGTATTCAATCTTGAAGTGTAAGTGGAACTTGCACGAGTAGGTGAAACTTGATCATAGAGTGTTTAAATATTGAGAAGAATGGTGACACAATTTTGCGATACCTTTTACGTATCTCGAGACCTTTGATCTGGTATTAACTGATAGCATAGATTAACTTTATGTACGTTAACCCAAGGTTAACTGATTAATAAACTGTAAATTGCGAAGTTGTAGCATTCAGTTATTAATACAGAGTAAATTCGATTTATAATGACAATGGTAATTCAATTTAGTGTTCATAGGTAGATCAGAAAATTCGATGCAACTACTACAAATAATTTTAATGTAACTTAAACTGCTGTGTGGGAAATAGGGAAGTAGGGCTGGTATAAGAATGATATACAACCTAAATAATGAACTATGTTAACAACATGAGTGATGTAAATAATAAGGGAAAGAAGCATCGAATTACAATGACGTAATACATTTGGTAGTTTCCCATTTCTTACAACGGTAATATATGCACCGTTGCAGGGGCCATTACCAGTTTAAGGAACACTTTGATTGCAAGCTTGCAAATTGGCAGCCCGTATGTAATTAGTATTCGTAGCACGCAACGTTTCCCATTGAGCTGGAAGCGATAGGCTGACATTACCGTTCCCTTTGTTCAGGGCAAAGCGGAAGGACAGAGGTCCGCGGTGTGGATCAGGGCAAGGCTGCAGGATCAGCTGAGTCAGCTGGGCTACTTCCTGCAGAGGCACGCCGGCAAGGTCCTCTTCCTCGCGATCGTCGCTTTGGCTACGTTCTGCGTCGCCCTCAAGTCAGCACAAGTTCACAGCAAGGTCGAGCAGCTCTGGGTGCAAGGTAAGTGCATTATCGAAATAATCCCTTCAAAAGGAATACCACTGACTATCCTCGATCGACATACTCGAGAAAAATCATCTTCCTGCATTTCATAAAACTAAACACGGGTTTGCAACCGAATGATCGTCGACTTCTGCACAGATTATTCTTCGCGAATAATCAGCATTAAATCTGCGAGGCAGGCGGGGCGTCCGTTGTCCCTCGGGATTGATTATACCCAGCCCGGTCCGACTATTAAAACGCAATCTAATTTGACTCTTACGTTTGGTGTTACATCGGTAAGCCTCAGCTGCGGAGATTAGAGGGCCCGACGAATGACTAAGGGGCTTTGTAACGCCGCGATGTTCCGACAGTTCTCTCTGTAATGCAGTAGCGCATCTTGTACGGGATGCATTTTCTGCAAACCCTTGGTACCGCGCAGTGTACGACATAGCGTGTATGTTCGCGGCGACAGGGACATTATTCTCTCGCTTCCGACACTTTTCGTCGTCCACCCTAAACGTCTGCGAAAATTTCATCTCTTTATGACGCTGCTCACGGCTAGAAAGCAGTCGGATACGTAGACGTTTTGTCTGCTAGTTTAAATGGAAGGGGACCAAGTCGAAAAATGGACACTTTCGGATGGAAAATATTGGGGCCGATGGAGGGGCAGGGATGGAGTGACAAAAGGAGAACAGGGAATTGAACGAAACTCTGCTTTACCCCCACGCTTGGGCGCACGGTACATTAGTTAGCTCGCTGGGTGGCCCTCTATATTTATCCGCGGTCCGAAACGCTAATTCGAACACCCCGTTGCTAACTTCAAGCGCGGGCGAAATCCAAAGACTTCGAATTGCTTGACAGACTTGTACAGATATTCTTCAAAAAGTGAGTTGGAAATGCGAGATGAAAGTTCTGTGGGCGAGGCTTTGTTTTTTTATATCATTCAACTTTGATTTTAATATTCCACCGGATGGATAGAGGCGGTAGCACTTTGATGAAAATTAAGCTCGTTTTGTGGGAAAATTACGCTCACTGTCGATCTTTTTTAATTATGAGTGGTACAGTTTTGTTGGTGATAAATATGAAATAATATTGATTTCTTAGGCTGATGGAAAGTAGTGCAGATTGAAATCGTGAAATCTGTTAAGTGATAAGTGTCAGTTGTTTTTCTTAAATTCCTGATATCAAATCAGGGCCAATGATTTTTCCTTCTCCTCGCTACCGAGGACAAATTTTAGTTTTCCAAGGAATAGAGGAGCTGCATCGCGGTGTCCCAAGCTAACTGTTCTAAAGATTCTTTCGTCTCGGTCCGCTTGCCACGAAGTAGCGCCGTCGTCATTCGCCTAGGACCAAAGTTAAGGCCATCGGATTTCCTCGAGCGCGAGAAACGCGCACCTCTTGTAGATTAAAGGCGTATCAACGTTTTATGAGATTTTAATGAGCAAACGAGTTTGCGCGGGATCGCTCTCGAATAACGTCTGAGCATCGCAACGAACCTCGAATCAAGCGTAGGTACGTTCCTCGAACGAAGAATTTGCAAAATTCCGGATTCCCGAGTCCGATCTAGCAGGAGTAGGTATTTTTAAACGTAGAGGAAACCGCAAGTTCAGCGAGCACTGTAATAAAGAGCAATGTCTGAATGTACAGACTTAACCATCTTCCAGCATAAAGCCGGGAATCCACCTAAATAGAAGCTAAAATATGCTACGCGATGCTATGCTACGTTTTAAAAAAATTAGGTTGAATACGTTCTCATGGAACCGTTTCCACCAAAGCTAAAAGATAGCATGGCATAGCTTATGTTAGCTTCCAGGTGGATTCCCGGCTTAATCCAGCGACGCTCGCTTAAGGGGGGGAGCCTGGTGTAACTAGCTGAAAATCGAGGCATTTTTTGGAATTTTTTTTTAAAGAAAGTATTTAATCGATCTTTCTGAAACTTTCAGGATAGTGTATTATCAGATTAAGGTAGATAAAAAAAAAATTATTAAAAAAGAGCGGCAAATAACAGAGTTATACGGGCTTATTCCCAGTCCGTTGGCTACGTAATTGTTCCATTGCGGGCAAGGTAGCTTCTACTGTATTCATCTGAAACCAAAAATTGAACAATTTTTGTTTAGTTTATGAGTGCACGCACAAATCGTATAAATTCATAACATAAAAGATGCAAAATTGAACAAATGGCGGCCTCTTGAAAATAAAGTTCACTTATTCCAACAAAATTTCGTCTTAAATGTGTAAAAAAAGTTATTTATTTAAACAATATCATTATACCAATAGCTAAGCTCTGTGAAGAAAACGATTGGTTGAATATTTTTGGAGTTACATTGCCCGCCAATTTGTAAAACTGTCGTTTCGAGAAAAACGAATTTAAAGTTTTCTGGTAACCTGATGCTCCGTAGCAAAACCGGCTATATCCGCTTTAATTTTTCGAATTTCGTTTTGCGGCTTTGGGAACATATTATCGCGATGTTCAACTATTGATTTATGCAAAAAAAAAAATCGGTCTCTTCGCTCCGCTACACCAGGCTCCCCCTTAAGGATCAGTGGAACTTCTTCAGCCGCCACGAATTTCTCCCCCCTGCCTGTACCGCGCGATAAAACCACCGGGGCGCGCATCGAAGCGTTCGCGGGACTAATTAATACCATATTTCGAACGTGTAGCGGTGTCCACAAAAAACCACGGAGCAATTCACGCGCCAGCGTCTCGCGGCTTTTTGCCACCGCGAGCAGTTGTTACACGCGTTTAAGGGCTAACGCGCTAATCGTCGAGTGTGGTTAGCAGGGGGTTGGGGTTACCGTGGCCACGTGAGAAGTGTGCCTCGGCTGGTGAACGATACCGCGTCCCGCCGGGGGAAGGCGGGTAAGGCGGACGGGGGGAAGACGAAGAAGATGATGAAGAAGAAGAGGGCATTGGAGAGATGGTGATTCGAGATGCGTGCATGCGTGCGCCACGCGGATCAGTACCGGATATCCGTGAGGTGACTGCAGCCTCTGGTGCAGTCGAGGCGGCGGGATATGCGGGCGCAGTGTGCCTCGCCCGGGGTGCGGGCGACGGGGGGACTGATCGAGCGTAAAGGAGCGGCCACGAGACGGAACGCGCGACGATCCCGTCGGGAGATGGAAAGGAATTTAACTTTACGACCTCACGCCGCGATTTGACGATATTCCAGGGTGGATGAAGGCCTGGCGGGCGTAAATTCCGCCGCAGAGAGATCGATAAACGCTGCTTTACGGCCTCTTCCATCCCTCCGCGTCGGCGAACCGCGAGCGTACCGGACGCGAGTAATCGAGAAGGTTTTCTTTTTCATCGTTCGGGTGACGCACAGTGGTCGTTAACGGGTCGCTTTTTAATCGCGAGATATTGCTCGTTTGAAGCCTGCTTTGTGCTCGTACAGCGCAACTTGAAGCTTTGGGGTGTCCGAGGATCGTGGGAGATCGGAGAACGATTTCAATCACCTTCGCCCATACCTGTTACACGGTTTCTTCGTACGGCCGGGGTCCCTTCGGTCGGGCGCATGGTTCTGCCGATCTGGTGGGGCAACATCGCCGCGCAATTTTCGGCGTATCAAAAGGCAATGAGGGATAGGAATGAACGGAGGCAATAATTTTCATCTTGTCCCTCGCAGCTGCAACCGGTGCAATTATGTCGACAGCGGCGTGGAAGCGGGGCGCATTCGAAATCAATGAAAAAACTTCGCGGCACCGCGCGGCTGAACGTGAACACTGTCTCTCTAGCGGCACGCGCAGGTGGCGTGCCGTTTTCGTGAATCAAAAATCGAGCGGATCCACTTAATTCAGTCCCTTTCGATCTGTTTTTTTTTTTCCCTCCCTGTTCCTTCGTACGCTGGCGCGGTAGGTTCGCTAAACAGAGAGACGCCGGCACACGCGCCAATATCTCTCGTCCCTCTCCACCGTGCGCGGTCTCTTTCCCGTCCTGGACATCCGTATACGGCGAAGGCGGTTTCGTCTCGAATCCAGAGAGGAAAAGGCAGGTAACGCGGAGGAAGGAGATCGGAAGAGTAAGAGTGGCTCCTTCTGCCTCACCTTTCGGAGATAATACGTTCGTATAGGCCATTCCAAGAAACGAGAACCTTTCTTTGAATGAAACTCCGCGCGTGGGCTGCATTGATGTTTGCTTTGTCTTGAAATAAATCGGCAGCCACGGAACACGATTATCAGATCAGTGCTGGAGCTTGAAGGATTCTCTGAAAAAGGGAATTCAATGTATATGGATCCTTGGATCGGCAATCAAACATTTAATTAACAACCATCGCACACTCTCAGTTTCAAATACTCCCAATCTGTATCGGCTGCTAGTCGGAGGTCAAAATATTCTTCATTTCCATTTGCCCGCTATGTTAGGTTGAAATATTCGACAACTTGCCCTGCAAATTGCACTTGTACCTTGACAGACTCTATGCTAACCACAGCATAGTAGTCGAAAGTAGCAAAAGTGCCATTTCAGGTCCACAGATTCTGAGTATGTAGATGGCGGAGGTGTTAGCTCAGGGTCAACGTGAAAATGTATCCCCCGCTGGGGAAGGAAAAGCCTGTCCTCCAGGAATTAGCATCGCGGGGCCTAGGACTCGGAAGTGCCTAAGCAGCGTCTTCCTGGAACGACCTGTACCGAGGGCCCAGGCGCAAGGAGGCCGCCGCGGCGCCGTTGGCGCGACAAGGACAGACAGAGGACGAAGGCACGATCGTGCACGAGGGGCCGGCCGACTGCTTACATCTTCATTAGGCCCCCATGCCTCCGAGTGCGAGGGAGAGGGCGCGCGGCTGACGGAGGGACGGAGATCGGAGCGGAGAAGAAGAAAACGATGATGAAGAGGGAGCAGAGGAGACCGAGCGGGAGGGACACGGGCGAGAGCGAAACGGAGGGATTCCGTAAGGCCGCAACGGGGATAAGAAAGTCAGAAGACCGTCGTCCAAAGACCCACCGGGAATCTGTTGTTGTTGCACCGACGGACGGACGGACGGACGGACGAACGGCCGCGTAAACAGAGGATCTCATCTTCTGTTTACTGCGCTCTGCAGTTGTCGGAGCATCGGTTGGTTGGCAGATAAGGACGCGAGTGTTGAGTGTGCATCGGGGACTCGCTGGGACTTGGTCCGAGCGAAAGATTTTAGGAAACGTAGGATCATGAGGGATGGTTTTCGTGTTGAAGGTGTTTTACTTAGCATTGATGCTATTCGGTACAGACTCCTACTCTACCTTGGTCGCTGAGTCCTAATTCAGCATAGATCTGTCCACGAGAGCCATACTACCCAGCTTGATCGATGTTCATTCTTTAGATGAATGTTGAAGGTGAACGACAGGCCCCCATCGAAATGGAGGCAACATAAATCCCAGCGGCCGTCGAAAGCTGTCCCCGGTTGGACCTCCCCGCGGAGGGCAGCTGGCAAAAAGGCAGTTATCAGCGAGCGGACGCGTGGTATCGGCGGCGAGCGCTATTTCCGCCGGGGAAAAAAGTGGCGTGGCACCACTAAATGAGAACCGCTGGGATTGGATGGGGCTCGGTTCCGGTGAATGGTCGCGGTGGGTGGCCCGGTGGGCTCTCTGTGTGCGCCAAGCCAACCCAGCCAGCCAACCAGCGGTGGGCCTGCGTGCCTGAACGATTGAGCCAAGTCTCAGCTCCTCCGTGAGCCTCAGAGAGAGCTAAGCCTGCTTCGAAGGGGCCCCCTTCGTTTTCTTCTCTCGTCTTCCTTCTTCTCTTCTCCCTACTAGCGGTGCCCCGGCTCTCCCTCAAAACTCCGTCAGGAACAGTCAGGAAAGGGGCCACGAGGGTTTGCTACGCCAAGTAGCCTTAGCCCACCTTCATCTGGGCCCAGCCGCGCGCGCGCGAGCGCGAGCTCTCCTTCTTCCTTTTTCCATCTCGCAGGCTCCGTCTCTCTACTACCCGTCCGGTGGGCATCAACCCCGAAACTTTATCTACAAGACCTACGATAATGAAGCCACTGTTGGTAGCGTTTTATAGACCAGCTTTCGCGAGTATAATTGGCTGTACCGGCGGCGGGAATGCTTTCTGTCTCCTTCGTTTCTTTAGGCCGTCCTTTTAACATCGTGTCGCGTTGCCGTAAATCTGGTTTTATTCACTCGATTCAAAGATCCTCGAGATCGGCTCCGCGATTCCCTAGGCCTTGAGGCTTATTGGACGCTGATCTTTTCGCGGCGTTCAGTAGGTGTTAACGAAGCGTCTTGCAGCTTCGGTTTGTTTGATTTATCGCTTCCCCTTTGAGAGTGGGTGGTAACGATCAACGAAGATCGCTCGAACTACGCTGAGGAGTCGAGTTCTGTGGACCTTGGTGAAGTTACGCACGGATCGGTACGCGTCTGCTTTACGTCGCCCTGCGTTACATTTAATTGGCAATTAGGGTAATACGCGCGCGAGTAAGGCAGAGTGAGTCAGACTTGGAAAAAGTCCATTGTAACTGACTTAGTGCAATCAGCAAAAAGAGATTTTAACTCGTGGTTCGTACACGAAGTGTCCAAAAATTTACCATTTTACAATCTGAGGATTCATTGACGAGATATAAACTTCAGATGCCTCTACCTATGTTGAAAAGGAAGCCTGGGGTCGCAAGCTGCTAAGTGACTTTTCACTGCCTCCCGACACGTGGAACTTTGTTTTGGCTTGTCCCTTAATTCTAGGACACCCTGTACTTTCACACGCCATAAAGCTGTCCACACGTGCGTTTCCAAGCCACTGACAGACGTTCAATCTTGTTAGCCCCCCGGGATTAGCTCCCAAAACGGAAGAGCCGACTTTCCGGAACTTATTCGTAAACTGTCAAGAGAGGCCGGTTCGCGGAACGTTTATTTAGCAACAGATGGCAGCCACTGGGCGCGCACAAAAGTTCCGTAGCTATCTGAAATAAAATACCGCCTCGCGATTTCCGCTTGTCCCCGGTTAATTCTAGTAGACGCACCTCGGCGCCGGCCGCAAATCCCGCAAACGGGGCCCGAGCACCTTCCAGGAAGACGCGGGGAGTCGTTAAGGCGAGCCGAAGACCCGGGGCACGAAGGCCCTACAGCGACAACTGATCATTCCGTCTTTTTAGACAAGCGTTTCGTGGTCGACCGCTACGTGCTTTTGGCTAGTAATATCGCGAAATTAACGTATAACCGGTAATTGGGCGGAATATCCCTTTAACGATTCGACGGTCGTGTCCTGCCTTGTCCGGCTTAACAGCCTCCTCGTTTGAAATTTAAGGAGGAGAACTTAAGGAGGGCTGCCACCATCGTTGCTTCTGCTCCTGCCGAGGCATTTAAGGACGAAGCACGAGAACCACGAAAAAGGGGGTGGGAGTTGGGCATCTCTTTCTCCCCCATTCCGGCCGGCCGGCCGGGCCGTTTCTGTTCGTTGCACGGCCGAAAAGGGCCGCTCGTTGCACCTGCTCTCCCTCATAGTACGCCCGGCGTCCCTTCGTGCCGGTGCCGGCCGATCGGGAGGAACACGCGCGCCTTCGTTTCTTCTTTCATTCCTCCGTCTTCCGACTCCGCTCTTTTCCCCCGTTTCTTCGGAGTCCACCTCTGTTGATCCAAGGCGCGCCTCGCGTCCGGGCGGCCTCCTCCCTCGGGGCGAGCATCGAATTATCGTTAAACGTCGGTTCTTCCTCGTCGCCGCGAGCACCAGACGCTTGTGTCGCGCGCGGGGCGGGGCGGGGTGGGGGGGGGGGGGGAAGGGAGGACCCGGGCGAGCCCTTGGGGACCTTCGTTACGCGATCGCGTAATTATTTCGCGACACGTGCAATTTGCCGGGGCGCGCCCCTTGGCCCCCTGCAACCCGAACCGGCGCTCTTTTCCGCGTGCACGTTAGATGGCGAACTACGGTTGATAGGACGGCAGCTGGACCGCGGCGGTAACCGTGATCGGGTACTGTTACCTGTAATTGCGCTTACCTCCCTGGGTAGTCGGTCGGTCCCATAGAGACCCCCTGCTCGCAATAATCCCTCGAACAACGCCAAAGCGATCGGCATGGGTGAAGGGCGGTGGGAGGTGGGGAGCAGCTTAGTACAAGGACCGTGGTGGTTGTTCACGTGAATGAGACAGTCGACAAAGCTAAAAGACGCGGCCATTCAAGGGTGCCCCGGAGGGACAGAGACCAAAGGAGATTCTTACACGGTACGATCACGGTAGCCGGAAGGGTGCGGATAGAACGGGAACGACGCTGCCTCGCCCCCCTGCGCCAGACAGGGACGGAGAAATAATTACAGAGACTACCCGCCGATAAATCAAGATGCGCGTCTCCTCCCCCTTTTCCTTTCTCTTCCTCCTTCTGGCTCTGTCTCTCTCCCTCCCTGCTGAATCACAGGGCCCTTTTCCCTCCCACCCCCTCGTCTGTTTTTCTCCCCCTCTGCCTCGCTGCTTCTCGGTCCCATCTCGTCCTCTTCGTCTTGCCAGCCCCTTTATCCGTGCTTTCCTCCGTTAAGACGCATGTTTCTTGCTACGCGGAGCGTAGAGAGTAGTGTCTTTATTACGCTCGATGGTCCGCCTGCATTCTACAGGTCGATTCATACGTCGGCGAGCGAGAGAAGGGGGGCTAGGATCGCCGGGCCCGTGATGTCTCGTTTCACGTGGGCGGCTAGAGAGGCTGAGAAACTCGTTGTAAGTGATTCTGATCGTAAGGAAACGCTTCGTTGCACTGGCGGAGGCCGCCGTAAAGCTGTCCGGCTGTAATATTTAGTTCGTTTTGTCGCCGGAGCCGCGATTCACCGTTCACGGTGCATGCGGGATAACTTTTGTCGCGTGTTCGTGCGCGTCTATGGTCTCGGCTCGTGAAGAAGTCAAGCGCGTAGAATGCAACGTGTAGTTTTCATCCCTTTGCTCAGTATAATTAGGTGGCTCGTGGTTCTCAGAGAAATACTTGGATCTTTTCGGAGTCACTTGTATTTCCATGGAAATATTTTATGGGACGGCTCAGAGATGTGATTGATGATTTCAGAGCTTCTCACTTTCTCAGTAATAAAAGTCACGGGCTTAATTCAATTAATTCGATTCGTTCTTTGACGAGGTTTCATCTCCCCTTTGGTCGTGGCACGAATCACGCCTCAATCCTAACCAAGTATTCTGAAAATGATTCCCGTAATTCGCTCAAACAGTGTCCATTTATTAATACAGCGCCCCATTCTTTTCGAATTAGTCGTACGCCATTCAACCTTCCTCTTCTTCTCGAGCCGTGGTCGACCGATAGATCCTAGCAGGCGGCTCGTGTATTGTCGCTCGGAACAAATACGTAGCGGTTTTCGACATTCCACAGGGCGACGGGGGGAACAAAAATGAGGCGGGGGAGGGGAAAAAGGTTGAACGTGCGCAATCAGGTTCCCTTCTTCTTCACGCCACCTTCATTACTGTTCGTCCCCCGAGGTTTACGGTCAGGGTATCTGTCCCTGTTACCCAGGTCGGTCACGATGACCCCTCACCGCGGCGGAACAGTATCCTTTCCTCCAGCATCCACCAGCACGGCGCCCCTCCCCCTCATTCACCCTAGAACCGCGTTACATAATGCCTCATAACGACTTTCATTAACTCACATCACGGTACACGTCCATTATATAAACAGTCTCTAGATTCGGGCGTAGATAAACGCGGGCAATTATTTCTGATTAATTATCCGCTCCGTTGCACGGCAATAATTCAAACGCTCGTGCCCCCGAAGCTGCTCGAGAGCCGAAACGTTTTTTCGATCCACGCGACGGTGAAAGGTTCTCCAATTTTAATTACAATTTCCATCGGCCTCCCCGAAGCCACCAAACTCTATCCTACAATCCGTAGAGAATTCACGGAGTCCGGCGGTTCAACAGACTCGTCGCCGCGATGTCGAAACGCCGAGAGATTCGCCGGTAATAGGGGCCAGGCGTAGCGGCCACAGTAACCCAGGTCGTTGTTTCCTCGCGCCGCCCTCATTATTGTTCGTCCTTCGGGGTTTACGATCACGGTATTCGTCCCTGTCCCTCGGATTGGTCACGATGAGGCCCCGTACGTTCGTTTCCACTCGTATACATCCCGGAATATCGGCTGGAAAGACCGCCCGTTGACTCTACCAGGTGGTTCTCCGCGGGCACGCCGGGGCCCGCCTCTCGCCGGCGTCCCGTTTGGAGGGGCCTGTACCAGCCAGGCCGCCGCGGAAGGTTGAGAACCTGCTTGATAGCGGGCAACACGGGTGGTCCCCGGAGGCCGCGCCGTGGCGGAACGAGCAAATACGCCGTCGGCATTTTTGACGGTGAAATCTGACTAGGTGGGATCCCGACGTACCCCGTGTCAGACGTCATTCTCGTGCCCTTCCTGCGTTACTTTCCGGTGAATATACGTATCCCCGGTTCGCGCTTTCGACCGATCCTTGGCCACCCTCTTTCCGGCTCACCCTGCTCCACATTGGCCTCGTGCTCGGTGCCGTTTTTTGGCCAGTGCTTCGATTTTGATTAACTACTCTGGTGATGAGTTCTTCGTGGGCTGTGGAGTCTGGGATACTTAATTTCGACTTTGTGGCAATGTTTAGAACTGTGGTAGGAATATTTTGGTGGCACACTTTTCGATGAGGAAGAATTAGCTGATTGATACCAGTTCATTGGAGCGTGTGAATCTTCTCGATGGAATAAAAATTATAGTAATTCAACTCTCACTTACTAACCATCCATCCTCCAGGCCTTTATTTATTCAAAATTCTATGAAATTCTGTCAACAAAAAGCTGCCACAGAATATACAGTTGTTCGACGATAGAAACGAACAAAATGCCTCTTCATCATCGACGATACAGTGATATCTCGCTAATATGTCTAAACGGACTTGAGGCTCGAGTCTATCAAGCGATTCTAATTATTTCTCCGAATAATCGCCAGCGGGGATAATTAATATACGACACCCAGTCGCGTTTCTCGCGAAGATAAACGAGTCGAGCGTCGTTGAACGTCACTGATGACTTATTTAGTTAAGATCGATGTGGTCGCCGTTTCAGCCACGGGGTGGGACGGGCGTTCTGAACCATAACAGAGAGCTATTTCCATGTCTTCTTCTGGGAACGCTTTCATTGGTACCCTGCCAGAAATTTTTCTCGGTATATCCGTAAAGCCGCAGAAACGCGTGTTACGACACTGGCCAGGGTCGATGTTTCTCTTCGGGGAATCGTCCGAGCAGAAACATCACCAGGCCCGTCGAAAGCTTAAAGTGGCACGAGTCGCGAATAAAGCGACCAGCCAATGGCGATGGACCTCCAGGCTTTGCCCGACAACTCGGTTTAGGTTTCCAGAAGGTGGTCAGGTGGTGGTGCCATGTCATTTCGAGGGAATACAACTGCGCTTCAAACGTGCACTCGGTGATAGCATTAAGGGAAATTTGCGGGGGAAAGTCGTGTGTAGAAAGGATGCAAGACGAGTGTTTCCATTGGCGACTTTGGCCCTCTTGATCCTTTTCCTCTGTATTTACTTTTGTGGGTCGTGATAGGTGTTTCAGATGTATTTATATATTTTCTATTTCTATCTATGCTTAGTGATGGGACTGATGCCAATACTATTGATGATATTCAATCAATTCGATACCAAAGTACTCAATAGGAAATAATCGATACGCATCGAAATTAGGTACTTGGTATCAATTATCGATACCGATTCTTCTTCGACCGATGCCATATCAATACTATACCGAATCAAAACCGGTTTGATACTTTACGAAAGTATCGATATTCGTTTGATACGTTACGAAATTATCGTCACATGTTTGATACCTTATGAAATTATCGATACTTGTTTGATACTGTACGAAATTATCGTCATTTATTTGATAAATCTGTGATCAGATGGCAAACCTGTTATCATGTCTATTTGATATCTACTTGAAAATATATATATAATACCTGTTGCATGCTTGTACGAAAGTATCAGTTTCGATTTGCAATTTAGTACTTCGCGAGAATATTATTTATTACCAATCATGATTTGATAATATAACTAATGAAGTAGGAGTAGGAATCAATATCTATTCTCGTATAGGTATCGATATTTTTGTGTAGGTATCAAACAGGTATCGATACATTCGCATATGTAAGTATCAAAGAAGCATCGATTCCTTTTGATACCTTTGACTTTGATATGTATCAATACCAGATTGAAATTTGTAGAAGGGTATCGATATGTATCGATACGGTATCAGTCCCATTACTATCTATGCTAAGTGAAGGCATTTAAAATACCAGCGTTGAGGCATGGAAGTGCTTCATGTGAAAAGGCTGGAATACTTTCCATGCTATCGTGGAGTTTTAGGTTCTCGGTGGGATGTTAATGAGTGGTAAAACTTGAAAATCTTTCAGGTTAGAGTATCGTTTTAATGGATATGTATATTTAAAGTGATTATATTTAAAGAGTTTCGAAGATCATTACTGTTTTATAGATTCGTTTATATTGATTGCGATTATTTGTTTAAAAATGTGATTGCTCTGTTGTAATTCACGTGTCGCGATGACGTTTTTGGTCGCAGAAGGCGGAAGGTTACAAAAAGAGCTGACCTACGCCTCGGAAGCACTGGGTGAAGCAGCCGCCTCGACGCATCAACTCGTCATCCAAACGCCAAGGCATTCCGGGGCGAATATTTTGCACCCTGCAGCGCTCAAGGAACATTTAGCGATCCTGAAGGCGGCGACGCAGGTCACCGTGCACCTGTTCGAAATGTAAGTCCTTTTTTTTTCCTTTTTCCCGTCTCTGTATTACACTTTCCGTGAGTTGGCAAGAAAGAGCGCAGGGCGTGGTTGGGTCTCCGCGCAAAAGGTTTATTGCCGTACCAATTAAACGATACTTAATTATACATCGTTGTAAACTGTATTAAAAAGGAAGGAGCTTCTTACATGCAATGGGCTGTGAAAAAATCTCCAGCTAGCTATTCAATGCCTTAAATTAAATAAATTCAAAATTAAGTTCCCTCACCATTTGTCAAGCATTTTAATCCCACTTTATCAATTATACAAATCCGTACAATTCACTTTCTATAACTCTATAACTTCTACACCTAACTACTATAACCCTATGAGTTCTATAGCTAACTTCTATAACTCTATAACTTCTATACTTAACTACTATAACTTTTATACTGAACTGCTATAACTCTAAGCCTAACTACTATATTTCTATACCTAACTTCTACAACTGTATGCCTAGCTGGTATAACTTCTGCACCTATCTTCTGTAACTCGATGCCCGGCCGCTATAGGTAAGTTCTATGCCTAACTACTATAACATCTATAAGTACCTACCATAACTTCTGTAACTGCTGCAACTACCATAACTACTATAACTACTGTAACATCTATAACTACCATAACTACTATACCTACTATAACTACTATACCTACTATAACTCACAAACGAGCACCCGAAAGTGACGAAAATTTCAGAAATTAAAAAACACAGCTCGCCCCTCTCTCTTGCTAACTGCGACGGACACCCCGGAAATGCCTAAGAAGTGGCTCCGAGGATCTGCTGGCATTGTTTGGGAATTTTTGTCAGGAGGTCCCCGAGCCGCTCTCTTATCGGCGAGACACGGGGGTTAAAGGGATGCAAACTTGTATTCATGAATGCACGTGTTCCGTGTCGCTTGCAGCACGTGGAGGCTGAAGGACATGTGTTACGCGCTGAACATACCCAACTTCGACATGCACTACATCGACCAGGTAATTTAAAACTACCACTACTTTGTATACATGCAGCCGATACACTGCCGTGTGCGCGTGCATGTTGTAACGCGTACGTAACTATTCACGTATTCGACGCGTGGACCGTGATACCGCGTTATTGCGCGTGCACCGCCACTTCTCGATTTCCATTAAGAAATCTCGGGGAACTAGCGATGACCACGACGAAACCCATTGATCGTTTATCGCCCCCTGACAGCAACGTGCTTAACGTTCTCTGTGATTCCTTCCTTTTGCTTCCCTGGGGCAATGTAAGCTCATTTGAAGGAACTGTTTTGCGAAGACGGCGTTGTCTCTGTTTGTTGTGAATTTGAAGGAAAGTTCGATTAATCGTGATTGAAGCTTATAGTGAGGATAAGGGTGATTGTTTAAAATTATAGTAGAATCATAGGGAGTTTAAGTGAATTTGTTTCGTCGGATTTAGTTTCAGAATCTTCCATTTTTTAACTAAAGTTTATTAAGACACGCAAGAGTATTGTTTTTGCGAAGAACGTTGAAAAGAAATGTGATGAAATCGTGTCCATCGCTAGATCTTACCAATTTCTACAATTAGGACTGCCACTCTTTTACCTTTCGCCCAACAACTCCACATTCATTATTCTACCTCTAGGCTTTGATTAATTACAGTGAATTGTCTAATTAGAATTTGAATATTACATTGAAAATCTTCATCTTTATTGATGGATATATTCAAGACCCCCTTCAAGATCATTCATTATAAAATTCACGATTACTTAATATGAAGAGTTGCATTTCTAGTGAAATTTTGGAGTCTGTTGAAGAGTTCAATGACCTTTGAACGTTGCGGCGCGAAAATGTGGCAGTCTTATCTACGATGCTTCCCTACGATTTATCTCCCGATTTCCGGTGACCACGTCGTTCCCCAACGAAGTCGTAAACGTCGAAGACTCAATGCAGTGCTTGAGAAGTACAAGTCGTTCGTATCTCGCGTGCACTGTGCCGTTTCTTGCGATGCTAACGAGCAAACGCGTTAAAACATCGCCAGGCACATTTCTAGAGGAAGGGAAAAGAGGAAACGGACGATTCACGTCAGAGGTACCGCGTGTCGAACCACTTCCGCGATGTTACGAGCACGTCCCTCGAGAGCATTCGGTTTTATGCTCCATTTTTTTTTTTTGCTTTTCTGCTACTTTGGGGAACGACTCACTTCTATTCCAGTTTCTTTCATGTTCCATGTATTTATCCATCCAGCGAGTTCACAATGTGTTTTAATTGTTCGATTCGGTCCAAGAGGAACTGTCGAAAAATCCACGATGGTGTAACTAGGGATAAAACAAACTACGAGGCGATTCATTAGCGTCTGATGAATTCAATTTTGTAACCGGTACATTTTTTAATCAAATAAAATTTTAATAGAATTTACTTGGATTAATCTTCAGCCAAAATTTACTCGTGTTGGTTAACACACTCGTGAAAGTCCGGAGAATATATCCGGTACCTTTTACAAAAATTTTCCAAAATCGTCACAGACGACAGGAATGGCAAACGAAGTTTAAAGAAAGGAATCCAAATGTAGATCCATCCAAGTAATATGTAACTTTGAGCAGCTGACTCGAGAAATTACTCAAGCAGAATTAATCTGAAAATGGTACTTCGACGGGGATGAATAATAACAGTCCCCACAAAATCGTGTGATCACGGTCAGGCCTGGAATGTCACTGCCTCCGCGGTTCATCAAGTTTCAATTTTAAAACGTACGCCGAATGATAGATGCTCCCTTTTGCAAGGATCGCCCCGAGCAACCGACTAAATCACACGGCGGTGTCCTGTATCTCGGTCAAACAGGAATATTATTATCCTGCGGCCAGGACACAGGCCGTTTCATTTTTACCGAGAACGCGTTCTTCATTCCTGATACCTGGCACAACTCCCGAGTAATTCGAATTTACGATCGCTAATAAAGTTACTACCACCGACCAATATCTAAGATGCATTGCAAATCACTTAATTGTAGATGAAAAGTCGGCAACGGAAGCGTTAACGATAAAACACTCTGGTGGAAATTCAAATTGTTCATCGAGCGCGTCGATTGCACCGTGCGCGTATGCCATCGCAGAAAAGCACTCGCGCATACGCGGTTGCAGTGTCACAGGCACTTTGTCTCGCCAAAGGTGTTCTTTTTGGGTGTCCTACGTTCTATATAGGATTCTTTCAGAGGCTTCAAACTTATGTTTAGTTTATAGTGTGTCGTAAATTACCACTGCTTTATCACTCCATAAAAGCTTCGCGCGCTGTCCTAAAGTTCATTCAACGAGTCGAGTCATCGGCTGTAAACAAATGAACGTGATGGCCATCGAGCAGAGACAGGTATAACGTACAACCGGCTCATTCGATTCTGGCCGCGTGCCTTCGATTATAATATAGTAGTCGGCTCCACATGGTTGGCCTTTTTCTTTGGGAACGTTTCTACAGTATTTCGGGAGCATGGATTATAGGGCATTGCAACGCTATAGGTTTCGTACAAAATCTGACTATTTTGGTGGAATAATTAGTTATCGTTTTATTTGGGGGCTGTTTTTGTTCCGTGTGGAATTTTATATGCTGAGATACAGTAGCGGATGAAAAGTTACCATCTTTTCGATTTGTTTTATTATTGTTATTTTTAACCGACTTCGAAAAGGAGGAGGTTATAGATTCGACCCGCATATATATATTTTATTATTTTATTTTTTGTTATGTTTGTCCTCGCATAACGCCTCAGCATATGGACCGATTTTGATAATCTTTTTTTTATTCGAAAGATGGTGATTCCCCGGGGTCCCATCTTACACTGCAGCAATATTGGCCCCATATTTTGCCAGTTCTGGTTAATAATAAAGACTATTGTCGGTTTTTGTTTATTAATTAAATAAACTTTAACTGGGTTTCATACAGCTTTTCATTCTCTATCTGAATAATCGGAATATGTATACTGCCCTCTTTAATTAAACTGTCCTATGTAGCATTTTTTCATTTTCTGAGATATGTGGAAATATTTGAAGTTCCACACGTCTTTTACCTTTTAAGTAAAGTTAGAAAACACTACGTGCTTCGTAAAGATTTATAAACAGTCAATGTATTTAACCTAACTTTTTTCAAAATGGTTAAAATATCTTATCTAAAACAATTAATTAATTGGCACGTTAATAATAACGTTCGTACGTTAATAATAATACATTCCCTTTCGGTACACCTATTACAAAAAATTATATTAGGCTATTACGAAATAATGACAACATGTTTTAATTTGAATGAAGGAAAATCAGGATGGTACAAAACTTCAGTTTTCTCGGTTGTTTCAAAATGCTATATAGGACATTTCAACTAAAGAGGGCAGTATATTGGGCACATACTGCGGTTTTGAGTTGATGTTAAAAAGTAACAGAAGTAAAGTGGATCGAAAAAATTGTAACTTTTCTGCCCGCTACTGTCAGTTAATTGGGCTGCGGCAACCGAGGAAACTGTCACGCAGAGAAAGGATGAACAAGGACAACGAGCTCGCGCAATAGGTATTCACTGATCTGAGCTCGCATTTGCGCATAATAAGGACGAGGGAGGAGCAAGAACAGGGACCACACATGACACTGTGCGCCGATACCCCGTCATTACGCCAGGCTAATTGCACCGCCGTCCGTTCAGCTTAGTCCTTGCTCATCATTCTACCTCCTCCTTCTTTTCCCTTCTCCTCTACAGAAGCATTTCATTTACTGCGCGTTTGTACTTCCCTGGCATTTCAACCCTCCATTACTGGATCATACTGCCCTTTCAAAGGAGTCACGTTCCTTTACGTATAGTGGTTGAAATTATCGTGTAAAGGGGGTACATACTCCACTGTAACTGCCCTTTTTTTAAACGACATCTTCGGGAATTTATTTCACATAAACCAGAAGCTTATACTGTCTGGCGTTTTGCCTGCATATTAAGATGTGTTTTCAGTAATACTCATCATTTTTTTGAGTTTTTTTTATCGCATATGTAGATACATAGATGTAGTCGCTTGCGCAAGCTTCTTCAAAAAAAATCTTTTCCGACGGGCACTGTTGTGGCCATCCAAAATGGAAAAACTAAGGTTTATTTTCTTTATTATGGTTGTCGCCATGGTTAGAACCAGGAACGAGTTTCTACTTTCATAAAAAATTAATTTTACAGAACGAAAACAGCTAAGTTTTTAACAAAAATCGGCTATTTTGTCAAAATGCTGTCATTCTGCAGATTATTATTGTCAGGGGTCTATCCAACCATACCGACAGCCTAAATGATTAGTTTTATTTAGCACATTGTGATTTTTGTAAAATTATTTTCACCGAACGGTTTAAGGTTTCAGCTTCAGATTTATCTACCCCACAACATTTCCCGCAAATCTGCTCGTTACAACTTTAATTTTTTCAGAGCAGAATAAATATTCCTGTTTACGTAACTGGAACTCTTTTTTATTATCAAGAAAATAAAAGCTTCATATTTACACAAAAATGTATGGAATAAAAGTTTCAGTTAATACACTGCAATTTATAACAGTTTTCTCGGAACAGAAAATATACTACTTACTTAGTCATAAAATAAAGTTATTTCATAATTAATTGAAAATTTGCCAGTGTCATTCGACCCCTGGTGAAAAAAGTCGTGAGTCAAAGTGTTAGTATGCGTTAATCTTTATCGTAAATCGTTAATAAAGATCCAGAAATGTGGGAATTATGAGCTAGAGTAAACATCACAGTTTGAACGCTATCTACCAAGTGAACCTATCCGAAACATAACATTGTCATTACCTAACCAGAGAAGTGGTAAGGCACACTACATCATCGGCGCGATTCTCTCGAGTTCCTCGAAGCACCGAAGCGAGCATCTGAATTTGACAAATGTCCACGGCGTTCCCTGAATTCTATCCGAAATTCATATTATTCGTGAATCGAAAGGGCCGAAAAAAAGAAGGGCGAGAAGGAGAGAGAAACGAATCGTTTCAGCGGAGGACCGCCCTATTCGAGTTTCCAGGAACACACAGGTGGCCTCCCCTCATAATGCCCCGCTACCGAGAAAAGCCTTATGGCGATCGTTAGTGTCCACTATCGAAGGAAACGGAGAAATGATCGTAAATCGGAGCCGCGAACGTGCGACTCGCCATTAACCGATCGCGATGATTAAATACGTCGGATCATAATGATCCGCCTTGCCCGCCCTCCGGCCCCGCGCGGTTATTGCAATTAAACCAGGCCGGGCGTACGATAATTCGCCGACTAATTGGCTCGTTGGTGGAACTCGCTGAATCGATTATTCCCCATAAGTTTTCAATTACACCGCGGAAAGGTGGACCCGGCCGTGGCGCTTCCTGACGAGCTCGCTCTGCTTTCTTCTTCAGATCTTCGATAGTATCATACCCTGCGCCATCATTACGCCCCTCGACTGTTTCTGGGAAGGCAGCAAACTGTTGGGACCGGAATACCCAGTTCAGATACCGTAAGTACAAGAAACGCATCATCGCCGGTTGCAAATTATCAACTGGAATGAATTTTGCTGCCCGTCCCCCGCTTTGCCCCACAGCAATGTGGATTAACGTCGTGCCAGTAAATTGATTTCCTGGGATTCACGTGAAATCCATTTGCATTCCGTAATTATCGGACAGTAGTCGGTCAACTTTCTTCGTGCAAAGTAGCGGCGGAAGTAGATGTACGGTGGTAGTGTTGGGTTGGAGAGACTTGCAATGGTTACATGTTCGATTAGAGAATACAACATCGCTCGAAGGAATTGGAGTGTAATAGACTCGGAACAGTGGAGTTTACTGGAGTTCGTGGATTTTTAATGAAAATAACCCTCGTTTTAATTAACCCCCGTGGTCACACCTTCTTGTAATCACAAATAAAATTGGTCATACGGGGTTCACTGCACCCCAACGTTATTTTTGAGTTACCATTTTCGTATTTTTTAATTTTTTAACTTCTGAGTGATAATTGTACTTTCGGAATACTCGTACAATCATGTATAAGTCACAATTGTAAGTCACAGTCTATTACAATCATGTAATAGTCTCTTTCTATAAATTTGATATGTTGAAATTTGTACTATTTGAAAAAATAATTGAGGATAAAAGCGATTTTTTCGTTGTTAAAATGTTATTATTAAGGTCTAAAAATTTACAGAATTATTGGCAAATACATATCCTGGGGTGCGATACACCCCGCGTGACCACGAAAGGGTTAATAATCCAAGCATCTAGCGTCAAAAGCACACCGTTCCTCTTAAAAATCTCCATTCTCAGCAAAAAAATCAAACAACAAATTAACACAATTGGAATATACTATCATTGCAATCACTGAACCTTGCACTGCTGCAGCAAATCGAGAGCACCAAATGTTTCTATTCCGATAAAACAGTCGATTTTCGTCCCCTAAATCTGTCGTTGCCTTGCAGGGGCACGCAAACGAACAAGCCGGTGCAGTGGACGAATCTGAATCCGTCGATGATGCTGGACGAGATGAAGAAGCTGCAGTTCATGTTTCCCTTCAAAACCCTGGAGGATTACATGAAGAGGGCCGGGATAACGAACGGCTACCAAAGCAAGCCCTGCCTCGACCCGGCGGACCCAGAATGCCCGGAAACCGCGCCCAACAAAAAGTCCCAGCAGGTAAGGAACCCACCGTCGTCCCGGAGATTTTCGTTTCGTGGCTGCCTCCTCGTCCGCGATCGAAATGAAAGCGGAGAAGAGGGGCAAGCCAAGATAGAGAGCAGCCGTTCTGCGTAATTGTCGATTCATACGGAGCAGCGTGTTCCGCGGCGTTGCTGGACTCCCGATATCTCGGCCAACGGGGCGCGCTGCTGCCGACAAATTCGGATTAAATTGCGCAAAAACGGCCCCGGTAACGCCGCAAATTGCTCCAGTAAAAGGTGGCTTCCACCGTTCGCGTTTCTCCCCTCCGTCGCGTCCGGGGGTCCATCGCGGTGCTCCCTCTCGTTACGCATTCACGATATCAGAAAACTTTCGAGCGCGGTGTAATTACACGGCGCGGCCGGGCTTCTTTCCCGTGTTCCGCTCGCGTTGCCGGGCCCCGTTAACCCGAGTAGCCGGGCCCGTGACACGTATTACGCCACCGTCGAGGGCCCATTCGTAGAACGTTCAGCGGCGGCCGCCGCAAAAAGCTCGCCAACCACTTATTAGCACGCTGGCCCGTGCGTCAGATAGTGGGATCGATGTTATAACTCATAGCGTACGTGCAATCACGCCGAACCTATGCGCTTAGCCGCCTCGGGTTCTGTCTCAGCCTCGTTCACGGCCGGGATTTATGCCCCCCACGATCGATCCCGTACCCGCCGATTGATGCACGCTGAATAATTACACGCGCTATCTGTGTTACGAAACGTTATTGCAACGTTAAGGCGGAGAGCGATCGGGCACTGTGCGGAGTGCTCGAGAGGTGCTCGGGGATAAGGGTGCTTGCAGTTAGCGATACCGGAGTTGCTGATTGGTAATTAAGGGGATCGATACCTGAAGTGTTTGCGGGAGGTATGTGAAGTGGTTCACTCGCGACTTCTTATTCCAGCTCGGAAGAATGCTGGAATAATAAATTATACTACTCACGGGTGTCAGGATCTGGAGTTTATCTGGATACGAAATGGGGTCACGTGATTTCGAAGGTCTGATAGAGTTCTAGTGGATTGGAAGTGACTAATATTCTGGAAATTATTTGTATCCATCGCGACCCTAAATCGGCTGGTTCGGAGATGTCTGTTATTTTCTGTTTTGGTGGTCATTTGTTTACGTAGAGATCGCTTACCTTATAGCTGGATTTTTGTCATAATTATTATTTTTAATTTCCCTTTTTACTTGACAGTAAACTTATTTTTTTATCCTAATAATCGGCAATTAGAAATTATTAAATCCGAAGATTAACAGAAAGTCCACTGCTGCCTTTTATGATTACGAGAAGGTGGAATGACGTGAATAAAATTTTGAATAAGGAATAAAAGTTACAAAAATTATTCGTCATTCGTTCGCTAACGCGAGTTAACTTTATTCGACACAGAACGAATAATTTTTGGAACTTTTATTCGTTATTCGAAATTTTATTTCAGTGAATTCTCAACCGATTTTTATATTTTTTTCTCGTTTTGTCGGGGATTAAAATTTTAAATACGTGATACAGTAGCTTTTAAAATTTTCTTTAGGGATTCAAGAAAAACAAACAAATTCTGGATTTTTGGTTCCGAAAGGAGTTTTTTAGCCAATTTTTCATGTAACATTAAAGAGAGACAAAATAAAAAATAAGTATAGATTAAAATAATTCAAATTGAAACAAGAAACAATTAATCTTCCGTGTCTTCTTCAGAATTGGATAAAAGATTTTTGCGTCTTCTTCAAGTTCGACAAACGAAATTGGCAATTGCGATCACAAATTCGAAATTAAAGTATCCGATGATATTAACAAATTACGCATTATGTCCTCGCTCATTTAAATTTGAATTATTTAATCTATACTTCCTTTTTATTTTATCTGTCTTTAATGTTATATGAAAAACTGGTTAATAAACTCCTTCTTTCGGAACCAAGAGTTCAAAATTGATTTGTTTTTCTTGAATCCCTAAAGAAATTTTTCAAAGCTACTGCCCAACATTTTAGCAAATTTAATCCCCGACGAAACGAGTAAAATACGATAAAAATCGATTGAGAATTCACTGAGATACGGAATTTTGGCCAGAAAAAGTCACTTTGGAACCGCTGTCCGTCGCCCGTATCTTAAAACTGACGCCGAGGGTTAATCATTGCCAAATCATTCTCCTTCGAAACGGAAGAATTCTATTCCCCAGCACCTCGCCCCCCGGAAAGACACGGAACGCGTGCGCGAAAAGTCGCCACGAAAATACCGACTCGTAGAAACGGCAATCCCCCGAGCTGTAATGGAACAATGTACGGGAACCTGGACGGTAAGATTCGTTCATAGGGCCCAATGTACAGAATAATAATCGGCCACTTGGAATTCTGCGGCCGATGACGGCCAGTTGCGTGGCACGTTGCGAGCCCGGTAGGTCCCGGACGACCGACGTCCATTCCGCTTTGATGTCAAAAGAGTATTCCGCGCCCGAAGCCGACGACTACGGTAATGAATACTTAATTGAGCGTACCCGTGGGGGGGATATTGTGTGCACGTCTAGGCGCGATCGAAATCGAGAATCTCTCGTCACGCGAAATCAGAGGAGAATACTAATGCGTCATGCATGAATGTCGCTTCCTTGCCCGGGAGGGGAGGCGCGGAAAGGAGGGTGCCAGCGGGGAAAATCTGTCGAACCGGACGTGAAAACCGGACGTCGATTATTCACGCGGCGTTTCGACGTGCTAGGGAGGAAGCTTGAGTGCGTATTTGGGGGAGGAAGGCAATTATTCGGTCGGTGTCGGAGCTTGTAATCGGTCGAATGAATGGCTAACGCGTGCCTGTTAAGCCGGCTTCCCACGCGGCCGCGACCTGTTGCGCGGAACACACGTGGACTTAATTCTTTACTCGTGAAATTAGAGTTATCCGATTCTGGTTTGAGAATGTTTAGTATAGTTGTAAGTGGACTTTGTTTATTCTTCTTTGGGGGTTGCTTTGGAGTGTAATGGAAATCGGTAGTTGAAAGATGGAGCGTGTGTTTCAGAGCTGGGCAAAATTTTTATTTAAATAAAATTTCGAATAACGTATATGTAGAAGTTAGAAAATTATTCGCTATGCGTCGGATAATGTGTAACTCGTGTTAACGAACAAATGATGACATTTTTTTAAAACTTTCAATCGTTATTCGAAACTTTATTTAAATATAAATTTTGCCCATATCTGATGTGTTTGCATATCGTTTAAAGGTGGAGATCCACGATGAGACAAAAATATCGTATCTCATGTGAGACTTTAATCTCATGAGACAATTATTTCGTTACTTTATTATTTTTTTTTTTTCATGAAATTAGACTCTCATCAGACAAGTTTCATAATATATATTCAAAAATCTCATCTCTCGTGACTACTTAGTTCCATTATTTACATTTAGTCGTTGCTGAGATTTTACATGAGACTTTTTTATCATGAGACAAAAATCACAGCAACAAATTAATGGGAATAGTCGCCAGAGATGAGATTTTTGAAAATATATCATGAAATTTGTCTCATTAGAGTCTAGTTTTATGAAACTAATGACAAAATACTTAAAAAATAATTAAATAATTGTCTCATGAGATTAAAGTCTCATGTGAGATACGATATTTTTGTCTCCGCGTCGATTTGCACCTTTAAGAGGGACTATACTTTAGGCAACGCGGAAACAGACCTACTTTTGGGAATTTGTTCTGGAGAAATTATGAAGCACATAATTTTGAACTTTTTTATGGCCTTACATTTAACTTTTGAAGATACGAAATTTTTTTTTGATGATGTAATGGAATGCATATATCATTAATCAATCAATGGAAATATAGTGTTGCTCTGCTTTCCACTATCACACTTCTTGCATATATTTCACACACTTAACATAATTTACTGTCTTCTATGAAAGATCAGTGGTGGAAATCGAGAGGGCGAGGTGTACGGCTTTTTCTCCTGCCAATGTGGGCTACTTTCAATGGTTTCCGCTGGAAGTGGGAATGGTACGGGCCTCCAGTAACAGTATCCGAAATGTTTCGCGGGGGAAACGAATTTTCGGGCGTAATAAGATACCGAAACGACCAATTTTCGGCCGTAAAGTCGCGGACGAGGGCGAAGAAACGGGAGGACCGCGCCTTGAATGAAACGATTCCCATGCGAAATCGGCGATGAGTATGCGAGTCGCGTGGGCCGGGGCCACGGAGGTGCATTAAAATAATAAAATCGAGAGATGTGCGTCATTATTGCGCCACGTTGGTGGTCGAACCCTCGCGTATACAGGGTGGTCCTCGCACCGGTTACAACGATATTTCAGCTACTTTTGATAATTCGGCGTGAAAACGTTTCGAACGAAAGTTCCATGCTTTCTCATGGACCGCAAATGAGCGTAACGAAAAATTCAATTTTTTTTCTACTGAAAATTTGGGTCATCTATCTTCTGTCTCGTTTGCTTACTTGATAAAACGAATGGAACGAAGTACATGGCATAAACTAATTCATATCATCTGTAATATGATCCGCAGGTACTAACTGAATTATCTTAATTAACGTTTTTTTTATGTGTCTTTCGTGGAAAAGTAGTTTTAAAATTCTTTTCTTCTGTTGTATAGAAATCAGTGAACTTTCATTGGAAATGTTTTCAATTCAAATATTGCAGCGAGTTTAACTAACTCTATAGAAGAACCACCCTGTATGTAGACACTGTATATACCATTACGTGTATACATTTTTTAGCGAGCATTGGGCGGCATTACGCACCCGTCATTTCACTGTCATTAACATACGGACAGAATCCAGTCGCTTTCACGTGCACGCATGGATCACGGCGGATTATATTCGCGTAACGACGAGGGGTAATCGTTTCGCAGAAATTCTTGATAGAGAGTCGCTGGAACGCGAGAGAAGTTGAAGCAGCAGGGCTGTTGAATGAACTCCTAGCGTAATCACGGTGTAGATGGTATGGATAATTGGACATGAAAGTGTGATCGAGAAATAATTGGGTTATTCGATCATTCCTCGAACTAAGATAGACTCCTTTGATAACCAGGTGCACGGCCCCTTTCTCCGAATAACGTTTCCAAATCTATAAAAAAAAGTAACCCTAAATTTTACTTCAACAGTCGTGGATTCTTTGCCATTAAAGTCTATAGACTCCTTGAAATCCATGGATTCCCTGGGGGTACGTGAACCCCAAGAACTTCTGATTCAAGTCACTATCAATTACAGTCAACCGAAACTCGAATTTATTAATGAATACCATCACCCTGAAACTTCCATTCAGATTTCTCAAACCCTTCAAACAACGCTTCTTCACGAAAGCATATACATTTGCATATAGGTACATTATACACTGCTTGCATAAATATTAGAACCCCTGCTGCATTTGCAAAAAGTGTGATATGTGGTACAGATTGAATACTTTTCACTGCCTCGAATTTAAAATACCAAATGAAGTAAAATTTGCTAGAGTCCTCCAATAAATTTCCAACATTTTTCACAATTATTCCACACAGAAGTGTCCCGGTACGTATGCACGGCAGTGTACCTACGCCACAGGCGCACGATTCTCTTAAACAGATTTCGTCCTCCTTCCCGTTTACGAAGATTACCTCGTCAGGCTGCCAACAAAAGGAGAAGAGGCGCCGAACAAAAGCATGTAGAGGGTACAATGAAATTTATCCAGCAAAGATGCGCGTATATCGTTTCGCTCGATAACGGGTGGCCCCGCGGTGTACACGCAAGCACGGAAATACAGGGAACGAGAGGGCAAGGGAGGAGGAGAGAGATAGAGTGAGTGGGATCGCGGGGGGAAGATATAAGGCGCGGTTAATTAATTTCGCATAATTGAAAGCGTGGATTTATGTCGTCCGACGCTGAAAGGGGAGGAGGAATCTCTTCCCTCTCTCTCTTCCTCTGTTCTCTTCGTTCGATACCTCCGGCTTCTTGCGCTTCCTTTTACCACCGGCCGGGGTATCTCTCTTTTCCCTGGCCTCTCATTTCTACTTCTATTTCCATTCATTTTCAGCACAGCCGTACTTAAGGTGATTACACTTAATGGCCGCGTGGTGCATCGTGCCCACGGTGCCTTGTATATTTCGAGTGTAGCTGCGGGCACCAGAACGTCCCCTGGGAAGCTTCAGCTAAAGGGGAACACATTTCTTCGTCCCACGTATACAGGGTGTTGCCAGGAACGAGGGGCACCCTTGCAGGGTGCAGTCTACGGCGGCGAAACAATGAGAAGACTTAGTCTGCACATGTGTCGAATAGCCTTTTGTCTTCTGGCCACGGAGCCTCTTCACGCCAGACACCTGTGTGGGTGGTGATTAGTACTTCAGATATATTCACGCTTCTTTATCTCTTTCCAACTCTTTCAACACAGTGATGTTTCTGCAAAGTGAATATATCTACGATATTAAGGGGTCATTCCGGTTAGCGCTCCGATAAACTCAGCGGTTTTGCAGGAATTTATTGCGACGAAAATAATTATAGTACTTAATGGAATAAAACTTTTTTCGTCATTTCGTTTAGCGCGCCGTTAAATTCAGCGATTTTCAGGAATTTATTGCGACGAGAATAATTATAGTAATGGAATAAAGCTTTTTTTTATTTATTAAACTACAGTTCTGCAGAAAATAACAAATTTTAAACGTAATAAAATTATTGCTTTTCAAATGCTTTTGAAAGTGGTCGTGATGACATGTTTAAAAATTCATGCCGCGCTCGTGAAGGCGATTTCAACAGACTTATCTGAACTCAAAAGTCCAGACAGATTCTTTATCAGTATGATTGTCGCTATCGATTGCGCTATAATTAGTAATTTATCCTCAAAGTTAGTAAAATGGTGGGCTAAATGCAAAAAAAATATTTTTCGGCTTTTTCATTTGCTATTTTCGATTTTACAAAGTAGGTTAGGTTCTATGAAAATACTTGGTTGTAGTCGCTGCGAGAGTCATAGGTGTGCAGAATAAGCAGTAATATTTATAAAGCAATCGGTTCGATAGATTTTGAGATGTGAAAAAATGACGATTCGAGAAAAATGCGTTCAAAGTTTTCATTCATAGAGGCCGAGTCTTTGCGCTCCCTACAAAATGCCCCTGTAGAAGCTAAAATAATCGGAATTTTTCCATGAAAATTTAGCAATACATTCTTGAGGATATGTACTTTCGAAAAATGTTGAAAAAGAAAATAAATTTTTTCAACCGTCTAACCGGAATGACTCCTTAATCGCGAGATACCGCAAACCCCAAATTAGATCAGGCAATGCATAGTGTGCATTCCGAATACTTTGGACAGTGGAGGTAAATATTCCGTCGCAAAGTTGGATCTTCGAAATTTAATGGAAAATGAAGCGTAAGGATAATATAGGATTAAAAAGGGACCCCGAGGAAGGGTTACATATTCGATTGGCTGAGCGTTAAACGCGCGAAGATCGAAACAGAGGATGGAGCTTTTGAAGGTGGATGTTTGGTGGCTTAATTGCACCCGTGGGTCAATTAAAATCCCGTTCTTCGGGGGTCGTTGGAGCAGGTAAACCGCGTCGTGCTGCTCGCGACCCGGGTGTTCCTTGCTGATCATGCATCCGTGGCTCGTTAGGCGATCACAAGGAGGATCCAGCTTTCTAAAGAGGCGGCCTAGCCCGCGGCCTCTCAAAGATTCCTGCTTTTCACGAGTGCTTAATGGAATTATTATCCGATCCATGCCGATCGCATAATTAATGAAGAGACCGGCGAGGGAGCCGAGGGATCGATAACATCGTCGATGGGCAACTGATACGCGATCTTGGAGCTGTGTACAGGGGAAAATCAGCGATCGAGGGAGCAGCTGCGACACCTCCAGCGAGCCAACGGGATTCTTACCCCTTCTGAGCTGAATCGAATGAAATAGGACAGAAACAATATAAATTACCTACGTTCATCACAAAAATCTATTTCCTATTCACCTCTCCAAGTTTTATTGTGCAATTCTTTATAAGACTTGCCTGCAGAGACTTAAATCTACCGGCACTTCTGGTACATCCTGGGAGCTGAACTAAGAAAAGGTTGAACAAGAAATTTTTTATGTCAACCGACATGCTACTCATATCAGTTAAGAAATCGAGCAAACAGCATGGATATTATTCTGTAAAGTTCATTTGTAAAATCGCTAGACGCTAATGGGAAACTATGCCACGTATTTGGACCAACTGAGAGCTGTTCCTCGGGCTAATGCATATTACCGCAGGAGTATCCAGGTGTAAGGGACGATGGATTCGAGTGGAACATAACGCGACTACCGGTTTGCTGTTAGCCACTCGTGTCTTCGGACACGCGGAGAAAAACGCGAGCAGCGTGTCACTAGTACTTTGACGTTTTACGGCATACATAGTGTCCGCTCATGGAACTACGTAACGCGCTGCATAGGTAGTGTCCATATAGCTGGAGGTAATACTAAGAGAAGTTGGCTGACTTCCGCTAAATGCCGACCACTAAACCAACGAGGACACAGTTCGCAGAAGTCGATCGAAATCACGTTGTGAAACCACGATTCGAATCACATGGATTGATAACCACTCGCATGGCCCGCCACAGATAACCCACTATACAAGTCGATACTTGGAACCCGCGGTAATCGCGGTGGGTGGGCTCCACCGTTACCACTATTAGCTCGTGCATTCACTGACACGCGGGTGTCAGGCCATCAATATGTCAGGGATTAAAAAGTACTGGAATATCGCGTGAGATATCGCGTGAAGAGAGAATTCTTGAAAGATTACGTGACAGCCGAGCGTAATCCTCCGCCATAATATACATACAAAGTAATTTTACTCTTCGACAAGTAATTAAACCGATTTTTGCCGGCCCTTGTATTTAATTGTAAATAATTATTTTGAAATATAATTTTTCACGGTGGGTGAAAATTTTTGTAGGCGTTTGTTGAATAACAGTAGCCTTTTGTAAAGATTTTTAATATAGGTACGCACCTTTTCCTAGGATAATAATAATTTTGTGGGTGATTTAATAATAATTTATACGTTTTACCGCTTTTTCAAAAAGTTGTACTATTTTATTCGTTTTTATTGATTTTAATTTTCTCTTTCTACCAAATTTGCTGCTCCGGACAGTTGCCCTGCTTGCACCCCTCTAAATCAGGCCCTGACTGGCGTTGAAATACTAAAAATTACAAATACCAAATATTTCGTCGTTCTACCACTTCGGTTACAAACGACGGTGGTTTTTTTTTTTTCGGTGGGTCAGTAACCGACAATCTACGAATCTGTGAAGCGTGACCGTGGCTGGGAGCCGGTGTCAAGTCACGTTAGGAATTCTTTTGCTTGTCGAAGGAATAATTCCGAATGGAAAGAGGGTTTCGAATGGGCGTTCCTTTGTGGCCCCGAGAAATGATAAAAACACGATCGTAAGTGAGAGAAGACGGCCTAGGGTGGCCTCCTCTGGGGTGTTGCGCGGACCTCACAGCGAGATTTTATGGGGACCTATAAAAGGAGCATACCAGTCAGGACTTTAAACGATCGCCGTCTAGTTGCTTGGACCTTGTCCAATGTTCCCCTATATCGTGCCAAGATAAATAACGCGGACAGGATGAGCCGTGGAGAAGATGCTTATCCCTCTGTAACGAATGCATTGTGACGGCTGCACGATTCACAATTCATTAGTGGACGTTTAATGAGACTTGGGGAATGGTCATTTAAACAGTGTGGCGGGTTACTCGGAAGTAACGTGCTTTTCTGAATAAACAGTCCCGATCCTCTTTGCAAGATTGATCGATGCGATTCTCTTTCATTCTTAGACGTTACAGAGTTCATTGTATTGCGCCCGATATAATTGCAAGATCTCGCATTGAACAGATGCTGGAATAACACTGTCGATTGAACAACTGTGGGTAATTCTGAATTCTCGATTCTCTAGTAGCGAATTCTTGATGAAGTTAACTTAAAAAACATGAGTCCAGCTCCGAATTTACAAACCCTGTTAGAGCAATGAATTGCCATCCAAATTTCCAAACTCTGTGCTAAGAATATTCCATTCCAAGGTAACAACTATGTACCTCAGAAATTTGAAACCTCGAATATAATTAATAAATACGACTGCAGGGTGGCCACACGTGTATGCTAAAGCTGCGAATCCACTTGAAAGCTAAGTTAAGCTCAGCTATGCTATGCTCTGCTATGCTAAGTTTTAAAAATTAATCTTCAATACATCCTTACGGAACCGTTTCCACCAAAAACAAAGCTAAGCTGTGCTATGTTTTTTTTCGAACGCTGAATTACCTCAACTTAGCGTCCGAAAAAATATAGCTCAGCTAAGCTTAGCTTTTGGTGGAAACAGATCCATAAGGATGCATCAAAGCTAATTTTTTTCAAACTTCGCATAGCATAGTATAGTTTAGCTTAGCTTATAGGCGGATGCCCGGCTTAAGCGTTGAAATCTCCAAGCTTCGGGGGTGAAGTAATACCTGCTACTTTAGAAGAAAATATACTTGACACAGAGTTGGGCGATTTGGATGAATTTGAGCATTTGGACGAGCTGCGAGACCGAAAGACTGTATTTTGCCGTGATGCTTATCGCGTAACGTGTTTTCTGCCACCAGGTACCAGACATTGGAGCCGAGTTAACGGGCGGCTGTTACGGTTTCGCCGCGAAATATATGCATTGGCCCGAGGAGCTGCTCGTCGGCGGTGCCAAGCACAATAAGACTGGCCACTTGACCCGCGCAGCTGCGCTCCAGACCGTGGTGCAGCTGATGGGAGAACGGGAGCTTTACGATTACTTCGCCGGCACCTACAAGGTACACCACATCGACTGGTCCCAGGAGAAGGCGTCCCAAGTGCTCGAGACCTGGCAGCGTGCTTTCAGCAATCAGGTGAAGAGGCATCTGCAGGCGAACGGCTCGGCGCCCTACAATCTGTACGCGTTCAGCACGACGACCATGAACGACATACTCGGGAAGTACAGCGAGGTGTCCGTCATGAAGATCGCCATTGGCTGCGCGATTATGGTTGGTACAAGTCTTGTCGAACGTTGGACGGTTTTGTAGAATAATACTCGAATAGTGGGAGCCAGAGTTCTGCCTTGGACCGTTTTCCAGGTGTACTCAATATATTCGAGTTTAACGTGTTCCTTGTTCGGTTAGCTCGGTATGCCTCTTGCCTTGAAATAAGAAAGAATGGAAAACAGGAAAATAGCTATCCGGTTGGTAGTAGAAACTTGGAAACCTGAATACCCTTTCAATTCAGAAGTCTTCTTAAAGCAACGAGTCAAGCTCTGGGAATCCCTATTCTACTACTTATTTTATAGTAAAAATGTGTAGATATAAGTTTGTAAACATTCGAGTTAAATTTCGCGTTGAAGTTTCTCTAAAACTTCTCTACTAATCAGACGATGCTCAGATTTTTCGAGAATCCACTGAGTAATGCTACAAGTCGGAGAAATGGCATGTTGTACTACTGATTCTCAAACAACGCCTTGCTAGCTGCCACGCTATAACAATCCATCGTGCCAAATTCTTTTAACGATATCCACATCTGCTCTGTTACAGCTCCTGTACGCCGGTGTGGCCCTCCTTCGGTGGAAGGACCCCGTGCGTTCTCAAGCAGGCGTCGGCATAGCCGGCGTAATGCTGATCTGCGCTACTGTGGCGGCTGGTTTGGGGTTCTGCGCCCTCCTGGGGATCCCCTTCAACGCCGCCACGACCCAGATAGTCCCGTTCCTGGCGATCGGCCTCGGTGTTCACGACATGTTCCTACTGACCCACACGTACGCCGAGCTGTCCGTGAACGAGGTGCCGAGTGGAGAGCAGACAGGCGTGGTGCTGAAAAGAACCGGGCTGTCCGTCCTCTTAGCCGGCTTCAGCAACGTTTCAGCGTTCTTCGCCGCGGCGATCATCCCGATCCCAGCTCTGCGCGTGTTCTGCCTGCAGGCCGGCGTGCTGTTACTGTTCAATCTAGCCGCGATGCTGCTCGTCTTCCCCGCCATGGTCAGTTTGGACCTGAGGAGACGTCGCTCGGGCCGCTCGGACATCTTCTGCTGTTGCCTGCCGTCGAACGCCAGCAGAAGCAAGTACGCGAACAGAATCGGCACCGCGAAGCAAACGGTGACCAGGGCCATTCCGCCGGAGCGCCGCGAGACCTGCACGCAAATCCTCACGTCGCAGAGCGCGCAGAACGAGTCCTGGGTCGGCGGGAACATCGACGTTGACATGGAGAAACAGTGCACCGAGGAGGACACTCTAACGGGCTGCAGCCAGGATGACTGTCTCAGCTTCTCCTTGACGCAGCTGGCTGCGAGGCACTACGCCCCCTTCGTCACCAAACCAACGACGAAGGTCTTCGGGATAATGATCCTGATAGCTGTGCTAGCTGGTAGCGTCTGGCAGGCGATAAAGGTGAACGACGGCATGGAGCTGACCGACCTGGTCCCGCAGAACTCCAACGAGCACGCCTTCCTGGCCGCCCAGGCGAAGCATTTCGGCTTCTACAATATGTACGCCGTCACAGGGAACGACTTCGAGTACCCCACTAATCAGAAGCTGCTGTACGAGTACCACGATGCCTTCATGAGGATAAAGAATGTGATAAAGAACGACAACGGTGGCCTGCCGGAATTCTGGCTCAGCCAGTTCAGGGATTGGCTTAAAGGGCTGCAGAGCGCGTTTGACAAGGACTATAACAATGGCTGCATCACCCAGGAGAGGTGGTACAAGAATGCCAGCGACGACGGTATCCTGGCGTACAAGCTGCTGGTGCAAACCGGCCACGTTGACAATCCCATCGATAAGACGCTAGTCACTCAGGTCCGGCTGGTCGATTCCGAAGGGACCATCAATCCTCGTGCCTTTTATAATTATTTAAGCGCCTGGGTGTCCAACGACGTGCTGGCTTACGGTGCTTCCCAAGCGAACTTGAGGCCGGAGCCAAGGCAGTGGATTTACACCAACGACCACGAGCTGAAGATCCCGAAGAGCATGCCTCTCACCTACGCGCAGATGCCCTTTTACCTTCACAAGCTGACAGACACCCAGGAGATCACCGAGCTGATCGGCAGCGTGAGGAAGCTGTGCAGAAAGTTCGAGGAGAGGGGTCTGCCCAATTTCCCGTCAGGCATACCGTTCCTGTTTTGGGAACAGTACATGGACCTGAGAAGTTGCCTGGGCATCGCTCTACTCGCCGCTCTAGCTGCCAGCGTGGCAGTGGTCGGTATACTGTTGCTGAACATGTGGGCAGCTCTGTTAGTCGGCTCTTCCTTGGCAGCGGTGGTGCTGCAGCTTCTTGGGATCATGGGCCTCTGTGACATAAAGCTGAGCGCGGTTCCAGCTGTTCTATTGGTGGTCAGCGTTGGGATCGCTGTGCATTTTACGGTGCATATCTGTCTGGTTGGTATAACGATGCAGACTTAAATTACAGGCCTCTATCCTTTGATCGCGTGGCGGTTTGTTTATGTGCTGCTTGTCCGATTGTTGCAGAGCTTCGTCACGAGTATAGGGAGCAGGGATCGAAGGATTCGGCTAGCTTTGGAGCACATGTACGCGCCAGTGATACACGGGGCGCTGACGACTCTGCTGGCAGTGGTGATGCTGGCTTTCTCCGAGTTCGACTTCATCGTTCGATATTTCTTCTTGGTGCTAGTCTGCGTCATCGGGATCGGCCTGGTCAACGGACTGTTCTTCTTCCCCATTTTATTGTCTCTGATCGGCCCATCCCCGGAAGTGATACCCAACGATCATCCGGATCGTATTTCGACACCGACACCACCTGCCTCGCCAGTCGTCAGGAGATCAAAGCCTCCAGCGCCTCCCAGGAGATCGTACAAAATCGATAATGCCAGGCTACACGCCGAGCCCTCTCTCACGACAATTACAGAGGAGCCCAATTCCTGGCACAGTACGCAGGAGTCTTGTATCATCGTCCAGCCAGAGCTCAAGGTTGAAACAACGTCGACGTGTGGCAATCAGGTGCGTCGCGCAGCTTCTAAATTATTTATCGTACGGAATTTATTTGTACAGCTACGTGTTCTCTTTAAATATATTCGACTGGTGCAGAAGTTCTGTTCGTTCGAAACACTTGAAATGATAGTGCCTTTTGGGCATTTGTTTGATTAGGCTTTAATAACTTCTACATAATATCCACACAAATCCACCAAATGTATAGTTTCAAACTCTTGGGCTTTTGGGTTTCCTGAAACCCTACGCTTTCATACAAATTTTTAATTAAATATAATCTCGAAGAGGTTCCGATCTTTATCGCGCATAAAATTCATCTGCAATTTTATAACAAAGATCCTTAATTACCACAAGCTACTTTAGTGAAACTGAGCTGTGCAGAACTTCTCCAATCACCTATATAATACCTTGGTTGAATTGAGAGTGTATCTTAATATCACCCCTTGTACGCTTTCTACCCTTAACTGCTTAACATGCGATCTGACACAACCAGCGCAAGTATTCTGAAGCCGCGAAGCATGATTAACGCGTGTGCTTTTGTTTTAACTAACAGAACTGTAGCGGATCAGATACAAGTGGGTCTAGTCGAATGTCACCAGTGACGTCAACATCTCATATCACTACTAAGGTCACTGCGACGGCTAATATAAAGGTTGAAGTCCACACACCGTTAACCAGTGAGTATCCACTCTAACGTTTGCCTAGAACTACTTTACGATAGGCAGATCAGTCAGGTGGTTTAACCGGAAAATCGAGGGTAGCTCCATCTATTGATATATTAATGTCCTTGTGAAATTATTGTAGGTACAGTGGATCGTAGCGAAAAGTGCAGGCACACGGGTTCCAGTAGCAGAAGGAGCTCGCGCTGCAGTGCGAACGTTAATGCTGGGGAGTCTTCCGGTTCCGGTTCTGAACCGGATTCAGACTCTAACCCACATAAACACTAACGATAAGTCCCGGGAAGACCGGCAGCTACTGCTCAAGTACCATGCAAAGCGGGAACACACAGAAGGCTGACTAGGATAGATTTATAGTTTCTTTTCCTCTTCTCTCTAGTAACGTATGTAGCGATGTAAAAGTACCCAAATGCTTAGATATCGACAGCTCTGCTCGAGGTAAGTTCGCGTTATCGTTCAAAACATACATGTTCCCGTTCATTTAATCGTCCATGAATTATATACGTTAAAACAGTACTCACTGCCAATACCTTAAGAGATCGCGAGCAAATGTCGAATGCCGGGGGAGACGATAGCTACCTGGGAAAAGCTGACAGTCAGGGATCGTATGACGGTACTCTCACATCGCTGATACAGTAACGTGTCTAATTGAATTTAAAAAACAAAAGTATTATGACTCAGAAATATGTCTTTATGCTCACTCACTGAATCGATGCGTGCAGTGAACACGTTGTATATAAATGTTCTCAAAGACGCATTTATATTCGTATCACACATCCAATGCAGTCACTTATCCCGATTCCTACCGTATTGAATGTGTGATAATTATTGGGATAAATGGAACGTATGATATTTTTAACGAATTGACTTAAGAGCACATCAAAGAGGATGCTTTACTCTGCTCTGTGGTATACGACAGTTTCCATGAAACTATAAGAATATTATCGCGCAAAGTAGAAAATTTTAATTATCTGTTCTATAATTGTTAATAATTCGGCGAGGGTGATTGGGGAACGCAAGGAATTCGGACGTTTGTATAGTATTCCCCGACAACTTCTCGTAAAGTCCGTTGATATTATATTAATAGGTATTAACATTTTTCTCAAAATGTTAAGTTTATCGAGATACGAAACTTTACCATGATGTTCTTTTTTGAAAGATACGGATAACTTTATACGCATAATACTGTGCACCGAGAATTTTCATAAATGAATACGTTCGAATGAAAGCACGTAGAAAACGCATTCACTAAAAGCATTCGTACCCGTTCGTTCGGGTACTGAGGCGGCCCAAGGTTTACAGATTACGTTTACGTAATGCTGGTAGAGATAACTTCGAATTTAGAAGTGGCTACGAAAATATAGACTTCTTGTGATGTCTTTTTGTAATGACTAAAACGTGGTGCCTTGAAAAGAAGATTATTAAATTTGAATATTAACTACTATTTATTTTATATGCTAACAGTAACGAGCAGTGTGTATATGACTTGAGCGATATTGAATCTAAAATCTATTTATTATTTATTTTATGTCCTACAACTTTGATATCACGAATATTTAAAGCGATACGTTTTGTACAATGCCTATTTCATATGATAATTTGTAAAAAAAATACTTAATTATTTATGTCACCCTATATAATATTTTTATATAAAATCGTTACTTAATTTAATAAAATAAGTCAATCTATCCGACTCGTACCTCTAATGTAAAAAAGTGTAATATATTATTCCACGGCTGATGTCCGCGTACATGGTTCGATAAGTACGTCGCAGAATTGTGTACAATAAAAGTATTTTTATGCAAAGTCAACTTGTAAACATAACGAACGCGAAATAAGGTATTTAATTGAAAAAAGATGCTCTATAATAGATGTAGTATTTTTTACCTGTGCATAAGAAACATCTTTATAAGAGAAAGAATAGTCAATGTACCTCCCTTGTACTTGCTAAATTATACTGCCACTATCCCATCCAATTACGACTGGTAAAAATTCGCGTGCCTTTTAAACGTATCTCGAAACCCAGAGCCAGTAATTCTTCCTGATACTAAGTCTCAACTGGAGGTGTAAAAATTAACTTACTACTACTTTTAATATTATAGAAGCTAATTATTTTTATATACTGAATATAGAAGCGATTAATTGTATGATTTATAATCTTCATTTGTACATAAATATAATGACGATATCATAATAATTCCCAGTGTATTTCGTTTCTCTTCCCGCTTCCCTAACTCTGTGTATGCATATATAGATCAGTGGCACCGATAGAGTTAGAACCACTAGCAGTAAAGCGGTAAACAAACCGCCTCTATGAATACGACACCCTATGTAAATTAATTGTCAGCTAGAAATGCGAATCGCGCACGTGTGACTGTTTCGCCCGCCAAATACAAACACAGCAAGTTCTAATAAATTTTCGCTGATTACTGTCACGCGTTTCTTCAATATTTGCCACAATATTGTCGCTAGTACGAAATTTTTATTAGAATTAGATGCCAGCGCTCGGAGTACAGGTATCATCGACGAAGTATAGGATAGACCTATCAACTTATGGGACTTCGTGGCACCATCGACGAAGTATAGGATAGACCTAACAACTTATGGGACTTCGTGTTACCACCCAAACTATATTACCGACCCATAACTCGAGGACTGAATTTAACGGCCTCTGTTCATGAACAGCGTCCAACTCCGGAACTACTCTGAAATGCGTGCAGTGCTGAAAGGTGTGTGCGTGCTTGTATACGCGTGATAACTTGACATTCTCTTCGTTAATCTTTTCTTTTCCTTTCATAAGTTGTATGCGTCTTTTGAGTACCTTACTAATATAGTATTAGAATTATGCAGCGTGTAAGGTTAAATAAATTGTTATATGGTTGCTAACTTCAGTTCAGCTCGATTCAGATTCATTCAGATTCGTCGAGCTATAAAACTGGACCGGCTACGCAAATTCGTCTTTCAATTTTTAGTGCGCAAAGAAAAGTACGGTTCTTTTGTTTTCAAACAAAAAGGTACCTAATTCTTTTTACCTGTTGTCATTTGTATACGTTTTCTGTGATATGATAGAATTGGACTGTGTTTAAATGTATTCTACATGAAATAAAGGTTAAATTGGGAAGATAATTAAATTCTTTAAACGTTTCACATGAAATTATATTGTAATATTTGTGGTACTTTCTATACTTAATAGACAAATCAGGTTAATGAAAATATTTTTCTTCTTGTTGCAGATTAATCTTGGGAACATTCCTCCGTGGACAGGAACTTTAAATGAGACATACGATGGAAAGCTGTCAACCTCAACAATGAACATAAAGTGAAGTGAAATTGTATATTTTATACATAATAATAATACAATATTGTACCAACATTCATGTTTACATGCTAATATTAATTTATTGTAACACTGTAAAGGCCTTTAATGCAAATAAAATGGAAAAAACTGGAAAAGAACTGTATGATTATTTAGAAATATCTTTTACAAATTCCTATCCAAATTCCAAACCTGTGATTTCAAATATTTATGGTATTTCCGTAAGAGTACCACAGATTCTTCCTGAAAAGAAATCGATACCATGGTGAGAGGCCTTTAGAAGGTGCAGCTCTTGTTCGCTACTTTAAGGTGACGCCTTCAATGGTGAAATTTCAAGTTACCTCCTTTCACTTCATGTTCTCCTGATATCATCGCTCCAAAATCTGGCCAAAATTTTCTGAACGCTCCAAAATTGAGATTGTAACAGGAGAACATGATGTGGAAAGAGGTGGCACTAAGTTAGCGTCTTCGGAAAGAGAATCTAAGGCGGAGAACTATTCGACGTAGAGGCGCAGCGTCTTCGAAAGGCTTCGACGATGAAATTCAGGGCGTACCTCCTTTCGCTTCATGTTCTCCTGATACATTTGCTAAAATCTGGCCAAAATTTTCTGAACGCTCCAAAATTGAGATTGTAACAGGAGAACATGATGTCGAAAGAGGTGGCACTAAGTTAGCGTCTTTGGAAAGAGAATCTAAGGCGGAGAACTATTCGACGTAGAGGCGCAGCGTCTTCGAAAGGCTTCGATGATGAAATTCAGGGCGTACCTCCTTTCGCTTCATGCTCTCCTGATACATTTGCTAAAATCTGGCCAAAATTTTCTGAACGCTCCAAAATTGAGATTGTAACAGGAGAACATGATGTCGAAAGAGGTGGCACTAAGTTAGCGTCTTCGGAAAGAGAATCTAAGGCGGAGAACTATTCGACGTAGAGGCGCAGCGTCTTCGAAAGGCTTCGACGATGAAATTCAGGGCGTACCTCCTTTCGCTTCATGTTCTCCTGATACATTTGCTAAAATCTGGCCAAAATTTTCTGAACGCTCCAAAATTGAGATTGTAACAGGAGAACATGATGTCGAAAGAGGTGGCACTAAGTTAGCGTCTTCGGAAAGAGAATCTAAGGCGGAGAACTATTCGACGTAGAGGCGCAGCGTCTTCGAAAGGCTTCGACGATGAAATTCAGGGCGTACCTCCTTTCGCTTCATGCTCTCCTGATACATTTGCTAAAATCTGGCCAAAATTTTCTGAACGCTCCAAAATTGAGATTGTAACAGGAGAACATGATGTCGAAACAGGTGGCACTAAGTTAGCGTCTTCGGAAAGAGAATCTAAGGCGGAGAACTATTCGACGTAGAGGCGCAGCGTCTTCGAAAGGCTTCGACGATGAAATTCAGGGCGTACCTCCTTTCGCTTCATGCTCTCCTGATACATTTGCTAAAATCTGGCCAAAATTTTCTGAACGCTCCAAAATTGAGATTGTAACAGGAGAACATGATGTCGAAAGAGGTGGCACTAAGTTAGCGTCTTCGGAAAGAGAATCTAAGGCGGAGAACTATTCGACGTAGAGGCGCAGCGTCTTCGAAAGGCTTCGACGATGAAATTGAGGGCGTACCTCCTTTCGCTTCATGTTCTCCTGATACATTTGCTAAAATCTGGCCAAAATTTTCTGAACGCTCCAAAATTGAGATTGTAACAGGAGAACATGATGTCGAAAGAGGTGGCACTAAGTTAGCGTCTTTGGAAAGAGAATCTAAGGCGGAGAACTATTCGACGTAGAGGCGCAGCGTCTTCGAAAGGCTTCGATGATGAAATTCAGGGCGTACCTCCTTTCGCTTCATGCTCTCCTGATACATTTGCTAAAATCTGGCCAAAATTTTCTGAACGCTCCAAAATTGAGATTGTAACAGGAGAACATGATGTCGAAAGAGGTGGCACTAAGTTAGCGTCTTCGGAAAGAGAATCTAAGGCGGAGAACTATTCGACGTAGAGGCGCAGCGTCTTCGAAAGGCTTCGACGATGAAATTCAGGGCGTACCTCCTTTCGCTTCATGTTCTCCTGATACATTTGCTAAAATCTGGCCAAAATTTTCTGAACGCTCCAAAATTGAGATTGTAACAGGAGAACATGATGTCGAAAGAGGTGGCACTAAGTTAGCGTCTTCGGAAAGAGAATCTAAGGCGGAGAACTATTCGACGTAGAGGCGCAGCGTCTTCGAAAGGCTTCGACGATGAAATTCAGGGCGTACCTCCTTTCGCTTCATGCTCTCCTGATACATTTGCTAAAATCTGGCCAAAATTTTCTGAACGCTCCAAAATTGAGATTGTAACAGGAGAACATGATGTCGAAACAGGTGGCACTAAGTTAGCGTCTTCGGAAAGAGAATCTAAGGCGGAGAACTATTCGACGTAGAGGCGCAGCGTCTTCGAAAGGCTTCGACGATGAAATTCAGGGCGTACCTCCTTTCGCTTCATGCTCTCCTGATACATTTGCTAAAATCTGGCCAAAATTTTCTGAACGCTCCAAAATTGAGATTGTAACAGGAGAACATGATGTCGAAAGAGGTGGCACTAAGTTAGCGTCTTCGGAAAGAGAATCTAAGGCGGAGAACTATTCGACGTAGAGGCGCAGCGTCTTCGAAAGGCTTCGACGATGAAATTGAGGGCGTACCTCCTTTCGCTTCATGTTCTCCTGATACATTTGCTAAAATCTGGCCAAAATTTTCTGAACGCTCCAAAATTGAGATTGTAACAGGAGAACATGATGTCGAAAGAGGTGGCACTAAGTTAGCGTCTTCGGAAAGAGAATCTAAGGCGGAGAACTATTCGACGTAGAGGCGCAGCGTCTTCGAAAGGCTTCGACGATGAAATTCAGGGCGTACCTCCTTTCGCTTCATGCTCTCCTGATACATTTGCTAAAATCTGGCCAAAATTTTCTGAACGCTCCAAAATTGAGATTGTAACAGGAGAACATGATGTCGAAAGAGGTGGCACTAAGTTAGCGTCTTCGGAAAGAGAATCTAAGGCGGAGAACTATTCGACGTAGAGGCGCAGCGTCTTCGAAAGGCTTCGACGATGAAATTCAGGGCGTACCTCCTTTCGCTTCATGTTCTCCTGATACATTTGCTAAAATCTGGCCAAAATTTTCTGAACGCTCCAAAATTGAGATTGTAACAGGAGAACATGATGTCGAAAGAGGTGGCACTAAGTTAGCGTCTTCGGAAAGAGAATCTAAGGCGGAGAACTATTCGACGTAGAGGCGCAGCGTCTTCGAAAGGCTTCGACGATGAAATTCAGGGCGTACCTCCTTTCGCTTCATGTTCTCCTGATACATTTGCTAAAATCTGGCCAAAATTTTGTGAACGCTCCAAAATTGAGATTGTAACAGGAGAACATGATGTGGAAAGAGGTGGCACTAAGTTAGCGTCTTCGGAAAGAGAATCTAAGGCGGAGAACTATTCGACGTAGAGGCGCAGCGTCTTCGAAAGGCTTCGACGATGAAATTGAGGGCGTACCTCCTTTCGCTTCATGTTCTCCTGATACATTTGCTAAAATCTGGCCAAAATTTTCTGAACGCTCCAAAATTGAGATTGTAACAGGAGAACATGATGTCGAAAGAGGTGGCACTAAGTTAGCGTCTTCGGAAAGAGAATCTAAGGCGGAGAACTATTCGACGTAGAGGCGCAGCGTCTTCGAAAGGCTTCGACGATGAAATTCAGGGCGTACCTCCTTTCGCTTCATGCTCTCCTGATACATTTGCTAAAATCTGGCCAAAATTTTCTGAACGCTCCAAAATTGAGATTGTAACAGGAGAACATGATGTCGAAAGAGGTGGCACTAAGTTAGCGTCTTCGGAAAGAGAATCTAAGGCGGAGAACTATTCGACGTAGAGGCGCAGCGTCTTCGAAAGGCTTCGACGATGAAATTGAGGGCGTACCTCCTTTCGCTTCATGTTCTCCTGATACATTTGCTAAAATCTGGCCAAAATTTTCTGAACGCTCCAAAATTGAGATTGTAACAGGAGAACATGATGTCGAAAGAGGTGGCACTAAGTTAGCGTCTTCGGAAAGAGAATCTAAGGCGGAGAACTATTCGACGTAGAGGCGCAGCGTCTTCGAAAGGCTTCGACGATGAAATTCAGGGCGTACCTCCTTTCGCTTCATGCTCTCCTGATACATTTGCTAAAATCTGGCCAAAATTTTCTGAACGCTCCAAAATTGAGATTGTAACAGGAGAACATGATGTCGAAAGAGGTGGCACTAAGTTAGCGTCTTCGGAAAGAGAATCTAAGGCGGAGAACTATTCGACGTAGAGGCGCAGCGTCTTCGAAAGGCTTCGACGATGAAATTCAGGGCGTACCTCCTTTCGCTTCATGCTCTCCTGATACATTTGCTAAAATCTGGCCAAAATTTTCTGAACGCTCCAAAATTGAGATTGTAACAGGAGAACATGATGTCGAAACAGGTGGCACTAAGTTAGCGTCTTCGGAAAGAGAATCTAAGGCGGAGAACTATTCGACGTAGAGGCGCAGCGTCTTCGAAAGGCTTCGACGATGAAATTCAGGGCGTACCTCCTTTCGCTTCATGTTCTCCTGATACATTTGCTAAAATCTGGCCAAAATTTTCTGAACGCTCCAAAATTGAGATTGTAACAGGAGAACATGATGTCGAAAGAGGTGGCACTAAGTTAGCGTCTTCGGAAAGAGAATCTAAGGCGGAGAACTATTCGACGTAGAGGCGCAGCGTCTTCGAAAGGCTTCGACGATGAAATTCAGGGCGTACCTCCTTTCGCTTCATGCTCTCCTGATACATTTGCTAAAATCTGGCCAAAATTTTCTGAACGCTCCAAAATTGAGATTGTAACAGGAGAACATGATGTCGAAACAGGTGGCACTAAGTTAGCGTCTTCGGAAAGAGAATCTAAGGCGGAGAACTATTCGACGTAGAGGCGCAGCGTCTTCGAAAGGCTTCGACGATGAAATTCAGGGCGTACCTCCTTTCGCTTCATGTTCTCCTGATACATTTGCTAAAATCTGGCCAAAATTTTCTGAACGCTCCAAAATTGAGATTGTAACAGGAGAACATGACGTCGAAAGAGGTGGCACTAAGTTTGCATCTTCGGAAAGAGAATCCAAGGCGGAGAACTAATCAACGCAGACGCAGACATTACTTGTGATTGTCAAATTTGGGATTTAATTAGGAAATGGAAATTATAGGGTGCAGTTCTAAATTAAACGATGCGGTTTTTCTCTACATGTGGTTTATTAAAATACTCTGAATAATGTACAGTTATTCTTAGTACAGAAGTGTTTATAATAATTCCATTGTCTAATTACTTAAGTTTAACTTCCATTTAAAAACCATATTGGTATTGTAAATGCTGCTCGTGTCCAGTGCGTTTTGGTTACACCAGTTGACACGACCGACGCTTCCAAAGGAAAGAATTGCTTACCTATAACAGACGAAAGCTCCGAATTAATTAACCAATCCTCAATATAATTGCTAATTGAACATTAAATACACTAGATAGATCTTACTATTTTAAAGCAAACTTATTCAATATTATATTTATTTGCAAAATACACAGCATTTTATTCTTATCCCGGGTACTGTTCCGTTTCACGCATAAGAGATAAATAAATATCGGTACGAAATATCGATACAGTTGGCATATATCACCATCCCTATTCTCGTGCGAATGGAAATTTTGATTTCCTAACCAGGCATAATTTCATAAAATCCGCCACTGCATACAATTAAATACTACCGCGCGATTTATATAAATCTTTTTCAATTTATTCTTCACTCACTCATAGCAGTTAAAGCAAGGAAGAAGGAAATTTAGAAAACCGGAAAGACCTTTGAACCCGCGTATGCATAAGTAGAAACGCAATCCAGTGTGTTCGCGAAAGGAACGCGACTGCACGCCAGCCGCGCGAAGTTGAGCGATCCCCCACCAGCGCGCTGCGATAAAGATGGCAGAATCGAATGAAACCGCTGTACCGAAATCCCCGCACTTGCTCCACTTCGGGTCAGAGTAAAAAGAGATAAACAATATATTCCCCGAGGCTAGGGTTCTTGCAAACAATGCACTTGCCTAAACTGGTGAATCATACGCGGGGGTGCAGGGGCAGCGAGAAATTTCTTATCAGACTGTATACCGTGACAGAGAGTAGAGACGCCTGGCGAATAAGGCACAGTGCGCTATGTCAGCCCGAGGCTCCGTTCGAGAGGAACGAGTCGCAGTCGTATCAGGTCGTATCGAGCGAGTAACTGTCGTTCGTTAACGAATCGTCGTGCACCGGTGTGTGCAATCTCCATATCGTCACTGCCGATGCGCCCGAGTGTCGTTTCCTATTCCCACCGGAGAATTACATAATGTATGTGCATGAGTCACAGGGTGAATAGGGGGGACGTGCAAACGTCAAAGCCGTGCAGCTGTGATTCCCTTGCATTCTAGGTACGGTAAACAAATACTGACCCGTCCCATTCCATTGTCAGACTCCAATTCAAGCTTCCGCGAGCAGCGATCGAGTAAAACCTAATCGGTAATTGTCACTTGAGCGCGTGTAATGTAACCGTCGAGTACTCGCTTCGTCCGACGTCGATCGTGCAGTCGCGCTGCCATAAGATTATCTTGCAGCAAGTATATCCCGTCGCGTTAAAACTCCCGAGAAATATTGGAGACTCCAGGGAGAGATTACAGGCATCGTCATCGGTCCTCGCGTCAAATGGTTGTGCTTTCGAGAATGATCGCAGTCTGATGGTATTGCCAGAAATATTTGCGATTCACGGCTGACGGAGCGATGACAGATTCCGTGCGGTATACTTCTCAAGGTTAAATGCCTAACGTATCGGTGCAAACTCGATAATATTGCGGTCACGCTGTTCCAATTAGCTCTTCCTTCTCGCGAAGCGGTGCGATTGATCGATGGCTCCGGAATTTCTGATGTTCAAATACCTTCTTCTAAAATACAAATGAAATTGCGTGATTCCGTAAATATGCGATAGACTTTGGTCACTGTTTAGTATTTATGATTCTGGAAGTGTATGCTGTCTTCTCGTTGACATTTCAGTCGGGTTGGATCTCTGCAAGAAACTCTGGCAGGCCATTTGTGATGAACAGGGATCGCTATGCCACTTCGCGGTGAACGGGAAGAACACCACTGAGAGATGGCGATATTCAGATTGAAAATACTGAAGCATAGGTGCACGATTTCATAGCCGCGCGAGCGCGCTGTCATTGTTCTCGTAGCGTCGGATCAGGTATTTGTTAATCCGAGAAAGTAGCTGCTCGTATCGCATTTATCTGTGAGAAATGCCAGCGCCGCCTCTGCCTCCTCTCTCAAGTTTGCCAGAGGCACCTATGTGCGAGAAAACAGAAGTGAGCGATGCGGACTCCCTGCCTCGTTGGGCCAAAATCACCCTCACCTCTGCGGAGGCGGAAATCGAAAAGCTGATAGCTCGAAACGAGTTGAAGGACGCTGAGGTGACGTATTTCTGTCAGGTCGAACCAATCTTGCAAGATGGGCCGCAGTGAGTGCCGTTTTATTACGTCGTTGGAACGAACGCGTTAAATAGATAGTTAAAACAAACTACATTATTCGTCAGATGCGGCTTGGTGGCCCTCGCTATGGCGTCGCAGGAATACACGAAGCCAGTTTCCGTCAGTCAACTTCTAGCAGAAGCCCGCGTCAGAGGCTTCACGCAACACGGGGAAGTGTACAGCGTCGATTTCATGGGCACGCTGGCAGCTGAATATTTACCTGACCATAGACCAGATATTTTAGTAGATCTGCAACAGTGCCCGGACACGCTGACGCACGCTTTAGCTCATGGAGCGATGGTGTTGATTCCATACGACTCCGATTTCAATCATGCTCCGTGCTTGAAAAGAGGCCATAAAGCTCATTGGACGCTGCTCGTCGGTTTAATTTCATCTAGGTACGTTTGGTGCTCGACTGCTTCTAACGGTTCAACTTCGAACGAACATGCTGGAGTCGTGAAATGGATTATTCTCGTTAATAGAATATAAATTACGTGTGTTCCAGACAAGGGTATCACGTGTTAGCGCGTCATGGAAAGTCGCGTCACTTAGCTTGCTGGCCATTGCGCGATTTAATTGAAAGTAATGGGAATCTGGAGGAAGAAGGGACGGCCAGACATGCTGGAGGATATGTTATACCAAAGGGCGGAGTTGGGGGCCAGAGAGGCCTGCGTGGCAGGGCGCTGGCGTTACACCCATACATATAAAGTCATGTACAAGAGTTGTAGGTAATTAATATCACAGCGAAAGACAGAAATTACTACTATAACGTTACTGTATCCACATTATGGTATATGGTAAACATTCGAGGCATAACATTTGCACAGCTGCTAAAAAGATTCATTCGTAAAATCTGACGCTTTCAGTACCGTGTCTCTGAACCCGCGATGCATTTGTTTTGATCGATACTCGGCGGAGGATATCGGAGCGCGAAATTCGGTGTCGGATATAAACAACCAGCGACATGTTTCGTTCGTTAAGCCCTGGTACCGCGATGTAAATAATGATTTCGTATGTTTCACTTACATGCACGCGAACGGTTCGGGAATCCTAATTTCGTGTGTCGGGTATCAAGCTCCCCTTCCTGTGATGCGATGTGTATTGAGATGTACCTTAGTCTGAGAAAAAAAAATGGGCATGTGCATGGAGGGACAAACGTGAAAGAAAAAAAAAAAGTCTATAAAAATATCTGCGTAAATAATTATCTAAGTGTACTAGCTAGGAGTTATCAAAATCGTAACTAGCCGGGATAAAAAGGAAAATGATCTAAGTATATTTATTTAGCGAGCAAGTCGTTAGTTTTTTAATGAATAATTGTGCATCTTGCTTTACGTTGGCACTATGGATAAAACAGAATCGAATCTATTACATAAGCCTCGCGTTCGCATTCGAGGCAATGCAACTTAATGTCGGTGTGCTGTATTGGATCGAGCGCATTGCTTTTAAGATGCGCAACGAGTGAGTGGCTATCAAAATTGAAACGATTACCTTATACTATCATGTGGTAGCTTTGCCATTCTTTTTACGTAATATGAGTATTATGTACAGGTATACGAACGTAAAAGTCGTAGGTGTTACCGCACCGTTATTAGAGACAGCATCGATTTTGTCCTTCTTCTTTAGTAATATACATTACTGTATTATCCTGTCGAGTGTCTTGAAAGCAATGTGCTTCTCAAATAAAAAACTTACTGTGTAGATCATGCGATATGCTTGTTTTACTATTTATTTAACGGTGTGTAAAGTAATGAGCATAGTCCTTATCGACACAGACATTCAAATGTAAGACCTGAAGGTGTGTACCGCGTGGCTGGCTGGTTGTTTCCTTCTCAGTTACGTGGTATCTTGAGCGCATTTATGCTATAGATTCGTAGACTCCTCGGATGGTTTCGTGTCGATTAAGAGGAGCCTTTAAAAATAAAAACCGTACCCAAGTGCCGCAAACTACGAAGTTTATTTATTAACGCGAAGTCAGAGAAGAATTGTACGCTGTGCCTGTTTTTCGCAAGCTTCCCCGTTTCGTTAACGCGCCGTAATCAAAATACTGTGTAAAAATATTGATTGGTATATGTACGTTTTACTTTCAACGTTTACGAAGATAATCGATTCGCATATTTTCCCTGCTCTAAACCTTAGACGTAAACCATGTACGTAGGGAATTATAAATAATACGTCTTCCGTTATTTACCGCGATACAGTCTTTTCGGGGCGTTGAGGAATGAACGCGGAAGGAACGGGAATGTTTCAAGTAATGTTTATTTTGTATTTATATTTCAATCGATACTTCATTGCGGAAAGTTCGATGGTTTCCAAAGTGTTTCGTTGTGTCGACCGTTGCCTGTAAACGGTAAGCGATGATTCTGCTGCTGTATCGCCTGTGATTCGAAGTGCAGCAAGGGCCAAGCGATACGCGTATCGCGTTAAGTTGTAAGACTAATATGTGATGATTGTTAATTCTTGTTTCTTTTGTGTACACGCAATTTTACTTAGTTGTTGTCGGGTTTCTAGCTTTAAACGTGAGAAATATAAAGGATGTTATAATTTATACACATGTTTGATTGACATCATTCTGTATCATGTTACTTCTCGACCGCGGCAGATATAATATAATAATCGCGAATCGACTGTATCGGGCGTGGTCGGTGCTACATTCTCGGCCAGTGGGAGAAGCGTGCCAATCTTTAGTAGTGAACACTACGACGAAAGCTTTACAATAATATCTTCCCCGCTGTGAACTCGAGGTGCGATGAAAAGAGACCGCTGACATATTTTCTGGATGGGAGTCGGTGTGCAGGTGCATTGGGTTGCAATAGAATGCCGAAAACTGCGCTACATTTATATTTCAAGCTTACAAACATCAACACAGTTTCGTTCGTACCTTTTACAAACCGTAGCTTCCTCCTTATCGTTGCTCTCGTTTCGAAAACGTACACGGTTACCACATTCTTACTGTTTTCTAATTGTACATCTACTTGTGTCCTGAGATGCAACATCTTCTTACTCCTACCTTGTAAATAAGCATGTACGAGCGACTCTCTCGCACGAGGGACATCGTCGTTATCGCTGCAACAACGATCCATAGATCCTCTCAATAAATGAACGTTCAGAAGAACGGTTATGTACGCCATTGCAAATATATATTTCTACGAAACGAAACTGTACAATGTTCCGGCGTTTTAGCCACATTGTACTCTCTCCGTGCGACGAACACCAGCGTTTGTAATAGTATAAAACGGCCATACACGATCCAGGACACAAGGCGTCTAATTCTATAGATTAAATAACAATGATATCCTGTATCTGAATATTACGTTCAATAATATGTATATCACATATAGGTATTTCGTATTCATTACATATATCAACAATAGGGGAGTTGAATTAAAAAAGGTTAGCATTTTCTTCACTCGTTTAGAATTTTATTTCAGCTTCTTCTCTCTTCGATCGATCGTGACGATTCTTCTGAACGGAGGGGGGGGGGGGGGGGAGAAGATCTGTCGATCTTTCGAATACTGTGGCATTCTTTTCTGTATAATATACCTACAAATGCTTCAGAACTGTATACAGAAATGCTGATTAATAGGAGCCGTGAAAATAAATAAAAGACTTCGATTTACTTTGATAGTAAGGCAATAGTAGTCTTCAACGTGTCAATAATTGAAAAGTCCTTGTGCCAAAATGAAGTATTTTGTTTCTTTTATCGGAAAATTTTCTACGTGCCAGTGGTGGTAATGCTATAATATAGAATTTGATTTTTCGCACTCAGTGTTTTCTGCAAGGACTCTTCAACGAATGGTAAACATTAATGGGTGTATTTTTAAGGGACACGTAGATTAATTTCTAAATATACTGCATTCCACTTTAGAGTAGACTCGTTCCGCGCAGGGATATATTGTTGATTGGTAGGAAACCGGCAGGGAAAGTGCTACGACCAATCGCGTGACAGATCCGTGGGAGCTGCGCAGATCGGTCGCAAATCGGTAGAGGCGGAGGTCTACTCTTATATGGAATGGAGGGTAGTTGTGGTTTTTCTAAGCGATCGTAGAACCAAGCTTCTCGCAGTTTCATTTACTTGCCACGAGTTTCTTTATTTCTTCGTTCTCGTCTGTATTAATTTCAAATACATTTCTGCTAAAATAATTGAATACTTTAAAAACTATTAGTTCGCTGATCTGTGGTTATTAAGACTCTTTTCGTTTTTATGCGTCGTATTTCCCAGATAAATTTGCACCCGTAGTTCTGAAACATCCTGTATATACCGAGGCAATTAACAGCGAAAGGACCTTGCGATTACAGAAAGTCTTCAGACATTTTCAAGCACCCCCACGCGCGAAATGATATTATTTTACGAAATTCTGGCTAGAAGAAAATACAAATGAAATATACAGAGTGTTCGGCTACACGTGGAAATAAAGTTAAGGGGTGACTTTAGACACCATACTAAGATGAAAATCAAGAATAACGATATTGCGGTTGAGACTTCGTTTGTTAGTTATAAGCGTTAAAAGATATGCCTAAAAGCAGGCAAACCCCTTTCTGCTCTCCAAACTTTTCTCCCTCTAATTATTAACGAAATTGGATCAAATTAATTGACAACGCCCGCAGCATATGGGGGAAAGCGGACAAAAGGAAAATATTTTTGGTGGCGCGGGTGGAAAATGGAAATGGAGGCCCGTTGTCCCAGGTCCTCCAGGTACTCTTGCTCCTGCTTCTCCCAGCTTCCAAGCACGGGGAGGACACGCATAATATTTACAGCCCTTCTAATTGAACTCTCTAATATTATTGATAACAAGTTAATAATATGTACATGTACAATATACAGACGTCGTCTTCGTAAGCGGTCACAATAAAAGACGTCTAAAAAACACTTGTGAAAATTAAACACGCCATCTAATAATAATCCTTTAGTCTTAGCTGGTACCAAAACACGCCTTTTTCGAATATATTAATTACTTCTTTTAATTACTGTAAGCTTTGAGCTTGGGCCTGCCTGCCCACACGTGTGTGTTAAAACTTACTATACACCGACGAACGATAGCAAATCTTTTTTTTTTCTTTTTTTTCCCATTAGAATACTTATTCTCCTGGCGAACGTGCTGACGGTCCTACGGGCCGCTCGAAACAAGTCCCGAGCGGCATGGAATTGCGTTTTACCCACTCGCAAAGTATTGATTCGTCCTGTCCTCTCTTCCACAGGAAATCTCGCGGTATCGCGAGCTCTCGCGCGCCGTTCACGATGCTTTTCACGCCATTTCGGTGAACCGATCGAGCCTCGTTTAACTCAACGCGACGAACTGTAACGCGATTTTGACTAGAATCGAGAATCTTTGATCATCGAGTCTTCAATAAGCACGAGAGCTCGACGAATTTCCCCGGGGAAAGTGAAAGAAAGGGGAAACGCTTGCACGCTTGACGAGGACCGTGAGCACGTGTCGCAGGGCAACGTCACTTACGCTCCTTACAATTCTAAAGGGGACTAAAACGCGTTCTCTTGCAAAGCTTGTACAACGCGAGCTCGACGACGAGCAAAGATCGACGGCTGAACGCGGGGCGCTCGTTGGCGAACGAACGAAAGTGAGGAAACAATAGAAACCAGAGAAAGGAAACGATCGAGGAACATTATGCGACATGTAAGATCGCTCTTACACGCTCTATCACGCTGCTACCCGCGGATATGAGAAAGGGGGGCCGGTTCGAAGTCTACTTCCGCTTGCAGACGTCGAACGTTCGCGGGCTGGATGACCGTGCGAGGATTAAGGGGAGGTGCGACCTTGGACGCATGAAAATCATAGGTTTTATTTAGCAATTTTTCTCTTTTAAATGATAAACTCGGTAGAAAATCTGATTAATGGCAATTATTGTACGTCTCTAGCAGATTAAAAAAAAGTCTCGTTTATTTTTTTTCAACAAATTGACGGTGTCAGAGCCATTCGTGTCTCGGGGGGTTCACTGCGTTGGTGGGTCCTTTACGATTGAGGATTTAGTGTCTCCTCGAATAAAAATCTAAAAATAAATATTTTAATGGAAATGGCGAGTGTTTGAAGAAAAATTGTGATTTTTAGCAGAAAAATTTGGTTACAAAAGTGTCTGTAGCTAAAAATATTTTCAGGCGATCGTAAACTCCGTGTGTACTTCTTTAGATTAATATTAAAGTAAGATAAATTTCAAGTCAATCGGATGAATAGGTAGTCTCTGAGATCCGCGCAACGGCGATTGGCGATTCAATTGTAAAGGACGCACCATTTTGTTGCAAATTTTTTTTTTTTTTAATTAATTGAGTCCATAACGTAAAAGAAAAAAATTGCTAAACAAAACCTATGATTTTTATGCGTCCAAGGTGGCATCGCCTCTGGAATCGTCGAGATCCTCGGACGAGGATAAACTTTTGCGGGGCCGGGTTCCATTTATATTGTGCTTCTAAATTTTATAATAATAAATATCAATGCACAGGGCCCGTAAAATTTGCGATGAGCTTTTCGTAGACCGCAGGGCCTTTTAAAGAAATTTTATAATAATAAATATCTATGCACAGGGCCCCGCAAAATTTACAACGAACTTTTCGTAGACTGCGGGTCCTCATAAGCGCGGGACCGGGCCCCGAGGAACGCGCTGAACCAGCCTCGCGTCGGCCCTGCCTCGGACCACGCCGCCCACTTTGGGAAACGCTGTAACGTCCCCCGAGGTCACTTTCCACGCGATTATGTTCTAACAAGGAAACAGCACTCACCCTTACTCACCGATTGGAACGCAATTTTGTGGATTTATATAGTGACTCAAGCCAAGAACAACGGTATGTTTAAGGGTGTGAAAACTAACCTCAAATTCAAATAGGCGCTCCCACTTCTTCGCGTATAACTCCTAAAGTACAAGAGACAGAAAAATATGTTTCAAACAAAAGTTTACTGGTGCAATAAGCGCTACAAACTAGCATTAACAAAATTTTGAAAAAAGTTCTATTTCGTCAGGTATTTTGTTTTTTAAACTCTTTTCAAAATTTCGTTAACGCAAATTTCCAGCACTTATTGTAGCATTAAACTTTTATTTGAAACATTTTTTTCTGTCTCTTGTACTTTAAGACTTATAAAGCGAAACAGTGGGAGTACCATCTGACTTTGAGGTTAGTTTTCACTTCCTTAAAGATCGATTGGGCAGGAATGAAACATACTGTTGTTCTCGTCTCTAGTCACTCTATGAACCCACAAAGTTGCGATCCAATCGGTGAGTAAGGGTTCGCGATGTTCCCTTGTAAGAACAATGCGGTAGCGGCTTTAGCGCATGTCTGTCCGGCGTTCGCACGAAATGCGGGACGCAGGCTTGCCTGATTCCGAGCGGGGGACGTCACCGTCGTCGGCGACGACGGAGACGCGGTTGTATCGTGCAAAAACTTGCGAAGCGAGGCGCGAACATTGTCAGATGCTTCGTTCGCGAGCCGTGGGAGCGTATAATATCTATGTATATTTTTATATATTGTATGTATATGTATAGAAGTATACACATCGTATATGGCAGGTTCGATTGCTGGGAACGGTCCAGCATGCTGAATGAAACGAGGCAGTTTACGCGCGTGCATGTGTGCTCATGGTAACGTCTCTTTTCGTTGGCTATCGAGGATTCGCGTGGCTAACCGGCGCGAATTCTGTTCAGACTTCTCGTATTCATTAGTGGGTTCGCCTAAGATGCTTCGTGGGTCACCGTGCCCCACGAAATTTATCACAAGTAGAATTTTTCATTCAACGGGCGAGCAGAGTCCTGGATTGAATGTTGAAGGAGAGGGTAAGAAGAAGGTGAAAAGTTCAACGTAGCTATTTCTCTATCATTGAATATTGCGGTCTGATCAGTGCTACTGACAATCTGTGAGTCTGTGGTAGCTTTGAGCACGTTAAGCTTGCAGCTCTATGATAGGGCTCGGTATTGTACGGAATTTTTCATATCTGTCGCGGTATTGGTAGATATAAAGTATTATCATTCGTTCGCGGCTCACGAAGAGGCTATGATGGAACTTAGAGTCTTTAATGGAATCTGAGTGATTAGAATGCTAGTAACACAGTTCCATCCGAAGGAAGCTGACCATGCTCGGCGCAGCTCAATTTCGGTCATCTAAGGAGAACCAGGTAGAATTTCTGCGTGTTGCAAGCAGAGATTGAAAACGGTTTCGGTTTTTGAAACAGTTATAAGATCCGAAATAATCTTGAAACAGTTACCAGTGAAATAGGTTCTGGCCTGTATCGGTTTCGGTTCTACAGAAAAAGGAAAAAGTAGATTCATGTAACCATGATTGAAGTAATTCAAGAGCTTTGTAAAAAGAAAAAGAACGGATTTTATTCTTTAAATAAAAAAATCTCCCCCTTCACTCCTCCTATGACACCTATATCTACTAAAATAGGAACCAAAAGAGCACTACCCTCCACTTCTGGCTCATCGGATATTCCCGACCAACCGATTACTAAACCAATAATTGAAGTCAAAGACGATGATAAAGACCTTCCAACCAAGCAAGTAGTGTCTAAACCCTCCACAAAGAAACTCAGAAGCAATTCCCCTACTGCACACTCGAAACCGAGTATGGAAGAACTACTCAGCCCAATCATGCCAATGATGTTAAACAAACCAGAAGACTTTCCAATTAATTCTGTCCAATTATGCAGCTTCTTAGAAAAATCACATGGCTCCTACAAGGTACCTGAAATAGCCAGAGAATATATAGAAGATACAAAATCGATGACCGATCTGCTACACCGAATCTACCCATATCTCAGACAGAGCTCCATCAAAAACAGAATAACTAGAATTATCAAAAAACTCCAGCAAATAAACAACATCAGTAATATGAAAACGCTCGGAAATCACTTCATTAATAACACCTGATACGAGATTAGTGACCGACCCACTTGATATAGCCAACTGTCTAGTTTCAAAATTTGCAACTAAAGCTCTAGTCTGCTCAAAAATTGATTACGGATCTGTGATATATGATTCAGCCTCTCCAAAACTACTAAATATATTAAACCCTATCCAGAATTCCTGTGCAAGAATAATTCTAAATGCCTTCTGTACTACTCCTGTATCTAGCATTCTTAGCGAACTAAACGTACCACCTCTGAACATTAGACGTAAAAAATCATGCCTACTATATGCTTTGTCTGTTGCAACTACTCCTCAAAATCCGGCAGCTAACTATATGAAGATAGATAACACCCCCACAATCCCCAACAATGGGAAAAAGAAAACTCCAAAACCCCTTGCCACTAGAGTAAAAAACTACCTCCAGGAACTCAACATACCACTCCCTAATGTAGAAGAACGCTATCCTTTCCTTTATCCCCCATGGGATGCTTTTGAATTCCCTTTGGAATCAATTTGTGATAATTACAAGAAAAAAGAAACCAACTGCCAAGTATTTATAAACGCATTCCAGGATTTCATCAACCGCACAAACTCCAACTTCATTTTCACCGATGGATCTAAATCTCCTGAATCAGCTGGTTGTGCTTTCGTCACAGAAGATTTCACATCAACATGCAGACTACCTAACACTTTCTCATCGCTTTCTTGTGAAATAGAAGCTATCAAACAAGCATTAATCTCTGGAACTACGAATGGCTCAACAACTCCCAAACGAAGCTGCATAAAGTCAGATCAAATGTTCAAGAGAAACCAAGTATACCAGAGCTATCCAGGAAAAACCAAGCCGCTCTTACCCGCATTCGTACCGGCCATTCGCGACTAACCCATGAGTATCTAATAACTAAACAGCCCCCTCCCGAATGTGAGTCTTGTAAAACACTTTTAAGCATAGAGCATGTTTTGCTGGCGTGCCCTAAGTTCTCCCAGGAAAGGAATCGATTAAATGTTGAGACAAACTTGAAGTCAAACTTAAACAAATCTAAAAGCATTGAGAATGTAATACAATTCTTCGAAGCGATCAATTTACTTGACCTCTTGTAATGGAGCATTACGCAATTCTATAACCTAATTTCAAGTATGTAATCATTGTACTAAGGTGGGTGGTCGCTAAGGACTTCACTGTTGATGCGACCACTTTAAAATAAAACCCTTCACCAAAAAAAAAAAAAAAAAAAAAAATCTGAATTGTGACCCAACCAAATGGACATATAAGGAAGGAAAAAGTAAATGGAAAGATTTCGTCCGCATACTAAGAGATCCAAAAAACAAGAAAAGTGAAGTTGACGTATTCTTAGATGTTTTTAAATCAACACCAAGTGTTTCTCAGAAGACATTTCAGATCAAAGAACTGCCCAAAACTACATCTGTGGATTCACTGTCAGAAGAATTCACCAAAAGACTTCTCAATTTCCCAAGACCGATTGTGCTCTGCGAGCTATAGTTATGACTAATGCAAATAGTGAAACGATGGAAAGAATCCTTCAGTCAAAAAATCCTTGGATAGAATTCGATAACACCTATGCAATTCCTTTTATAGTTGATAAGATAAATAAAAGACCGGATTGTCCGGCTTTATTAACTGACCGAGAGGAACATTTTGTGAAGACCCTAACCAGTATAGCTAGTTCAATAAAAGAAACAACACTAAAAGAATCGTCAGTTGACCTCAACACATTAGTCCCCCAGACGTGACAATACCGATATATAACAATTTAAAAGAGTTATTTTCGGAACCGTTTCAACCCCCGGTTGCAAACCTAAAACCACTCGATTCGGATTTCCACTTTTTTCCGTATCTACGCGAGTCAACAATACGATGATATTTTTCTGCACATTTTAACACAGCTACTTATTATAACTAGATATATTAATGAAAGCCTCGTAACGATCTAGGTACAATTGTCAACAATTCCATTTAAGAAGTTTCGCCACCGTTTACCCTGTCAAAGAGGGCTCGGAATCTTTCCCCATAAAACGTGGAATAAAGGTTGATTTCGCGCGACGACATCGGAGCCGTCGCGATTGTAAAAGTTCCTCGTAAAGAAGCTAGTAGAACATTACAGTATTTCACTGAGCAGCGAAGTCGCTAGAGTATATATTCTTCTAACAATACGAAACAGCGCGATACCATTTCCCTTATTTTTACAATTTTACTGGGTACGTAGGTCGCTTAACGCTAGAACGGGCCGCTCCCAAAGCTTCAGGTGCTTCACCGAATGCCCCAGGATTCTTCAAGCAGACCTGCTCAGTTGCCCCGAGCCGCACACCATATAGTTTCTTTAACATCAACGGGGATTGAAAAGCTGAACAGTTGGCTTGCGAGTTTTCGATTCGTTCGAATTAATTATCACGATCGTTAATATGATCACACACGACCTCGTGCGCCTGCCTGCCGCTACCTGTCTTCCGCCAGGGGGTTTCGCGCGAGCGGGTATTGCTCTGAGCCGTTAAAAAATGTAAAATCGTACCGCAACTACGTTTGCGGTTCGAATACTCGCATTAAGAACTAATTGCAGACTAGCAAAGAACGGGGCAATGAGGGGGGGAGGGGGGGGGGAGGACAGAGGTGTACGAAGAGTGCGAGCGTGTGGGTGTACGTGTACGCTGTGCGTGACGGCAAGGAAAGATTTCATCGCTGGCTCTCACTTTGGCAAAACGCAGTCGCCGTCGAAATTGATGCGGGGCGTCACTGAAATGCCGTTTCTGAACTCTTTTCCGTGAACTCGTCCGGAGAGAATCGGGTAGGCTCTTTCTCTGTCGCGCGCGCGCGCTCTCTCTTCCAATTTGGCATTAGGCAGTCAAAGCGACGTCTACGTCGCTGGGAACAGTAAAGCGCTATCCTTATTACCATTTTTCGCTTGTTAAATTTTCGCTCTCTTCGCTCGCGGAAGGAAGTGAAAAAAAATGTACGTTACTACGGTTACATTAACAGTACGTTTCCTCGCTCTCTCTCTCTCTCTCTCTCTCTCTTTTTCGCTCTCGTTCTCTCACTCTCACTCTCACTCTGTCTAAGACGACGCTTTTTTTCTTTTAAAACACGTTAGTTGTCTAACTCGTTATCTTCTCGTGATATGGTTCTCAAGGGACGAGGGGCGAAGGATAAATTAACCGAACTGTATAACGAAAGGGAAGAAATGAAGAGTACAAATAACGCAATTCGGGTGCGTTCCCATAATTATTCCGCCGTTTCGCCGCGGTGACCATTATCGGCGCCACGGGGGAGCCTGTTAATCGCGATGATTGGGCAACGTAATCGTTTACGTTCGGTCAGCTCCCACCGCGCCTTTTCGACGACCGTTCCTCTCCTCGTTTTCGACTTTATTCTAACGGCTTAACAGGTATTCGCGGAGGAGTACACTCTACAGTGAGGTCGGGAATCAGTGGCGGATTTAAGGGAAAAGGCCCAGGTAGCAAACATTCCGAAGGAGCCATTTTTCGGGAAAGTAAAAAAGGTAGTTTACGAAAACCGGGTTGAGTGTACTGCAGACAAAAAAAAAAATAGTGTTTGGATAAAATCGTAATTTTTGTTTTGCCCGTTAAATCCGCCACTGTCGGGAATAACAAAGAATATCGTTCCCCGATAGGAATAAAGTATTTAAACAATAGAATCTGAAAAATAGAGTATTTAAACTAGCAGCAGCCTGGGGCTAAAAGTCTATAAAATGGAATACAAAAGATGCTAGATCGAAATCTTAAAGCGAGGAAAAAGGAGTATAACAATCAATGAGCTCCTCCTTCTTCATCTGTCCTCTCACTTTCACATCGCCAATGCATGGCCCTTCGCTTTTCTAAACACCGTTTGTGCGCTAAGAGAAATGTTCGCCTGTATCACAGACTCATTCGATAACGCGTCGCCTGTACGTCTCGTTCCATGCCCATGCGATCGTCGGGCACGTTGATCAAATAAATACATAATTTAATTATAAACCACGCCTCCTCGCCGTCGCGATCTAGACAAAGATCTGCCTCAGAGTGTCGGGATCCCGGGGCCGAATCCATTCGCTTCTTGGCGTTTTAAAAAAAAAATCCCTACCGTATGTACAGGTATCGAGGGGTATTCGACTCGAACGATATTCTCTCCTTTCTATTTTAAATACATATAAAACCTCGTGTCGCTTAACGATCTCGGCTCTCGAGCGACAAGCTTCTGGATAGTGGCGTTCCCACAACCAACGGAATCCCTCGCGCCGGTGCCAATATTAAATTGTAATGCGATATGTCGACCGTCTCCGCTTGCGTGCTCTCGCCCATCTTTTACGCAAGGACTCGCGCGCGGTACAGGCGTTCTTTGAGTACGTAAAACAGAAACGACAGATTGCAACGGGGGATTAAGACAGCAAGAATAGGGGGAGGAAATAAAGAGACAATGTCGTGGTACTTGCCTGATCAAGCGCCAACAACGCCCGGCTCAAAAGCGGCAGGTATTCCTGACTGTTCAAACCTGGCCTGTGTTGGACAGTTTTTCTTTTATGTTTGGCTTAGGATCTGGTGGTTATCGGGTCTGCGCGCTAGCTAAGCCGGTGATCCTCTAATTGGCAATATCGATGAACACAAATAAACGGCTATTAAATCTGGCCACTGACGGGGAACGAGGGGTGGGGTGGGGGGTAGGGGGGGGGGGGGAGTTTACGTTGGATTGGGGGTTTGCTGTTGAGAACTGTACTCCAACAGGGCTATCGGAAACGTCTTGATGTGCGTTTGCCACTGCGCCGACAGTTGGAAGAACTTTACGCCGTACCACTCGGTACCGTCGATGCTCACTGGAGAAAAAACAGCAAATAATTTTATGCAAATTTACGTGACAAGCTTGGCAAAGTGTTTTAGCGATACTTCGCAGCGGGACGAGGGATGTAAACTTCACCTTATCGGAGATAAAAGGGTCTTAAGGGGGACTATACTTTAGGCAACGCTGAGACAGGCCGGTTTTTGGGAATTTTTTCTGGAGAAATTATGAAGCAAATCATTTTGAACTCTTTCGTGGCATTACATTTAACTTTTGTAGATACAAAAAAAAGATTTTTATGTTCAAGATATGTGTTGTAGATGTCACTATCGATGTCAGATCTTGCTACAGCGTCGCCGCCGAAGTTGCAAAACGGTGGGGGTAATTTAGAGAAAACTATTCAACCAATCGACTTACTCTTACACACACAACTAGATAATTGCAAACTATTGTCGATTACCTCTAAACTTTAGCGTTGTCTAAAGTATAGTCCCCCCTTAAGGGGTTACGTATCCTTGACAGGTTGGAAAATAGGGTAATTTTTACAATTTTCTTTTTTCAAATAAAGAGACGTGATATTTAAAAATCAAGGTATACAACTTGTGTAGTAATTCAGCTGTATTCTGTGATAATAACTGAGACGTTTATAGATCAAATTTGTTGAGTATTCTATCACCTACCTCTTAATGGAATGTTTTGAGTTTTCGCTGAACATATTAGCCGCGTCACGCCTTCGACCGTTTGGCTCTTTGGCTCGTTTTCCTTTTCCTTCTCTTTCTTCTTCCCCAGTCTCATTACTACGGAAAATAACAACGGCATGTTGAAATGACCGGTTGGTGGGAGCTAAATGGGCAATATCCTGGGTATGTTCTTAGGCACGCACTTTTTTGTTTCTTCTCCTTCGTGGTGTAGTTCATGGACAAGTGGTGGCCAGGTGCTTCGCCCAACGGCGGGAGTCTCTGCACGTGGAGGGCCCTGAACGCCTGCCTCAGCGTGTTCTTCCCCTTTTCGCCTTGCGTCTGCTTGCTCCAGTAGTCGAGCTGCAGCTCCACCGGTTCCCAGCCGTCCCTCGTAGGCTGGCCGACGTTGGGGCTACTGGGCGGTGTTAATCTGCCAGGAGGTGGAATAGGTAGCCCCGGCGGTGGCAAAGAGGGTGGAGAACCGGACATGGTGATGCTGCTCTCCTCCAGATCTACCGAGGCGGAAGAGCTGCTGTCTGGGCACCCCACTCGGACGTCGTTTATGAACGGGATGAATATTTGGCTGCTGTCATCTGTTTCTCTGTGATCGAAATCGGGTGTTTTGCCAGTGGCAGTTGTCAACGTATTATACACGAGTTCGGAGTATTGTTTAAACTCTTTGCAGAGCTGGAGGTCATCGTTGCGAAAAAGGAAGAAACCGATAAAACTCACAAGGGATGATCCAAAAAAGATTAAAAAAATTGTGAAACTTTGGGGATACGTAGAGGATCTATAGGTATGTATTACGCAATTTTCTTTGCTGCCCAAATTCACTCCAAGGGGTAAAATTGATCCGTGAAAATACTAGAGAAGAACTAAGAGATGGAAGGAAAGTTTTCAGACAATAGTTACTTCTTTTAATTGGGACTATCATTTAGTAACTTACGGCTCGCGAGTTATAACACAAAATCGGAAAATAGTCGGATTGTCACGGGTCAATTTCACCCCCTTAGGCGAAATTTGGGCAGCAAAAAAAATTGCGCTATACATATCCCCAAAGTTTCATACCTAATTTCTTGAATTTCCGGGTTGGAGATCTTCCCTTGTCAGTTCACGAAATTGGGAAGAGATGATTTTAACCCTTCGTTCACACTCTGGGTGTGAGCCACCCATAAACTGATTTTGACCTTTTTTCCAAAGCCGACTTACAAACTATATTTTCTCTCAAAATATTATATCCCAACAACAACTCTGTATATTATTACCTTCTAATATTAAAATTTGTAAAAGCTACAATTTTTGGAAGATTGTCTTCGTATTCTCTCGACATATGGTAATCTAGATATTTTTTGCAAAAACTGTGATAAAATGTCAATCAAAGAAATTTGGAATACATTCTAGAGACCTTGAAATTGACCCATGATTTTTTTCATAACGATTGGGTTCTTTAGATGAGAATGGCAGTCGTTCAAAAATTGTTCTGGGTGTTTGCCAACCAGGTATATCAAAGTTGATCGAAGAACGAGGTGTGTCAACGAAGGGTTAACCATAAAACAGTGATTAAAATTATAGAAATGCACAGGTTTTTTCCGATCGAAATCACCGGGTGAAAAAACAAGTTGTCTATCTCACGAACTTAATCCCCAAATAAATCCTATTCTATTAATCGCGTAATAAGAGTTCACCCTCTCAGTACAGGGTTAAATATAATTCGACGAAGTTCGTTGAACATTGCCAGCATCGCGGAGGAAAGAAAGCAGCAATCGATAGCGCAGTTGATTACCTGTACGTAACCATAGCTTCTGCGATTGGCAGCGCCAAGGTGGTACCAGCAGCGGCCAAATACTCAGATACCCTCGCTGCACCCTCGCTGGCGCCCCCGCCCTCCCTTTCCAGCAGTTCCTTCCATTCCTCCCCGAAAAGCATCGAGTACCTCGCATCTATCGAGCTGAGGTACCTCGACAACGTGTTGGAGCCCAGGGGCACGACCAAGAACTTCAGATAGTTCTGCCAGTCTGGCGGCCAGAAGCTCAGCAAGTCCACGTAGTGGCGCAGAACACCGTTTACGAAACTGTCTCCACCAGCGATCACCACTTTGATCCGCGCTGGCGGCTTTGCTGAGCTGTTGCAGCTGTAAACCAAGGACATTTCGAACTGGTGAGCAAAGCGCATCGCTGGGGACTTCAGAGCTGCTGGAACTCGATATGAAGGGGACTATGAAGGTACAGCTGGGACAAAATCAAGTGTCATCTCAAAGCTACTTCCTCTACTGTTTTATTAATTATACCTCCCAGTTCTGCGTTATGTCATATTGTGGAGCAGCTTTGTATAAGTCTCTAAGGTTAAATAGATCCTCGGATCCCTGGTCTCCACTTTATGTGTAAAAACATTTCTCAATATATATGTGATTAATAACTTCTATAATAACAGAAATTGCATAGATTGCATGGAAGTTCCCATTTTTTAAATTAAACGCTGCATAATATAAGAGAACATTTCAGTGCAGTATTAAAAGAAGACTAGTTAACCCTTATACGAAATTTGTAAAGTTACACGGATAAGTAAATTTGACAAGAAACGAGCTTACAAAAATATAACTCAGTTCATTTAATTATCACCATTTTTTAATATTTTAAGAACTTGTAAAATTTCTACAATAAAAAAAATAAGAAATTGAGAACCAATTATTAATTATTATTTACTATTATTTATTTATTTATTTTATTATTAATTATTGCCTGTTATTAGTTATTTAAAGGTATAAATGAGTTGCAACCCAAATAATACATTAGTAAAAGAGGAATAAGGATTTGTGACTCGATTTTGGGTAAAAATGACTCAATTTCCGTACAAGGGTTAAAGAAAGAAATTTGAGAACTGGATCACCTGCCACGTGATGACAGGGCTTGGTACGTGCTAATAAGTGGGGAGCAGAAGGATCTTGGTTGTTCACAGGGCCGGCTCTAGCATATTGGCACCCCGGGCAAGATTCCCATGACGCCCCTCCAAGGGTACGAAAATCAATTAGCAGCTTCCTGCTCAACGAATCCAAACGGATATAAATGAATGAACGCATACAGATTTGACGCCCCGGGCGGTCGCCCTGCCTGCCCTGTTTTAAAACCGGCCCTGGTTGTTCGTTTGCTTTGACGTTTAAAGGCCAAAAAGAGATGACAAAGCGGAGAGTAGCCGAATGATGAAGACACCGTCACGACACGTAGTGACTTTGCATGTCCACCTGATTTTGTCTCTGCGACAGTCCAAGTGCTCACTGTCCTGCTGCGCAATCTCTAGAATCTAGAAAAGGGGATAATTACAATTTCTGTATCCGCGTGACCAAGCACGTGAACGTGGCACGAATGTCCGCTGGGGAAGCGGTAGTCAGGACCCTGTGGTTCCTTTCCTGGAGTCTGGTGGCCAACACCGCTCCACCCGGGTCCGCTAACGACACCAACGACACTGCATCTGGCAAACTGTCATCCGGCAAAACACGGCTCAATTGCTCCACTAACGCTTTCCTCGGCTGAAATCACGGGGACGTGGACGCATTATCGAAACTGCATTTAAACGCGACACCAACAGCCTCCGCGTTTCACTGAAGTTGGACCTTGTATTTATCATACAGGGTGTAGTGTAACTCGCGCTACAACCAAAACGGAGCGTGATGCCTTGGTCAGAAATAAGGAAGCTAACTTATTCTGGAAATCTACTCTGTGTGAGCCTGCACAGTCTCATGCTACCTCAAATTTAATTACTCTCATCGAATCTCAATTAAGAATACATAGCACTCAGCAATGAGTGTCATTAATCGTATTTAATTAACTTGGAACTTTCCACTGGAAATGATAGATTCGATGCACCAACTCGTTGTAAAATCGCGAGAAAATTCTAACGTCACGCTGAAAGCATGGAAATCACAACACCGCGAGAAATTCGTACGACTATTCACGACACTGAAATCTGCCGCGCAGGGATGAATTTTCAACACGAAACTCTACAGTGGATTTCACTCTGAACGCGTGTCCAACGATTGATAAATTTCGTGAGCCTCTATTTTTAACACGGTTCTTGTGACATTTCCAATTAATTGCAATGTATCATCCGGGCCTGCTCAAAGAACGTCAAGGTGAGGTGTTTTATTGGACAGGCAGCGCGTGCCAGGAAGTGGCCCGAGTGTACACGTGTATCTACCTCGGAGCTATTCAAGTCGGCGGGAGGCTTTAAGTCGACGCTGAGGCTGTGCTTTTTGGACTTATTGCTACCCGGCGTGCCTCTATCGCGGGTAAAGAGCCTGCTCCGTCTGTCCGAGCTCTCGCTTTTATTGTGCTGCTCCGATTTCGGCGGGGAGCCGGGCACGTAATTTGGGGGATCGTTCGCCTCGTGATCCGTCCAATTTTCTGGGTGCGAATCGCTGTCCGCCCTTCGGGAGCTATCATCGCTTTGTCTATCCACTCCGCGTTCTGCAACGAAATTTCATTACTCTTCGCCATGGTGCACCATCGAAGGTACCACCCCCACTACCGATCGCAACCTCCGCACCCTTATCGCTGTTATCATTCAGAGTCCCGACAAACGAATCTGTATTCTTCGCGGCTTTCTCAAGTAAATGAATGGCAGGAAGAAAAACTTTATTTGTTGTTGCGAATACTTTATTTGTGTGTTTGAGTTTAATTTGGAGGTTTCTTATTTAACACGAAGGGAGTATGTTGTGTGACGATTCTGTAGTGGATGTATCGTGTCGTGAATTATTATGTGGTTTGGAATATTGAATTCTGTAATTTTCTATTTTGTAATTTTTATAGTTTTTTGTAACTTTCCCTATTGTGTACTTTTGTGGTTTGGATTGTGATGCTTGAGAAAAATCGGTAGTTGTGTAAATATGCGAATCCACGATGAGATTTTACGCGAGACTTTTCTGCCAACTAAATTTAAATAATGGGAACAGTCGCGAGAGATGTGATTTTTGAAAATATGTCATGAAACATGTCTGAGTTTTACGAAACTAATGATAAAATAGTTAAAAATAATGAAATTAAAGTCTCATGTGAGACAAGATATTTTTCTCTCATCGTGAATGTGCTCCTTTAATCTTTTGTGGTGTGAATAAAGTAGCTTTTCGAAATGGAGTGAAGCGGAGTGCTTTCTTCTTTATTCAATACTGGTAAGAAACTTTCAAGAATTTTCAAGGAAATCAAGCACTAAAGGTGATCACAAACTTGCGATTGGTAGTGTGCGCAAAGTTGGGTCCACCCTTGTAACAGCATTACAATTCTATCACTCAGTAGCAACCACTAAAGCCACGATCCCACGTGTGTAATGGGGTGAGCAGAACACAGTTAAATCATAAAAAAAATTCTATTCAACTGCAATGCGTCTCGAAGAGGACTTTAATTTACTTCTTTCTACACTGCTTGAACAAGCACTGCTATTTGCATAATATAATTGTCTCACTAGTACAATTATTATAATTAGCTTCTAACTCCGTTGCTACCATAACGATAATTATCTATTTCTCTTAAACTGTGGCACGGTTCTCGAATACCACAAATAACGTTCCTTCGCTCTGAAAAGTGAACCCCTTTAAGTAATTCAAATATACTCCACACCTATTATTTATGTGGGAAGGTGGCTTCAAATGTGCCGCTGTTACACGCTCGATTCGATTTCTGTGACAAGCGTGGACTGACCTTAACAACCGTGTAGCCGATTAAGTCCCAGAGAAGAACATCGCACAGTGGCGAATTTGCCCGAAATCGTGGCCAAAACTAATATCTTCAAATCTAGGTTAAAGAAAGATAAACCTACATAGGTCTTGTATTTTTAGCTTCCACAGCTGTAGCAGTATTTCAAAAATACAATTAATGTAGATATGAATTTCGAAGACATTAAATAATAGGTACCAACACTGACAGATAATTTTGTTACATCGACAATAAATCGTAGCATAATTTCTAATTTTACCTAAAAAAAAATCCATTTTCTAACGCTATTAAGTTTGAAATTGCATATCTCTTACAGAACTGCAGATTAAAAATTGATTTTAATAAAAAAAACATGCTCTGATCCACAGATTTATAAAATAAAAATAAAAAATTTTTATCACTCCTGGCCATAATTTCGGGCAAATTCGCCACTGCGCGGCGAGATAAACATGTCTGACGCGTCCAATTAGACAGTTGCTAATACACTACACGCTCAGGTAATTGACAGAGGGGCTCGATAGACAGAATAGAGATTGTAGACTTACTAAAACGTGTTACATCAAGACTGCCACGAGTCTGCACGCAGAAAATGCACGGCGAGCGCATTCGTGATCGACAGTCGAGTATGCCTTTTATCGGCAAGCCCCCCCCTCGCGCAGGGTGGCTTGGCAAGATCGATCGTGTCGCACGGGTGAAGTTTCATTAGTCGCACAGAACGAAGAGTTAGTAGTGGAAACAGATATGTAAGATTGATAGTAATAAAAGGGAATACGTACGTACGAGCAGACAGAGAGATAGACGGAAAGAGAGAGGCCAGCGGGCAGGATTGAAGTGTGATCAAGTACTAGATACAGAGAGGCGCAAAGAGACACACAGACACACAGTCCCCTCCGTCTCCTTCGAGGAGGGAGTAACATCTAACGAGCCACGGAATTTCGTTATCAATAATCACAGATTACGCCCGGAAATCAAAAGGATACGCGAGACCGAAGAAAAAGAAAGGGCGACTAGAAGAAGTCAGATGCCAGAAATTACATACGTTTATTTTCCAACGCCAGCTAATTACATTCATTGTCTTTACACGCTTCACATCCACCGATCGAGAGTGGTGCACTCCTAGGGAGCGATGCAAGGACAACGGAAGTACTATGCGAGCGTCTTTGGACGCATGTTGGCCCGCGGCCTGAATGTGAGCTATGTGAATTTGAAAGTGATCTGGGATCTCTTCCCGCTTCGATTATCCTTGCATTCGGATCGGAGCGTGATTACAACGAAACGGGCATCGAATCGAATCGAAAGATCAGTGCAAAGAACGGGTACGCGGCTCGACCACGCTCTACTGTGAAACTACAGGCATCTAATTATTTACCGAACTTTCGATCAAGAAACACCAAGCTTCTGCTGATTAGCAAGGTCATTCATGCGCTGGAGTTCCGTCTCCAATCTACAAAATTCAGTGTACTGGAATATCACAGCCTCTTTCTTCGCAGCATTGTCTATAGTTAGATGGTCGGCTGATGCCTGGAACGCGAGGTGCTTTTCTACTTCTGTACGTGTAAGAAAGAAGTAGTTTGGTTCCTCGATATTTTGGTATTTGGATATTCCTTTTAGGAAGCAGTGCTGGAAATGGTTTATGTGTGCTGTAGCTGATAGATTCCTTGCTGTAATTTGTGGTTGTTGATGTCTATCGACAGTAGGAGGCATATAGTTTTATGCAAGATGTCAAAAAAAGAAGGTTAAAGGTACTAAGTAAACAGTCGTTTTTGCCAAAATGAAGCATTTCTTTTGCAATTAATCACATAGAAATAAATTGAAGCTAAGACTTGCTCTTTGACACAAAATTTGTTAGCATCATAGGCTTCACTCTTGAGAGTAATAAAGAGCACGGCATTGAGAAAACTACTTCTTCCTTCCTCCGACTCTTTCCTCGATTCCCTTCAATCCTTATTTCACGAATAAGCAAATACAGTCGCGCGAGCAGCAGTCGTTGTTGAATGAGAAAAGTATAAAGGCAATTAATCGACATACGTATGCGCTATGCTAGATTCAAGCAGCCATGCCTGCTCGGCGAGAAGCGGAGAGTTCTTTAAAACGATCAGCTAACTTATCATCGACATCGTGGTACGAGCAGGAAGTGTGTGTTTCACATACCTGGAGTGGTGTGTCCGATACGGTGTTTCTCTTTCGCTGGATGACCCGCGCCCTGCTGACCTACGGCCGTCGCAGGAGTACTTCCGCTCTCCTCGTTGGTTACTACTACCGAATCGTAACATGCAACAATGCAAAGCCAACCCACCAGACTTTCACTTAGTTAAAACGATCTGAACCCGTATAGGCAACGAGACGTTTATCTTTCCCTATTTTCTTTTCTACTTAGCAGCCTAATCGCCTCCTTCTCATACCAACACGCTGTGCTTTCTCTAATGGCGAGCGCAGTTCCCACGGAGATAATTGTAATGATCGAAGTGAAGTGGCGGGATGATCACGAGCTGATTTGAATACGAGTATCCGAACCGAGGTGCAAGCCAGAGTTGGGCATTAACTAAATTAAGAATTATTTACAGAATGGATCAAATGAAAGTTACCTTAACTTTAGATTATTTGGCGAATAAAGTAATTTTTTTATTCGTCGAGCGTTTCAATTTCAGCGGCGAATAAACTTTAACTTTTACTTTAACTTTGAAGTTAAAATTAAAGTTGAAAAATTGATTATTTATTATTTTAAAATTTTAAATTTTAAATATTGTTAATTCGGGTTAACTTTATTCGACACTTGACGAATAATTTTTTTTAACTTTAATTCGTTATTCGGAATTTTTATTTAAATAAAAATTTTGCCCATCTCTGGTACAATCTCTAGGTACCTTGCACCGGGCCATCGAGACACGAGGGCTCTTTCCAAACACTTTGAAACGCTCGAACGTGAATGTTGTTGTGTCGGTTGGGATGCTTGAGCTATAGCGTACCTACCGAGGAGCCATGCGTAGATGATTCCGTAAAATTTTGCGGGGACGGTGAAAAAAGGAAAAAAGGAAAAAAGGATTAAACGGTTTCTGTAGGAGTGGTATTTAAGAATATTGACGTTGAGGGGCCTATGATACTTGAAAATTTGACGTTTTGCGTATTGCAAGGGAATGGTATTAAAGGGAGAATTCTATTTTCGGGGCTAAAAACAGCAAAATTTTGATTTTTTTTATAAGAAACTAGCAATTCGATTCATCTGAAATTTGTACCATGTTTTTTTGCATCTTTGAAGAAATTGCAGTATTTTTTTTATTCATTGTTAATAATAAATTCCACTGGTGTACGCGATATTTATTTTCCAGGCAATCCGAAACAGAAAAATGAAACGGCGTTTTCTTTTATAGATATGTAGCTTCAGTTTGACGAACCAGAATAAAACAAAAATAATTATTGAGGAGAGTGGAGAGTTTTCAAAATGAAAGGTCTGAACCTTTAATTTTCGCTATCGGTATTCTGGTTCACCAAACTCAAGCTGCATATGTATAAAGTAAAATGCCGTTTCATTTTTCTGTTTCAGATTACCTGGAAAACAAATATCATGCACACCAGCGGACAACGAATTTTGCGCGGCGTGATGGTCGATCGTGCATAACTCCTATATTTATTATGAAAAAATGAATAGAAAAAATACTGCAACTTCTTCAAAGATGCATAAAAACAAAGTCCAAATTTCAGGTGAATCGAATCGCTAGTTTCTTAAAAAAAAAATCCCAAATTTTGCTATGTTTTTAGCTCAATGAATAGGATTCTCCCTTAAAAGCTTATAATGCAGCTTATGATGCAGAGCGTGTGTTGCAATCAATAATATTCTGTCCTTTAATGCACCACCTGTTGAATGTTCAGGGAATTCTTTTAAAACCGAGGTTTGCGTGTGACGTGTCTGTGTACAGCGTGAAGGGAATGCATTGTTATTTTGCTTTTCAAAATCTTCAGACCGATCCTCGTGGCAACGATTGTAATAGGAGAAATACAAGAATATGCTTCATCGAATATTACGTTTTATAAATAAGTGCTCAAGGATATAGAATTCCAATCTGCCTTACTTGAATCATCAAATCAATGAAACGGCAGATAAGAGTGCGGAAATACGGGTGGCACATAGCATAAGCCAGGGAATACGAGAGCAAACATTACTCGTAACAAACAGACGCGAAACGGTAGAGGGACATTCGTTAAGGATAGTGCAATTGAACTGTTTCAATCTACACCTAGCAACGGCGTTTGCTGAATCAATCGACTCCCATTGCTCGAGCAAAGCAAGTAACGAAGAAATCATCTATTGCTTCCACAGTTCTCCTTAACGTACAGCGCCCAGTTACGAGGCGTTGATCGAAGGAAATAAATTCAAACGGAATGACGGATACGTTGGGCGCGTTAATAAGTTTCCTCAGACTTCTTAGCGGCAATAGCACAAAAATTACCTTCGTACTAACGGCGTCGACAAAGAATACCAAATTTCGTAACATTCAGAAAAAATGATATTTCAATGGACTAGGATCATGAAGAAATGAAATAAATAAGATACTATAAAGAATGGAAATGGATATTATACTAGACGACTTTTACTGTTGAATTAGAATTAACTGATGCTGCGTTTAAAATACTTCTTAGACATTCGTGAGAATCTTCAAAGTCTGAGCGAACTTATTGCCAGGCCCGCTAAAAGGTATCGAAAATGACAACAGCCATATGGCGGCATCGCCAAGCTGTCAACAGTATGGCTGAATTGTGAACGAAGAGGCGATCAGTCCACTTTCCACGAAACGTTACAGGCCCTTTCTTCCTGGACTCTTTCAAAGGTCAAGGGCAGTAACGATTTGCGGAATGTGTGATCCGAATGATCGCAAAAGTATGTACTCTCTTTTATTCTCCAGCGGAAGCGAGTCATGATACAATGCTCGTTGATGAGGTGGTATACCAGCGTTCCTTACCGTGTAACTATACAACAGAAGCGATTTCTAGATCGAGTTATCGGGTCTTACGCGTCGGTTGCAGTTTAATCACTGAACGGTACACCGTTACACGATCATAACTTGTCGCACGAAGCATTTCAGGATACTGCTGTATCGCTGATCGAGACTCACAATTGCGTTACAAGTTCTCTACGATACTTAGGACGTTGGAAGAAATGGCAACATCGACTTACCAGAGTTAGGAGGCGCTAGAAGGGATCGACTAGAGCTGAAGAAGGGTCGCAGGGAAGGTTTCGGGGTGCTACTGACAGACATTGTGTCCAGTTCAGGCCCACTATCGGACAGGTCTTCCAGTTCGTCGAACAACTCCTCGATCTCCATGTCCCCGCCTATAACAAACCCAACACGTTCTGTTAACGATGGGAAAACGCCAGCAGAGGCGTGCAGTTTACCTGAAAGCTTCTGCCCGATCTCTTCCTGATCCTGATCCAAGTCCTCGGACACCTTGAACCGCCGCTTCAGCAGGGCTATGAACTTTTGCGTTAAGTTTCTTTGCTGTAACAGCCAAAGAGATTCTGTTAAATGCTGAAAATCGTTCTTGGAACTTGAAGGAATTTCGAGGACCGATTAAGTTTCATCCGCAGCACGAATAGCGACTTCAGGGGTAAATTCATTTCGTGTAAAAATGATGAAAAGGGGAGGTTTCCTCAGGCATACAGGATGAGAGCTATACGTGAGGTGTTGTGGATTACTGTCGTTGCCATTAGCTTCACGTCAGGGTTATCGTGCCTAGCAGAGACCTAGTCATGTCGTAAAGCAGCATGGGGGAATGCTTCTAAAATGTCTGTAGCATCCTGGAGTGCCCTTTTCCCTAGTTACGACCCTGAGGATACCTTCTGGACATTAGTGCTTTAAGGCTCTGCAGGAATGCGACCAAATAACTGCAGCCCCATAATAGGTGACGATGAAAACACTTGGTGGTTAGACCCTCAGGAATATCGCTTTATACATTATGCAACTGACAAGGGTAGATCAGAGAGTTTGCTTCACTGATTTGGCTAGAATTTTGCACACAGGTGGTCCATGTCGTATATAATACTGTGTTAGATGTATAATGATCAAAATTGTGGGGAAATGAAACTCAAAGTCTCGTATTCTCCAAATCCTAAGAGTTAGACCAATTGGGACAGACAGTCGTAGAAATAAAAAAAGGAACTAGTAAAAATCTATGCATATACCTGGATATAATGAATGAATTACCTACCACTGCAACTTAGTTCTAGCTGCTTTAAACTCAATTATCTCGCAAACTGTTAACCAGTGCACGCCCCGGGTTCAACCCTTAGGGTCCTTTTCGACCACTAGTTCCCTTCATGCACACTTCAAAATAAGCTGTCAATTTAAACTTGAATTTTCTTATAATCCAGAATCCTTATCATTTTCAAGAAGTAATACTTATGATAAATGGGGCATGTCATTTGATATTTAGGGTGGGTCCAAATGGACCCTGTGTCCATCAGGCAGGGTTAATACCTGAGTATACGCGCTATGCTCTAGCTGTGCACAAAATCTGAAGCAAATCGGTGACGCAAATACCGTGCGCACCCCTTGTGAGTCTGGGGTGGATCATAATGTCTCTAGAAGGCACAGTGCATGGAAGCCTAACGAGGCGAAGCAGAGTAATTGTGGTAGAGTAACTCCCACTCGATTAACGGTGGAAACGTCTTCCAGAATCGACGCCAGCCACTAGACGCGACGGGCAGCCAACAAACCAGAACTAATCTGTTTCACGCACCCTGGCGTTGGCGGGAATCTTCGCCCGGCTCTTTCGCCTGTGCATGTCGGGAGTGGGCTCGCTGTCGCTGCCTTCCGCCTCGCCCTCCGAGCTGAACTCCTCCTCTTCGTCGCTGTACTCCGGGCACAATCTCTCGTTGGGATCGTTCATCAGTCTTTTATCCTGGTCGACCGGCTGGGAGCTGAGCGCGACCACGCTCACGCGAGCCAGCGCGACCGAGTGGCCACCGTACTTCTCGACCTTGCCCGATACCAGTTCCAGCTCCAGGTCCATCTGCCTCTGTAGTACCTGTGGAGAGACGCAGGTGAGACATGCCGCGTCAAATCGTATGAGAATCGATCGGTACCGTCCTCATCGCAACCCGATCAAACCGATCTAGAGATGGAAGCAGATTCAAATTGACAAACCAAGTGGTCAACTTCGAGTATGTTGGATAGGGTGCGATATAGGTAAGTCTCTAGGGTGCACCTAGATATTCCAAAAAGATCGATTTTTTATACATATTTTCAATGTTTGATATGTCAAGAATGTTTTCCCAAAATTTGTAGAAATAACAGTAGGAAGTCTTGTACCTCGTCTTATTAACTTTGTGGGGTCCACCCCCTAAATATGCTAACGGACCAAAATAAAAAATGTCACATGTTTATTATTTTTCGGTCCTCTAAAACATATCCAAACACCAAAGCAGTCGGAGGAGTTACACCTAAAAACCTCGCCTTGTCAGCAGAATCGGTTCAGTGCACTCGATGAAAGGAGCACGTCCTTTCCTGCAATTGCGGATAGATTTTTTATATCTGAGATCGAATATACAGAAGCTGATTAAGAATATGTATTCTAAGGATACTTGGAGTACTTCTGATCTAAAAAGGATTGAGCTACAGAAGTATAGCCACCGAATTCGACGCACTTACCTCATCTATCACTAAGATTCAGTCAACTTCCTTGCGATTATAAAACTACGGCATTGAATCATAACTATCTACCCCAACAATATCCTCGAACGTTCAAAAATCTGACAAAAGTACATATATACTCTTGTTTCTCATCCACGGCCTACCATCTTCCAAAAACGCATTTATATCTCTGCAAACACTAATAGTGACGATCACCACGTTAACCCGGAGCCTCTGAATTCTCACGGCTAGACCAAGCTGGAATTTGACCAAACCGCGGTGTACCAGTCGCGGGTACGTTTTCTCTTCTCATTATCGCTTAGCTCACGATCTAGAAAACCGGAATTCGATGCGCGCCTCTCGCCGGGTCAACGTTGGCTTCGCCCTGGCGACCCTCTCCAGTAACTGTGCACCTTTCAGTGCCTTTAACGGTCGCCTGTCAAAGGGCCCCGCAGCTCCTTCAGCCTGAGGAGCAGCAGAGGTTCGTTCGATCCACTTACTTGAGCCATGTTGATGACTCCCTCGGCTAGGGTCTTGTATCCGAGCATCGTGCGATTTTTATAGCGTTTCCTCCTCTGCAGCAGTATCAGCAGCTTGTTCCCGTCCCTCTTCAGGTAATGGGGGTACTGGAGGGCGAACTGAAGCTCCAGCTCGGTGTCCAGCAAGCCGCCGGGCGGGATGGACATCTCGTTAGAGCGCAGTGTCCTTTTCGAGCTGTGCATCTTAACGGCGATGCTGATGGACGTCAGATCGACGCCTAACGGCCGTAGGATCACCAGCCGGCTCAGGGTCAGGGAGCAGAGCCTGCAACACACGAGCACCTCTCACTCCAGATTTTTCCGTTAACGGGCGAATTATGGGCTACGATAAACTCGGTCGACGAGTACACAGGCAATAGAGACGGAATGGCTCGATCGAGAGAGTTATTGGAACAAGGACAATTGGCGTTCTTCAAGGTTCGTGGGGAGAACTGACGATTTTTAAGCTTCGGCTGTGGACGTTTTGTAATTTTTCCAATGGAATTAATTAAAGAGGCTTGATATTATTTACTTTGAAATCCTTAAATGCTTAAAGTAGTGATCTCACGGTTTCTAGTCACAGTTTCTTGGGGGTTTTTTTTTAAAAATATTATTAAGTTAGAATTATATTCTGAAATACCTATTTTTAATATGTGTTTTCTTTTCTTATTCAATTTACCTTACCTCATATGTACGAGGGCGAGGCATTTAAATATTGTAAAAGGGGATGGCGACTCAAAAATGGTTGGGAAACACTGCATTAAACAGACACGACGCTGCATTCTAATTGTGGTGTTAGTTAGTTTCTTAGAATGCCTATTACAGTTGAAGGTTCATGGGTATTTCTGAAAGGAACTGTATCTGGAAAGTACAATTTAAATTCAACACAGAGAGGATTTTTTATTTCAAAAAGTGTAGGCAATGTAAAATTCAGAGGTGAATGTTTTAAAAAAAAATCTTGCAGTGTTCCCAATTTCAATTCGTGCAGCGATAAAAAAATTCGATGCATGGATTGTATACGAGCATACCGCCTGTATCGAGAATGAATATTGGAGGAGTTCGTCGAAACTGCGAAAGCTGCTTACTTTTTAGAAACAATCGGGGACGTTCGGTTTTTTGAAACGAGGCCAAATTGGAACTAAAAGGAGAAACGGTGGTACTGTGGTATCGACCAGGCGATGTACGTAGACACCGATAACAATCGTGTCCGTTTAGAGACGTCACTACGATGCCGTGCCGTGTGAAATATACATCCATCCTACATATGACGAACATATAGCACATCAGTGTTTTATCCTTGTCATCGAAAACGTTAGTTATTGCTATTCAACTGGGCTCGAAAGGCCAGCTTTGCATCATTTTCGTTGGGAGAAATAAAGGGAAAGTGAAAACAAACTAACCTCGTTTCTTCAACGTCATATATAATAAATGAACGGGCGCAGAACCGGAGAACCTATTTGCAAACGTCGAGGAATTTAATGGAATGTGTAACAAAAGTGTTATGTTATTTCCTGAACAGTCCTGTGGAAGATATTTACTCCAAAAAGTGGAAATACTTTAATATTTAAAAAAAGGATCTCAAGAGCGGATTTTTAAATTTGGCGCTTCTAGGCTAACAAGCGTCTGCCCTTTCTGTGAAATATAATGAAATATTTTAATTTAAAAGAGCTGAGGTAATTTTAAAATTAATTCAATATGACAACTCACATATGAGTTATTGCTAATTTTTTACATATGAAAAAAGAAGTGAATTGTTTTTAAAGTTGTTTCAAGCCTTTTGTGTTTTAACCTTTTTCAATTTCTTTCGCCCAAAATTTGGAGCTTGCAGGCTTCGACGTATGAAATATTTACAGAGCGCTACAAGTATTTTTTTAATTTAAAATATTCGTTTGAACATATCGAATAGGTTGGATAATTGGGGATATTAATGAAATTGGTGTTAAATCGATTTGAAAGATATGAGTACAAATGGCGAATTATTTTATTGTACACTGTACTGTGATCATTGACAAGAAGTTATCGAAGTTTTCGTAACTGACGTGGAGATGTTAGGCGTACAAAAATACGAGCATAAAATATTATTGATACGCAGAATCGGTACAACTTTCGCTTGCGTGTAACTACTGTACCGTAGTTTAAGTGGATTACCCTCAGCTGGCAGTGCAAACGACAGAAACTATAGGGGGCACAAACGCGATTCTCGGGGATCCCCTCGCTATACGCAAGGGAGAAAACTAGTTATTTTTACTTATAGAAGGCTTCGGCGGTTCGGGGGTGAATGCTAAATATAGCCTCGCGGGGTTGTAACTACAGGTGGTGTTTCAGCTTCGACGTACGTCTTCGTCTTGCACGAACAGTGGTTACACAAGAAAACCCGCGTCCCCACGTATACATAATGCACTTCCCTGTGACTGTGTTTCGCTGAAGAAGTACTAAAATAAAATGCGTCTTATTTTTCTGTGTAACGTGATATTAATAAAACAGAAAAATCTAAAATTTATAATTTTACTAGCAAAATACCACCGCGCTTCGCTACGCTAGAATAATTAAAAGGAATTACGTTTATATCTGTTTTTTTTTTCTTTAAAGTAATTTTTTATGCAATTTCTGTAGAGTAACCTTTGCTTTACGAACATTTATATACGTTTATCTTGGTTTTTAGATATTTGTGCGGGTAACCTTTGTAAATAAAAACCAAGTTGACATCTAATCGAGCCTAAGAGATATTAAGGAGTCCGAGAAAACAAATTTTACCCCTTTTCACATCCTTGTGGAAGTTTCACTCACTTTCCTTAGTGGGTGCCTACGTCATAAAAACAATATACCTTCCAAATTTTACGTTCCTAGGTTAAACGGTTCGAGCAGGGGTTGATGAGTCACTCAGGACTTCTTTTATATATATATAAAAAACATAGATTCAACAAAATCATTCTTGTTTTCAATTCACGTTCCCTCGGTGTTATTAAATTGAATTCAAGGCGAATAGATGGGAACAAGCGATGAGCACGATATCTCACGATCTGAATAAAAGAAGCGACGATTAGTTTACGAATGCAAGAAAGGTCTGCGCTTCCATTTCGCACAGGGGGAGAATGGCAATTTCTACGAATCATGCATGTCAGCACGAAACACTGAATTCACCCTCTTCTATCCCACGCCGTCATTCATTATGCAATATAGTTTCTTGCCCCCACGTCTCCAGTAATTTTGTACTATTAGTCACGAATCGATAGACGCCCTTCGTCGCGAATTCGTACAAAAGGTGCTGCGTGTTCCCATGATCTCCAGCAGTCTTTACCGAGCAAGTGTTTCGCAATGTACATCGTGTCATTTATCAAATGATCTTTAACGCATGCTGCTATTAAATTTACCACCGTACTACGCCACTGTTTTTATCGCGATACACTGCCCATTGTACCTACAACATGTTCCCTCACAACGGGGTTCAATTTAATTACGAGTTACATTAAACTGATATAATTTATAGCATCGACTGCGCTGTTAACATTTACAAAGTGCGCACAGCTAGGTGAGTGATGCTGAAGTAATTTATATGTATTAAGGGGATGTTTCGGTCTAGAGCCCATAAAAATAGGTGATATTCAGGAATTAATTAAAGGTAAGCTACCACAGATAATTTAATGGGGCCTTTTGCATTGTATTGCGGCGGTGTTATAGTTTAAAACCCGCTTTTTTACACAACTTTTGTTATTTTTTATAGAGCGTCTATACAATTGTTTTCGTCAAATTTTGGTTAATATATTTATCCATGTTTCAGTAAGGTTTACAAATTTTTGTAGAGAGAAACAATTCAAATTTGTGACAGTGCAAGCGTTTGAACGCATTTGTTAAAAAAAAATCTTCCCATGGTTGCTGTATTTTCGGTTATTTTGTTCATTTGAAATTAAAAAATCAAACTGATTTTTAATTAGGACGAGTTTAGTTATAATCAGTACTAAACCAAAATGAAAAACCGATTATTAAAAAAATCGCGGCAGTTTGAAGTTTGATTATCAATTTTTTCATGTTTTTCATACCATTCGCGGACTAAAAACTGAGAAAAAATGTTATTATGAATTAATTTTTAAACGAATGATAAAGACACGTGCAGTGACGGTCAAGTAGATCTTAAGATATTACGGCAACCATTTAGAAAACAAGATTTTAAGAAAAATGCGTTTAATGTTTTCCATATCACCGGCCGAATCGTTTAAACACCAATAACTTTTTTAATTATAGATACAGTTGCTTTGCACCTACATTTTTGCAACAGAATTCTTTGAGAAAATGTAAAAAAAATCGATTTTAAAACTAGAATCCCCCCTTAAACAAATTTCCTTCGAATTGACAACCTAGGCACCCCTGAAACTCCACATCTTTACTCTCCCCACACCCCGTAAGAGTGGTTGCGCACAGGTGCTACGGCCACAGCGCCCCCGCGAGCGAATCGATCTTCGCAGGATCGATGTCCATCTGCACCGCGGCGTCGTCGTCGCGAAGGAACGGGCTGTAAAACGCGTTTCGCGGCATCGGCCGACGTGACCAGGGCGTCCACGAGGCCCTGCGTCGCATGAATCACCGAACCCCGTCAACTGATGAATGAGCTCCATGTTAAGTGGCTGAGAAGCCACCCCCGAGCCACCCCCAGCGGCCGCGCGCCTCGCATATATGCGTCTTGACCTCGCAGCACCCTTCCGCGGCCATCATCGGGGTAAGCCGAGGATTAGCGACACCGTTTCTCACTCTTTTCGTCGCTCTTCCTCGCCCTCCTCGGCTCCGCGAGTCGCGGCTGTATTGCGTGCAAGAGGACGGTGGCTATCCGCCTGCATTCGGGGAAGAGAGAAGCCAGCTATTTCGACGGCCTCGTTTTTTCGCCGAACAAAGGGGGTGGAAAGCAGCGACGCTTTTTGTTTCGAATTTCGCTGGTGGAACGGCTCATTTTTCGTCCTCTGCCTGCCTGCCTTTGACTCCGGTTTCGTGCGTCCAATTCGGCGTCTATGCACGCGCCCGCCCGCGAATTGTGCCGCGGAGCGTGGCCGGGAATACTTAAAAATGCGGACACCGCTGGGAATCGATAGTGATAATCTCTGTGTATGCACGATGCGGCTGAATTCCGCAGAAGTTCATCGCTGTCTCCTGTTTAGGTTGATTGTCGCATTGTCGCTGTCCCTAGTGGTCCTTGGATTTGAAATACATACACTGGGGCGCGTCGTTATTCCAGGCACAGGTTCATTGCTTCATACCACCACGGATTTTGTCTCATACGTGCGTTTAATTTAAGGGGATTATCCAGTCAAGTCGCCCAAAAATTAAGTATTTTTTGCGAATTAATTACAAGGAGATATACATTACCAAACAAATTTTTTTACAGTTTATAGTATTAATAAACATTACCCAAAAGTACTAGTTACAATTTGTATTCATCTCCTTGTAATTAATTCGCAAAAAAATACTTGGTCTTCGAGCGGTTTGATTGCCTAAGTACCTAAGTAGTCCCTTTAAAGATAAATTCATTGTATCAACATGTCCCAATAACGAGGTGATTCGGTACATGTGATTTCGTACAAATTTTAAATTAAATAAATGGAAACTTAATTAGTATCTACCTCTAAAAAGGATCAAAGAATTGCACATTGCAGTCCTTCAAAGTAAGTCATTTGAAAATAATAAACTAAAACCTGAAAAATGTATCGACTAGCCCCGGTCTCATCCATATCTATGATAAGATCTCTCGTTCAATGCCGGAGGCTGATAAATTTTAAGGGGACAGCATGGACAAAGCATTCAACACAGTGCGAGGAAAAAGGGAACGATCAATAACGATAGATTAGAAGAGAATTTTCGTTAAGGCTTCCGTGTCCTATCTCCTTTATCGTCTGCTCCGCTGATCGACGGTCTATGGAAACGTATAGCGTGGCGTGGACGATAAGCTTATCGCGAGTTTCGTATGCAAGAAAGAGAGATTCAAGGAAAAGTCACATAAAACCCTCCACCAAGTCGTTACCCCATTATCATGCACATTCCCGTTCATATTTCTATATAGCCACAGCTCCACGTTTCCACTGACATCGTAGGAACCAGTTTTCCACTTGAATTCTCTATTCTCCGAATCGGAGGGACACCGAAACTCCGGATACTCCCCCAGTTACCCTGAAAAGTAGATTTTAGTATCTGAAATCTTGGCAACCAGCTATCCACCTGAATTCTCCATTTTCCGAATTGGAGCTTTAACTCCTAACACTCCCCTAGTTGCACAACAGAGCTAATTAATTAAGAAAATAGTTTCGCCTGCTCACCCATCGAGATAATTGATATTATATCGGGGTCGCGACCTTCTACTTCTCGAAGTTAATAGTTCGCCATCGATCGGTAATTCCAAGCGTCGTTGGACGACTCATCACATTAACGTTCAGATAACGAATGCACAAAGCCCAAAGTTTTCCACCAAGTGGATTTTATTAACTATTTAACGGTGGAAAGTTTCGCGCGGCGTCGTTAGGCAGCCCGCCGCCGAGATACGGCAATTATTTCGAGGGACGTAAGTACTTGCATAATTGACGGGGCTAGACCAGACCGCGGGACCCTGTTGTTACGGGGCCATTTAGGCGGCTACGTATTATGCAGATTGTCAATATAATTAGAGGATTTCGGGGCAAATTACCCGTGAGTCATCGAGCGCAAGGGCGTTATCAGACACGTTGGCCACAGAGGCCATCAAATGCATAGGCTAGATAACAGGACGCATTGAATGCCAGCTATGGGTGCACGCTATTCCAGCCAATGCTCGTTCCACTTATTAATTCTTAATCATCAGGAATGCATTCGTTTCGAATCGATGATTGCTAACTAGCACGAGTGCATACGATCTGTTTTAACCTGGAATAGCGGATGGCTTGTTAGTTAGCAGCGTGTCGAATGGGATGCCCATTTTGCCCCACAATACAATTTTATCCTTACACATCCTAGAACAAAATTTCATATTGTACTGTGACCTAACACCTTTACTGCTTTTTAAAAAATGATAATAGTAAGTGGCATAAGTAACTTGATACATAGAATGAGTCGAAACAGACCCGGTGTCCGTCACTGGAGACTTACACGCTCGGAGAGATTAAAGTTACATGCTCCAAGTGATTTGAGACCATTTGAAACGTATCGCTGGTCGAGGAACAGAGTCTACAGAATTTTTAAGCACTGGCGCGTTGAAGATCGGAGCACGCCAAGGCATTCTGGGCCTGTAATGAGCAGTGAAAAACACATTTAACAGCTTGTACCTCGGGAAGTATCGCTTACCGAACACTTTACAGTGCCTCAGCTACATGACGATGTTCCTTTCACCCAACGTACCTGCAGATTTACATAAACAGGCGAGATGCGCAGCTAAGGGATACACCTAAACGCTACAGTGGAGACGAAACCTTAGTAACCCCAAGATAAATCTAGTTCTTAATTCTACTACAGCTCCAAAGCGTGTCCCTCGCGCCAGTTCCTTCCGCCACTTTCAACCGGAGACAGCAGCAGCCTCAACGTCCATCAACAAAGGAAATTGGCCCGATGTCAATTCCAATTCAAGAAACATCGACCGAGAACTCTAGCTGTCTAAGAGCCCTCGCGAAAGCTACGCTGCCTAGGGGTAGTAATGTAGTATGTTGCCCTCCCTCAAGGGCGTCTGTACGATGGCATTCCCGGACCTATGCCAAAATACCACCTAAAAGGAACTCGCGTAATGACAAACGGTGGCGCCGTTGTGTCGTCGGCTTCCACCGGCAGAAATAAACCGAACGTTAGCGTTAGCTTGCGCAACACGCTAATTTAACTTTCAGCTTCCCCGATTCGACGTCGCGTGCACGGGCGATAATGACAGGGAGCTCGGCCTCCCTTGCACGCTCGCGATATATTCGCGACTCCCTCGCCAATGGTACGTATTCAGAATCGAATCCTTTCGCAGGTCCCCGTGTTTCATTGTTCCCCACTTGTCTCGCGCCGGCGTTCGCGCGTTCATTCAGCTGGGCTGCGAAACGCGCTTTCTTTGTTCGGAACGCGCCCGCGAGCAACAATGAATTATTATTAGCACTTATTTCTATAGACTTCGAAAGTCGCTGTTCTGTGAGTCAATCCGAAGGCGTATTTATCGTGATTTATTCGTTTGTGCTGTGTTAGACATGGATGGTTTGAATTAATTTGCCATTTCTGCCTTTTTTTTAGGAAATTGCACTAATGTGATATTTATATACAAAAGGCTGTATTCTAATGGTATTTAAAAAACAAAGTTTAGGATTCTAGGGCAAGGGTTCCCAACCTGGTGGTCGCGACCCCCAAGGGGGTTATTTTTAGTTGACGATTCTTAGAACTTATTTATTTTAATATGGTAACACTGATTTTTCATTAATGAAAAAAGAAATGGCTGGTTACCCAGATGCAAGTACAACCATCACATTAAATATATTAAATATTTTTAAGTATATTTAATATATGTATTAAAATAATTAAATATTATTAAGTTATGTGTTTTTTTCCTTTATTAAATTTACCTTACCTTAAATGGGAGCGGGGCGTCGCAGGTTATTTGAATATTACAAAAGGGGGTCGCAGCTCAAAAAAGGTCAGGAAACAGTGTTCTAGAGGTGTCGATGCTTTTTAAAAGGGGAATCTCAATTGACGAGCACAAATTCATGTGAAAAGTTGAGAGAAAGAAAAGTATCGATTTTGACGAAACGATACTTTTCTTGAAACTGCCGCAATTTGTCAATTTTGCAGTTCTTCCTCTGAATCGTGCTTCAATGCGCAATTTCCCGAAAAAAAATCTTTTCTATTTTTGTTTCAGATAAATAGAACAGCCGCTATGCTGCGCGTCGCACATCATCTTTTGAAACGGAACGCCCGACAATTGTATTCCTAAATAATTCTTTGAATTAATTTGTTTTTCTAACTAAAGATTTTTCTTTTGTTCATAAGAAAAAAAATACCCTCATAGTTTGAAATGAATCCTCTGCTTGGTTTCCGAAAAAAAAACCCTCTTAAAATCATGTTACGATAGTTTGCAATACGTTTCAAGTGTTTAAATGTTACGTATAAAAATAATTCCGTATTGCTGATAAAATTAAAATTGAAAACAATGCCTTATCTATATCACGATATTCATTCACCAACAGTAATTTGCATTATCAAGTAACACTGACCTGTGGGCAGTATAGAATTGCAGTGCTCCAATTCGCGATACATAATACCGAACAAATGGAAAGGCACCACAATAACAAACAAATGAAAAACTACAGTGTTTTATGTCCTATTCAATGTGAAACTTGAACTTAGGACATCATACTTCTCTCCAGTCTCGCTTTCAGTTTCCTTTTAGAAAACCTACATATTTATACCATTCCTGTTCTTCCATGGTGCTCTGCAACGTGTTCGTTAAACAATCCCAAGGATATTAGAAACAATTGCCACTGAAATCGCGGAAACGTTACCCATAATCCTACGAATACTGATTAGGTGCGCGAACACGAATTATCGACGAGCGTTAGTTAACTTTGCAACTGTTGCAACTGTGCAAATTACCGTGACGGATGTTCGCATGCAACAAGTTGATTGCACGGTAGTTCCTATTTGCAATGCAGAAAAAAAAACGCTAGCCGTAATAACACGCCTGTATCATCATCGATTAATCCGCTTCAATATCGTTGACGATCCAATGTGTGGCTATGATCTTGAAACAATTATTTCGTGCATTTGTTTATTATTAAAATATCAATATTACATCCAACCTTCGTATTACCATAAACTGTTTACATTTTCCGCGTAACGGGAACAAATACCGATTTTAATTAATCAAAAGTTTCAGCTACCGCGATATAATAAATTCTGCTAACAAGGTTAAACTATAATTATAATATTACGAAAGAGGGATCAATTTTTTAACCAGATTTTCTCTATGCGTTGAGTTTTTCATTTTACGCGTTGCCAACGTTCATTTGCATCCCACTGTTCGTTGATTAATTTTGGTTCCGACTCTATTTTTAACACGAACTCTGTTATAATCGTAGTTTCGATCAAAATCACGATTCAACGTACTTTTAATACATCCATATATTAATGTCCCTCTTCATAGTTGCTAATGCAGATTTATGTTGAATTATAAACCATTGCTACACATTTTTCAATAATCATCTTACCCGTGCAACGAGTCAATTCCGTTATGAATCGATTAACATCAGAATTTCAATTGCACGTTCGACCTTCGTGTTCCCATTTATCTTCTTCGCAACCAGCGGACGTGCACACACGTTGAATTACGCGCTACGATTTTAGTTAACAATTTCAAATTTGCAGTGATTGAAAAATCGCACCCCGGAACCTTAAGGTAGAGTTTCCTATGCGCGACTGGACGCAACGTCAAGAATTTCAAAGTCGATTTTCTGGAAAATGAAGCGTAATATCAAAAAATTTTATTCCTTTTTCTCGACCTATTTACTTGTTACAAGTCGAAAAGAAACAGTAACTTTTTTTGATATCGCGCTTCATTTTCGAGAAAATCGACTTTGAATGGGAAAACCTACCTTTACGTTCCCCTCCGCTAATTAACGCAGATTTGCATTCGCATCGCGCTTTCTAACCGGCCCGCAACAAATTAATTCCAACTTCGCGTCGATTGAAATTAGAATCTTAACTTCATAAGCAAATTTACGATCCCATTTACACGTTTCGTTTTACCGGTACCTGATGCAGATTGCTGTTTGATCGCAAATTACACGCCCGACGTGCAATTACACGCGAATAATAATCTCGTCAACAAATTGATGCCTGTGACAGTCTCGTTAAGATGTAAATTTCAATTTCACAGCCACACATCGCGCTCTTGCTGTTTCCCCGCTCGTACTTAATTAATCAGACTTACGCGTCGCCGTGAAATTGAATTTGTCAACAGTAATTTTGTTCTTTCGCCGTGTGGACTCTGTCACAAATTCGAGTCAACATTTATAATTTATATCCAAGCAAGGCCCGATCTAGCAGGGCAGCTGCCCAGAGCGACAAATTTAAGGGCGGACAAGTTGGTCGAAAGAGAGAATTAAAGTCAATAAAAACCAATTAAAAAAGCAAAACTTTTTCTCGTTCTATTTGCTTTCAATTTCCTAGTAACAGCTTTGCCATTGATATCGACTAATTGACACCAAGGTGTTTTTATTTACTTGCTGCGTGGATTTAAATGTCAAGTTTAAAGTTATTACCAATTCTCATGGAATCTCGAAACGAAGTACCTGGTTTTGACGAAGAACAAAAATCTGACGCAAAGATAAACAAATGCAGTGTCATAGAGTGAAAAAGGCTGAAGTGAAGATTGAGCAACATGTCACAATCGCGTAATTAAAGAACGCAGGCGCCATTCTGGTTATCATCGCGGTGCCCGTTGATAAAAATCAGGTTAATATCTACGTCGCCTGTGAAAGCACGGTTCCTAACGTCCTAACTTTTAACCTTGTCCCCGCAACTTCGTGTACCCATTTATCCTGTTTGCGTCAACCAGATCTGATAAAGTCTCAAACTCGATCTCCAGCCGCTCCCGTAACCACGACTTCCTCCTTTCTCGATGTAAACTTCCCTCTCGAATTTCACGTTCTCATTCGTCCCATTTATTCCGTGTCAATGAATCTGAATTGACTCTCGATTGCCCGTAACCGCGCCATTGGTTCCCAAAAAAGCGCACCGACTCTGCCCATCCCGGCGGGACAATGGCCCTCGTACCGAACCAATTCCTACGAAATTGCGCAAATCCGCATATGGATCGCCAATTAGGACGGTGCGCAGAATCGAATTTGAATTTGCAACGCGATTTCGATGCAACGTTGCCCGCCTTCTCAAAACGTTGTAAATTTATTGAAGAGCTCTCATACATTTTACTTTATTTGGTATTTCCAATTAAAATCAGAAAATAGAAGCAATGAAAAGTATTCGATCTGTACCAAATATCACATTTTACAGCAGTAACGACAGTCTGCATCAGTGGTGGCGAACCTCTTCACCTGCGCCTGTTAAAAATTTATAAATAATATTTATCGAATTGTTGACGTGCCGGGTAGCTTTTGACGGGGCAAAAAAATAATAGAAAATTAATCAATGGAGAGTTATATTGAGACAAGTTTAAAAATTAAAATAGAATTTCTTAAGAATGAACTGATAACTTGACATCTACACATTGTCGTATAGTAAAAGCTGGCCAAAAATATTTTAATATATCTAACCATATAATAATTATTTTAGATTAATATACAGATCTTAATGATATCGTCTGTAAATCATTGACGTGCCAGCAATATTTCTATTTAAATTTCTCCCAATGTTCCAACAGACCTTAGTAAACCCCGCTGCATTAATTTGAAATGATGTACACCGGGTACGTGGAGAACTCGAGTGAAATCGATGATCGAAGGCATCGCGTCACACCCTTCGCCGGCACGGGGGCGCGAAGAGGAGGCGCGACTCACGTCGTCAGAATGAATCTGCACAATACGTGTCGAATGGAAACACACTGACAAGCAACGATGATGCACACCTGCTGTACAGGGTTGCGCAAGCAACGGCGGTGTCACCGGCATTGTGTCTCGCTGGGAACAATATCCGCCGCGCGGCTCGCGTAAAAGGCGTAAAAATAGCACGCGCCACCGTTGGCTTCTGCCAATTTCTCTGTATATCCAGCAAAGATTTAATGTGCACGCGATAAGGTTTCCCGCGGTGGACAGGCGCCGCGAAACAAGCCGCTTTGCGCGGAGAATCGAACGAGGAAATGTCATATCTGGCTTCGCATTTCAGAGAAACTTCCTCTCAAATTTATAGTTAGTGCTTGATGTCGGGTCAAGATTTGCAACCTTGATTTGCGACAAGAGAATTGAGAATTTAGAATCTATAATCTGGAATTTAGAATCTAGAATTTAGCATTTAGAATTTAGAATCTGGAATTTAAAATCTGGAATTTAGAATCTGGAATTTAGACTTTAGAATTTGTAATCTATATAGTTAGTAGAGAGAAAAGTATGGAAGATGATGTGGAAACTTATTTAGGGTAGCACGCGAGCTGAAGTTCCTCAGAGTACTCAGGCTTTTGCTTACAATTAATCGTGAGTTTTGGAGACATAAATGCAAGTATTCGTATTCCAGTTTTTTAGCAGATTCGAAGATTTGCGATCCACGTGTTTCTGGAGCATAACAATTCAGAATTAATGTTATTTCCAGGCGACTAGACCACGACTACTCCTCTCTTAGGCCTTGATTTTTCGCACCCTTGCTCCCCAGTTGAGATTCTTATGCAGTCTCAGCACTGGTGAGTCAGCTGGGGACCCCATGATCAGCAATTCCAATCCTGAGGACATACTGCTGGGGTTTGCACCGCCCATGGAGCCAAACCCTGGAGAGGTTACGTGGAAACTATTGCAATTAAACGTGGGAGATTCTTGGAAGACTAAGTGCCTCTAAAGTTTCATTTAAAGAGAAGGAGATACGAACGCCAAACGGGTATAAAGGACATTTTCTTCCCTTTCGTCTCTTCTTTCTTTCACTCCCGACTCTTTTCTCTATTATGCCGAAAATCTGCACGATTAATTTATAGGATTTTTGCAAACCTTCGTTCTCGTTTGGTTTGTTGTCGTTTCATAAAATGCCACCGGCGTACTGAAGCGTTGACATTGCGCAATGCTTTGTGCACGCGACACCTTGATGCTCTGAGTTATGCGACTTGGATGAGCATGTGGTAGCTTTTATTCTACTAAATATTGCCAGTTTTGAATCCACAGATTCGATGGGAGTAAAAACTTTCACGATTATTTCACAGCAGAAATAAATCGTTTAAAATCCTAATGCCCAATTATTGGCGCATTTTTTTTTTGCTTGGAGTTCGTCCAAGAACTAATCAATCTGTTTTCGTTGGCACATGATGATGGGTAAAAGAAAGTTTAGAAAGTAAAGGATAATAAAAATACCAGAATTTGGCGACGAGGGATTATATTTTTACTAGTATTGGAAATAGCAAGAGGATTACACAGAATGGACCATTGATGTCATTTTAAAAAGATATTAGCAAATATTAAAATATTTCAGTCTATACAAACTATTCTCATTTCAACGACACTAATTTTCTAAAAGCGAAAATTCTTTAAAAATATTTCAACGTTAACAAGTTTAACTTTTCAAGATCGACATTTTAAAGACTGAATAATCAATTAAAAAAATGCGTCTAAAGCATAAAGCCTACGAAAAAGTATCGCTGAAGAGCCTAGAATATATTTCGAAAGAAGAAACATTCTATATTTTTTCGTGTTTAGAATCTGCTCCACAAAAAAATACAGGTTCCAATCTTTCTCTTACATTATAATCGCGTGTAACAACCATCGAGAAACTATGAACACAAAAGTGATGGACATGACAAGAAATATAAACAAGGACCAGTGTGCTTATAAACTATAAACTGTTAAAAAATTGTGGCTCTGCCTTCGCCCTACGGTTTCACGCGCACAAAACAACGGCCAGGAGATGATCGCGTCAGCAAGGGACACGTTAACTGTAATTACATCCATTTACAGTTCCGAGAGCTTAAAGCGGAGAGGATCTGTAACGCGCAACGTTTGGTTACTGTTACGCTTTCCGGATTGCGACATTTAAAGCGTCGACCACGAACGACATTTCCGACAGGATTCACGTGCAAGCTTGTCCTACACGGGCTTAGGTGCATATGTGTGGGAACAATGCATGGGACAGGTCGCGAATCGCGTTAAATGGATTCACGGACCGAAACGAGGATCGACGACGAGAAAGTTTCTGGCCATAGCGAAGATCTAACTTTGAATGAATGTCGATTTCACTTTCCGTTTCTATTAGGCTGCCAGCCCAAATCAAATGTAAGAATGAAGATTAGACGTAGAACAGTTGCACTAGATGCGAAATGTATTTGTACTAGGCATGGAACAGTTGTACTAGGCGTGAAATACAGTTGAAGATACTATTAAATAGGCATTAAATGCAGTTGAACTACTTAGGAATAGAACACTTGTACTACTTAGGCATAAAATATACTTGTACTAGGTAGGAAGTACACTTGTACTAGTAGGTATTCAATACAGTTGAACTAGGCATGAGATACACTTATACTTGGTGCAATGATACAAAATTTTTTAGCATTCGGTGGAACTAGGTTCTTCACGTGACTTAAACTCGCAATTAAATTTGATTTGACTTCGATTCACTTCGCAGTGTATCAGACTTTGATTATGTATACTTTCGTCTCTTTCCTGTCGACTTTAAACGAAGATATAAGCATGGACAGAAACATCCTATTTACTAAGTACGTGTGTGATTAATAACTGCAGTATATAAACTACTTCCTACATAACAGGGATATAATCGAGTTAGAAGTCCTACAGAAAATAGTTAAGACTAATTAAGAATCACTAAACTTCACCATTAAATGAATCGAACACGCTTTCGAGCCAAACCAAGTCAAACATCGTCAAATCGGATCGAACCGAGGTAAACGGATCACTGGCGCGTCGAAACGAATTAAAAATAAAGCAGATTGAGTGTATCTACGTGTTTACACGAGTCTCCGAGCGAATTGTGCACCAATAGCGCGCAAGAGTACCTACTCGATTCGCTGCAACTCGATCGAAAATCACACTATGCGCGGTTTAGACAATCACGTGTACTCGCGGTTTATGATTGATGCATCACATTCTGGTGATCGCGATGCTCGCTCGATATTTGCAATGCAAACCACGTTTGTAATATGCAACAGAGAGAAACGGCGCACAATGGGCATCGATTGATTTCTGCGACTTCGTTCGATATCGATTTCTCTGGATGCACCGAGGCTGGACGCGACAAGACTCGTTACATCGACAATTGCGACGTGTTTCCTCGCGAACCTTATTACGCTTTTTGTAGAAAACCATTCATTTTTTATTCAATAAAAATTTTCTGTTGAGAGATTTACTTTGATGGATATTTGTTAGATTTTTTTCCAGAACAAGTATCTATGATTTTGGATAAATTTGTGTAAGTGAAAAGGTTTAATCTTTACCCTTCATTTTCCTAAAGGAAAATGCTTCAATATATTAAATTCATCAAAACTGTTTTAGAATTTGCATAACATCCACTTACGATCAGTTTTCCCTTTACCACTGAACTTCAGGTGAAAAATTCATACCAAATTGTGATGACCACGTGTAGGTGTACAAACCTGCAACAAAAAAAAAGAAAAATCTGTGTTACAATAAAGTCTTTGTACATGAATCTGTAGCTTGAATTAATAGCAAATCAAGTGTGAAGCAGGTTTTATTTTAGATGAAAGAAAAAACCGCAATTAATCTGCATGAAAGGAAAATTATCCGAATGAAACTATATCCCTTGTTCTCGTGAGCATTTCCTAGAAATACGCGCTTAGTTCAGGTAGAAAGTTTGCTTCATAAATAACTAGCTTTAAAAAAACTGCAATTTTTTATCGCGTTCGCAAGGCTCCCTGGAGTATCGATCTCTCGTTCAATGACTTCGTATGAACCCGCTTGCCTTATCAACAGCACGCTCGACTCAACGAAATTGCGGTTTATTATTTTCATCGTGTGAATGGAGACAGGTGAAATCGATTGTACGTTACGTCAACGTCGGCTTCGTGGAGCAAATGTATGTAGTCCCAGGTGCAAAAGAAAGGTGAATGTCTTTGTCAACGTTATCTTCCTACACTTTTATAGCAAATTTATTCCAACCTATTTTTAACAATTATTGCAGTTAATATATCAAATGGAAGTATAAGACAAAAACCGATGACATTTCGAGGACCATTTTCATTAACTCTATATTAAGAGTTTTCGGTGAATACGAGGATAGTTTGATTTTTCTTCCGAATTTCAAAAATCTGAATTAGGTAGAAAGGAGTATGTCCAATCTCGCTAAAGGAGGGTAATTGGCAAACTATAAATGGAAATTGCTAGAAAATTTGTTTACTCAGTCTGGAAGCTTCCATTACTTTGCATGTTTGCTCAAAACAATATCGACCCCAAGTGATGCACACGAAAATTCAATTTATCGAAGGACGCAAACATCGGCTGTTCAGCTTTCAAATTTATTTAGGCACCAAAGTTATAAAAGATATTCCTTCCTATCGAATGTATGACTAACGTACATGAATACGTATATAACGCGTTAGGCCAGAGAAATTTCGGTTCGGTGTGACGAGAATGATAAATGAACCCTAGTCGTTCTTCCGTGATAAGACTACCAGTGTCTCCTGCGTCAGAAACCGTTTCGTTGTGAATCTTTTTTTTCCTCGCTCGGGTCAGCTGCTTACGGAGCAACGACCCCCAACCCCAAAATACGAAAGTTATATCCTGACCCGGATTAATTCGATCACTCCCAGGGACAACTACTAAGGAACTACGAAATATTGCAAACTCCTTTAAGCAGACATCGTAACTGTTATAAAACAAATTTCAAAAGTTATGGTATAAGAGTTAATAGGTATGTTTAATTAAATGATTTTGGTTACAAATAACCATTATAAAAAACGCGATTTGTATTTTGGTTATCGCTAACGAATATCGACGGTAAATTTTTTCTGGTTACATTCGAACATTGTCAATTATTGTTATTAACATTGCTGATAATTAGTATTCACTGACAACGTGAAAAAAATTAATTATAAAATATATATTTTATTCAACTGTACCTATGAAAATATATGAAACAAAGAATGGGATAAAAGATATTGTATAGTACAATTTACCGTTTTTTGCTTAATAAAATATATAAGTTTTATAATCAATATAACATCAAATAAGAGAAATCTCAATTTTTTTGTCTTACACCACTTTCGCAACCACCGACACAATTGATATAAAATCTTCACAGTCTACCAAAGTCTTAGAAACTTCAGTTACGGTGGGTTGAAGTAATCGAATATTTCAATCATGTGAACGAGCTGAGACCATCAACTCCTACTTGCCTGGGTCATATCAATTTAAAGACCTCAACCCAGTAACACACCTACAAAAGGAAACTGCACTGCACTCACCAAGATCCAGCACCCTCGGGGGTCAAGATCAAGGAGCAGCGCTCCAGAAACGCGATTAGGTTTCATTAAAGAGGGGAAAGTGCACGGGGCGAGGTAAAAGTGGCTGGCAACGAGGTACATGGAGCACGGCAAGGTGTTCCACGTGGCTGTGCGAAGCGTGTAAACCGCCGAACGGGACCGTGAAAAATGTGTGTTGTATCTCCAACGCGTTACACACTGCGCACATGGTTGTAGCGGGCGTGGAGGCAGCGAATGGAGCGAATGTAGCGGGCGGAGAAGAATGCTTGACTCTTCCCGTCGTTTATGACTCACCGTTCGACTATCTGGTCCGTCTAAACGCCGGCCAACAGGAAAACAGACGGCGGAGTAAACGAGCGGGGCGAGCTTTTCCATGCACATACCCTAGGATGGGTTGCCGCGCCGTTTCCCATGAATATGAAACGAATGACGCGGAGCGAAACGTCAACGTGGAGGCTTCGGCATAGTGACGTTTTATTCTACCTTATTTTTAAATTAAAGAAATCCGCTTTTTCGCCTGTCTCCTATTTTGAATTAAATAAGTGGCAGCTTCTATGCATAGGAGGTAAGTTCGTACGTGTATTGGCAAAAGTCTGGCGCGAGCAGCGAAACGTGTAAATTAAATTGTCGAGAAGGGAAAAGGAGGAATGCCAGGCGCGTGAGTAATTCACGTGACACCGTTTCGCATCTTTCAAGTGCGCGGTAAAATTCATTTCTCGGGGCTGTTTCTCACGCGGAGATAAACGAGAAAGTGAACGGAGAAACGGGCGATTATTAATCGCGCTCCACGTGGTAATTCGCAAAGAGTGGCTTGCTGTTGTTCTTCCATTTTTATAAAATGGATCGCTGTATAGTAAATGCGTGAAAATTTGCACCGAAGCTTTGAGAAATATAAGTATTCTTAGAAGTAAATTTTAGTTGACACTTCGAAATTTTAATTTATAAATTTAAGGCGCTTTTTAAATTCTTTTCTGTAATATCGAAAAGTGAAGTCCGTGCCTTCTCCAGAAATTAAGTAAAATTCTTCGCTTCGTTGAATGAAATCAATGGAAATAATAATACATATCTACTACCGACGCTATCTTTCATTTCAGATGATGGTAAAAATAGTTGCGGTCCCGAAATTACACAATACACAACGAGGAAATGTTTTTCTTGAAGCAACAGGAAGACGTAACGCTTCTTCCTGAGTGTGCCTCGTTGTGAGTCAGTAACTATTAATATATCATGAATAATAATGATACAAACACATCGTATATCACGTCTCGAAGATACGTGTAGGTGTATGCACGTAATGTACACTTGTGCAAACCGACTGCGTTTCAATGAGTGATAAATTTCACATATATAGATGACTATTTCACAAGGTGTCTTAACTTGGACGTAAAGAGTATGACACAAGAATAAATGAATAAAATTAGAATTAAAGATAGAAGAGAAACCTTCATGAGGGAGTAACCAAATTGGAAACAAAAAATAAAAAACAGGAGCACCTGTTGTTTATTAATTTTCGATTATTAGGTACCTATACATAGTAGGGTAAGTTGAGGTGAGTCGGTGGGGTAGGAGAGTTGGTGTAGTTACTAAATTTCAGACTATACTCTATAGAAGTATTAATTGACAATGCAGCGAAATATTTGGCCATATTAACCCTTCCTCTCAGAGCTAATGAGAGGGCAATTTCTCCTTTCAGAAAGATGGCCTAACAAATCTAAATGTCGACTGGCTAAAATAAAGATAGATGTAACAGTTGTGGCCGGAAAGAAAAACTAATTAGGGTTACTAAACTAAAAAAGGAGTATTTGACTGTTTATACTTTATAAATATTAAAATAAAGTTTTTATTTATTTATTTTATTTGTTCACTTATGTATTTGTTTGCTTTGCTAATCACCGGTAGGTAGAATTACCTAGTTCACTGTTTGTTTGATTTGTTCTATATTTGTTTAGCGTAAATAAATAAAATTTCAATAAATCTGTAGTTGTAAATAATTTTGCTTTTTTCTTCATCGTTTCATGAATGAATAACCATATTTCTGCTCACCTAGGGAGAGATGGTTAGATGTCATGACTTTAGTTTTCAACCAGAATTTCAGCAAATGTTGTCTTAAAGCAAATATCGACTAGTTTTTCTGAATCAGCGTGAAATTCTAAACATATTAGGTTTATTCTGATAAAATAAATAATATCAGGGTTAGTTTTAATAGCCTTTTATGTTAGGTGGGCCGACTATCCTCAACTTACCCTATATATATTCGATGTTCGACAAGTTTCAAAGAATTCAGACCAACGGAGTATTTCATCGTCGAAGGTCACGCCGAAAGATTATTCTTGGTTTTCTTAATTCGAAACGTACCAAATGGATCATGAAATCAGCACACTGCCACTGAATAGTTTCGTTGTCAGTTGCTGATCGATGATTCAATCCCATACTGCGAGAGGAGCAGAAACTACATAACTGTCCGTGCGTTGCTTTTGCGTCGAGAAGCTAAGCGATAATCGTATGGAAATCGAAACGATGATTGAACGAGCGTAATTTTCTATGATAACGCGGCGTGACAATATTAAATATATTAAATCGTACTGAGATTGGGTACGTTACGCGGTATAATTTAAATATTAAAATACACAAGTGTAATAAAGGGGGGACACATTCGATCATTGCCCAATAATAATACCAAGCATTTACAATCGATCGAACTCAATAAAACTAAAATACGAGTCACTATTCAATGACAGCACTATTATCGAATTTAAATCGAATGTAATCGTGCAAAAAATTAATACATCTGTGATCTATGCCTTCCTGTTCTATTTTAGTGAAATAGTTGACTTTAGAAAAAAGGAGTGGAAGGGAGAATTACAAATGTTTTCATTAAAAATGTTCAAAACACATGGAAAGAGCATCAATTAAATTGCTGTAGAACAAGTTTATTTTTTCAGAATTCCTGAGAGCTAATAAAATACAGGATGAATGGAAATAATCGTCCTGAGGAATCTCAGGAATCCGAGGAATTATTTTCTCTTCTTTTTTCAACTCGTGGATATTTGCAATCAATTTTGCTGCGAGAAGCATTAGTAAATTTAATGTCACATCTCAGTGATTTGAATAATAACCATCCTAGTTAAGATTATGTATCTAGAGGGGATTTAGTACTGCTTCAAGTACTTAAAATAGTTGCTATTATTATACCTGGCGATTAGTTTTATTATACCCACGTAGCTGAGAACATATTTCATAAATCTAAAGGATTGTAGCTTTTCAGTCCCTAGATATAATCTTGAAATACATAGTAACTTTGAGCGAAGTCATGGTGCTTTAACAAACATGGAGATATCTCTTTGGTGTCTTGACACCTTTTGTAACATCCTTTCCCCCCCCCCCCCCTCCCACTAAAAATCCTAAAAACTTATTAATTTAAGAGGTAACGCCACGATGATCGGCAAAAAATGGTAAGACAAGTTTGGAGATGATTTTAAAGGAATTTATCAACTTTATTAAAAATGTAACTTAAGGTTCTTATGATACGCATAAAGAAAAACAAAAAACAATTTTTTTCAGATTTTTGTAATGAAAATTTTCTCATCATCTTAAATTTTCTATGAAAAAGGGATGGTTTCCAAATGTTTGCCATTTCCTCGAAAATCAAAGTTTTTTTTTTAAATCTTGGGTACTTCTCTAGTATTTAGTGCGTAGATTACAAAACTTTTTGTCTTTTTGTTCTAGGTCCAACGGTGTGGACATGAAAAATTCCACCGCGGAATGACTCAAATGGAAAATACGTATCGGCTGTGTGGTTATTGTGCCGCAATTTTTCGTTACAAAAATCTGAAAAGAAAATGTTTTCGTTCTTCTTTATACATATCATAAGAACCTAAAATTACATTTTTTATAAAGTTCATAAATTTCTTTAAAATCACCTCCAAAGTCATCTTACCATTTTTGGCCCATCATCATGTGATTTAACCCTTAAATCACAGTTGAGACTGCCTAATCTTCCCAACACAAATCGTGTGCTCCTGGAAGTAAGCTAACTTCAACAGGGATATGATAAGATAATCCTGCATACATTGAAGACCATCAAGGCATCAACCAACTACCACTTTTTAATCGCACACTCGATTAAGAACAAACAAAAGAAATATGTTCCATATGCAATCCAAGTGGTTATCCACTGTCGCCATTGATGTTATCTAAATATTACAATCCATCACTATTCCCACCGTCCATAAAACAACCCCCTCTGCCTCGCCCACCACTTTGGCACCATCGAATACTTTTAATTCAATTGAATTTATTGCATCCCCCTCCCATGGCGTATGCCAAGCGAATACCAAACGCGATCGATAGCTCCGTGACTCGCATACAGCTTACGCCCACTGCACTTCTCGTGCAAGAGAAGAGGAAAAAAAGGCCTTAACGGGAACGTTGCTGCGAAATCTATAATACCTCCATATCGGAAGGGAAGGGGAGGAAGCCAGTGCTCGATAAACCGCTGTTCGGAAACCGCAAAAGGTGAACGCGCGACTAACGTTACGTCATATCAGCGATAGAGGCGCACGTAAGGTAAATATACCTACGCTGCCGTGCCACCGCTGCGACGCATCCTGCCGCGACGGCGGAGTTTCATTCTTCGGGGCGAGCTCTCTCATTGTTCCCCTATCGAACGGGTTCCCAATCACGCTCACGTAGCAAGGAGACAGGCGCAAGGCGAACGGGGGAGTGGGTCGAGGCATAATCAAGATCATTCTCAAGATGAAAGCCTTTAACGGGGGCAGAAAGGTCAAGTGCCGTTCCGCCCATCGACTTTCGACATCAGTTCCTACGGGCACTGCAATTTGCATTGAATATTTCACCTTGTACTTGCCTCCACTTCCTACCATCCTCGTCCCGATGCACTTCGCGTCGCTGATCACATTCAGCGCCGCTTGCCACTGGCCACCCCCGCTCCAGACGGAGGGCAAACGTTGCGGGGGAAATGAGATATTTTGCTTCAACGAGCGTAATATCTGATGTAATGAATTTTACTGGTAGCGTAACTGTACCTAATATGGAACCCCGCAATATTTCAGTGAGTAGGTACCTAACGACGTCAATCGGCAACGGTGTAAACTGTAAGATATTTCGTGAAAAACAAAAGACAACCATACAATTCGTATTTGGACTTCAGTTCGAAGTCTGTCGTTGAATGCGAAGTGATTGTTGTGTTTTACAGCGTATACAAGTTTTTGAGGAGCGAGTTAAAGGCTGAAATTTTTGTGAAGGTAAGTTAAAAAATATTACTTTTGCAGGATTTGTCATTAAATATGTTCGTTTTTGAATGTCCAAAAGAAATTTACCGTTAAATTTATTTCATTCTTATAATTCATACAATTATTATTTTTCTGTCGAAATACGTATGTACCTAATATGGAACACGTTGAGTGTACGAAATATGGAACACGATACTACTGATGATGGTAATGTATTCCCTGTTTTCCTTGGTGTCACGAAAAATGTGGTGCCTCAGGTGTGTCAGTCATGTAACCAACGTGTAACAGACGCAGAAAATTAATATAACATAATACAAATTTAAAGAAATCAAAGATATTTGTTTATGTGTCTTTTTTATTTGAATAAATATTGAGTTTTCATGGTAAAAATAAAGTTTTTTGGGATTTCTTTACAAATTTCTACGTGTTCCATATTAGGTATGTACCATTTTTTCAACTCGCCGCGTTTGACTTTTATTACATTTTTTACCATAACTTCAAGACACTTAAACTTTTGCATAGCCAACTATTAACCTACGAATATCCATTAATTTTGTCGTGTTTCAACGTTAGTTTCGTTCAAAACAAAGTATGCCTCTAGTTGTGACAATCGTTTAAAATCAGGTGTTCCATATTCGGTGCAGTGACCCTACTATATATGTAGCTGTATAGATTGCTCTGAGGTTGTAAGTACAACAATGTTTTCGATGTTTCCATACGAATTCCCCTCTAATGCGAAATAAACGAATTCTAAAGACGGGATGAGGAGGAAAGGCGCTGAATTAATGATCCGATCTCCCAGCGGGGCTTTTTGCATGTTCCTCGTTTTTCAGGATGAACTTCGTTCCAAGAAGAGGATCGTATTATGAGAGTTCTCAGCCTTGAAGAATAGCGAGTGTCGCGTTTCGCGAGACTAATCGATTTTCATTGTTTACTACCAGTTCATTTCGCGTGCCTCCCACCAGAATCATCCCCGTCATCGATTTCCCCGGATCCCGTTATTGCGCTTCCGCGTACATACTCGTAAGTACACCGAGAATTCCCACGAATTCTCCGCTCGGTACACACAGTCCGCCCTCGCGCGCAATTTCTTATTAGATGGAATTCCACCAGATTGCAGCGCCACGCAATTACATACTCTCTCAGGTACAGGCGCGAAAGCTTCTTCGACGAGTCACAGCCAACGCGATTTCATTTCACTGGGATCTTCGCGTGTTTATTGCTGCACTTAATTTTTGTTGTTGTGCGTTTGTTACCTGCTTCGCTGACAGCAGCGGTATAGTTAGCGGGAGTGGAGATATAATGATTTTTAAGAAGAGGAAGGGAGGATTTTGGAGAGGGGGAACAGAAGATTCTGGAGAAGAGGGATGGAGAATTTTGAAGGAGAGAGGTGAAAGCTTTTGACGTAACCAAGAGGAATAGATGACTTTGAGGAAGAGAAATGGAAGACTTTGAAGAAGGGAAATGGAAGACTCTGAAGTAGAGGGATGAAAGATTCTGAGGAAGTGGAATAGGAGATTCTGAGGAAATGGAATAGGAGATTCTGAAGAAGTGAAATAGGAGATTCTGAGGAAGTGGAATATGAGATTCTAAAGAAGTGATATAGAAAATGCTGAAGAGGTAGAAAATTTTGAAGAACAGGAATAGAAGATTTTGAAGAAGATGAATAGTCGATTCGACAGAAGATGAATAGAAGAGAAATATAATACCCAAAAGAAGAAATATGTTTCGAAGCTACAGAAAACGTATCAAGTCAAAACCCAGTGTAAACATATACGAATGAAAAATTCAGAAGGGAAGACGAGAAGTGGGTTCAGTAAGTACCTATGTAATTCTGTAAAAAAATGCAAAGGCACGCTCAGGGAATACAATTTTTGTAGCATTTCAATGCATAGGTAATCACCTTGCTGAAGGCAAAACACTAGACTCGAGATTAAATTAATACTCTAATTATTGCAGCTAACGCGCCGCAATTGTAATTAAATACTCCCAAGGAGAAAGAGAAACACTCGTTGAACAATTCATTGAAGAAACGAGGACACGTTGCATTCTTTGAATCTAAAGTGCATCTTCGAATGCGAAGGGCACGTGTTTTGTAAGTAGTATCATTGCACCAAAGCACGTTTCGAAAATAGTAAAATTAGAAACGACGGAAGAGCCAACTCGCGAATAAACTTCCTCTGCCAAAATTAAACGGCGTATCAAAGACGAAACAACAACAGCGACATCCCGACCCAGTCCTGCCTGCCTAGGCTTAAACGTCGTTTAACCATTTAATTGAACGTGTTTTCGCGATCGTTGGTTGCTCGCTGACTCGCAATTAACGCATTGCAAACAGGAAGCGCAGTGCTTGTGCTACGCATTTCGAGGAATACTCAAACGACACCGTTTAGGACGGTGTACCTCTGCATGACAAAATAAGTAGAAATTGTTGAATAAACTTCTTTCATTGAAAGCTCTGTTTAACGAGAAACGCGAACAAATAGAAAGCTATTAAACCAGACATTATAACTGTTGACAGTTATGGTGGGGCAAAGTTATGGACAAATGTTAAAAGTTATGGTAGGTATAACAGTTAATATCGTTAATTAAATGAATTTGGTTACGAATAACAATTACGAATGATTCAAAATTTTTTTGTCTACCAGTAACCATTATCGATGGCGGAAGTTTAATTTTGGTTATCAAGAACCAATATAAATGACTGGATTTTTTTAACCATTATCACTGACCCGAATTTTATTTTGGTTACCGATAACCATTATCGACGTCGAAATTTTTTTTTGATCAAAAATATTTTTTATTCAGCAAAAAACGGTAAATTGTAGTCAATATCTTTTTTTTGGTTAATAAAATATATAAGTTTTGCAATTAATTTTCTTCACGTTGTCAGTGACATTAATAAGAATGTAACCAGAAAAAAAAATTTGCCGTCGATAATGGTTATCGGTAACCAAAATAAAATTCGAGTCATCGATAATGGTTACCGGCAGCCAAAAATAGTTTTAATCATTCCTAATGATTAATTGTAATCAGAACAATTAAAAATAAATATTCAATTAATCATTTAATTTTTTGAGAAATTTCTTTCAGATTTAATGACAACTGGCTTCCATCTACATAAAAATTAATTGTTACTTAATATTTTTTTTCCAAAATGCTTTTTAAAATAACTGATATCGAGTGCAAAATAGTATTGGAGGATTCAACGCTTTAAAAACAGGTCTTTAAAATTTGTTAACATTCCCAATTTGCAATATATGAGTACTTCAATTATCGAACTTATGTATGCCTAAATACACTCGTGTCGCTTTGACAAATTGTCAAGTCAAACCTAGAAATATCTCCTATTATATAATAAAATATATCCTATTTCATATTCATCACAAAAAAATAGTATAATTGAAAAAGGTCCCTATCCTCTTTGTGAGGTACATATAATGGAGTCTCCAAGAATCAAGGATTTCAAATATTTGAAATTGGTAAATACGAGTGAGTTTACTCCGAAAAGTGCGACTGAAGAAGTGTCAACACGTCGTGCGCCTCGTTCGGGGATCGAAGCTGACGACCGTCCACGCGACGAAGCTACTAATTATACAATAGTGCTTCAACTCGATGGCATTCGCCTCGTTTACTCTTTTCGTTCGAGCACGTTAGTGATGAGCAAGAAGACGAAAAGACTCCACCGATCTGTATGCAGAGCAGAAACTGTCTCAAACGTTCCTCCCTCGGCAAGATCGATTATAGCACGATGAATTATCGAGAAACAATTTGCACGTCGCGATATACCGTTCGTCGTCGAGATCGATCGGGGGAATTGAGACAACGACGAACGGCTTGACGCATGGCAGAAGTAACACTTGCGCAAACATTCTGCAAGTAGGTGCTTCAAGGACTGAGAAAATGTAAGTCAAATGTTTTGGAGAAAAGACAGACAATGCAAGTGTTCTCGGCAATTAGCTCTGTAATTTTAGTCTCATTTCTAGCTGAGGATCTTGGGACGAGAAGCTGCTGGAACTGTTCTTTCTTTGCAAGATTATTACCTTCTCAGAGCACTCGAGATCGTCGATGTGCTTTTAAACGAAGCTGTTCTTTGACAAGTTCAATCATCCATCTCAAATTTCAATAATTATTGAAGGGTAGGGTAAAGCTTTGACTGATACGAAACGTGCAGAGTTCACTGAGAATCCTCAGTCATAAATCAAATTAATATATTTTATAATTTTGATGTTTTTTGTTGAGAACAATTCTGTACACAAAACTAAGTAAGAGTATTATTATTATTATGATAAGGCGTAACGCCTAGCATAATCTTTGTTTGTATATAAGAGTACGTTTCTAACTTACATAGATTTACTTACAGTCTACTTAGAGTTATTTACAATCTACTTAAAGATGTTACAGATTATTTATTTGAAGTTAAACCCTATCTAGAATTTTATTCTCTTGCTTCTGTTATTCTTTTAGACAAAATGTTCGTAGCCTCATGCTGTTCCGCATAAAGTTAGGTAATTCCCATATTTCTTTCTCCTTATCCGCTGATAGTATAACTGTCTAAGCAGTCGTTATTTTTAAAAAATTCTGTTCTGAATTCAGCGTATTGGAGGCATTCTTCTATTATACGCTTTCTGGTTTCCGACACATTTTTGTTGCACATAGCGCATATTACGCAAAACTAAGAGTAAATAAATACAAAATGCGAGGAATTTGATTAATTTAGTGACACCTCTGAATATTCCTTTCCCTTAACATTCTCATACTACTTGAAAATTTAATATAAAAATTTCCCCCTGTGTCTTCGAATTTACAAGATAATTGCAACAGTCCCTTCACAAGAATCACTTTCCACATTCCCAAGTGATGTTCGCGTGAGAATTAAAAAATAGATCCAGCAAGGGATGATTCAGCAACAGCCTGCGACTCCCCACTTCTGTGCGCTTTTGAAAAGAAATAGTTGTTTTGGCAAGCTCCCGTATTTACCCGATCGATCCCCAAAGAATGCCACACTTTTTACTGGCGACTTGTACACATTCGTTTATCACCTCGTAAAAGAAAGTGCTGCGCCTGTACTCCCGTGTTTCGAGTTTCGAGTCCATTAGTGTACGACACATCAAAGGAGGAAAAGTGTCCTTCAAAGAACCGCGTGCCAAGACCTTTCCATATTATTAGAAGTTCCATCGATTCGCCACGGTTCACAGGTCGCGTTTAATTTCTCGTTAGCAGGGTCTTTGCACACGGGTCGAGTGTGTGGATCTTTAATCGACGCACGTTAAAAGAATTCTGGAGGCTCAAAAGGGGCTTTCGAAATCGCTAATCGCTGTCGTGGAAGATGTTCGAGCACCGTGATAAGAAATTCGTATACCTACATACATAGTACAAGCTATCAATCGATAACGAACTCGAAAGATCATATAATTTTCATATACTTCGTTTATATTATCGTCCAGCTCGTAGAATCTGAATCTGCAAGTTACTTGCATTAGAACGGCGAGGGTGACGGATCATCTAAATGTCTGAGTACCTACAGTGCAAGGTTGAAGAGAATAATTTTTAATGTCAATCAATTCAACAGACGTCACGTGGATTATATTTTAATGAACGATCTCCTGGAGGTGATACAAGAGAAGTGACATGAATTTGTAATATATGCCACGTATATGTCTGGAAATTCAACGTTTCTTCCTGACAAGAATACCCAATCATAAATGTCTCATGGATTCGACGCTTCAAACCAGAGAATATTGAATGAACACAGATGTCACTTATTCTCTAAATTCAATGTACTACCAGACACATTAATATACTCGATACTGGCGAATAATTAAATCGCAGTTAAACAAGCTATCAAATGCAACCTTGAATATTTAATTAAATGCAAAGTCACGAGTATTAATAATAAAGGATCGCCATAATTAACCACGTGGAAGGTAGGGCCTGCGTTATATAAAGGCATAATAAAAATAACAAACGCCCTTCGACGAGGCGTTTTCTTGCCCGTTGGCGAAGTTAACCCCAAAGAAAAGATTCTCAAACATTTCAATTAGCCAGTATCCTTGCAAGAAGGAAGATCGTGAACACCGGGCGTTTTATTGGCACGAAACGGACACAACTGTATTCCGCATGCGAAGCCATTCAATGGCTTTTTGCACACATCCTCCGGCAGTGCCAGATTAGGCATATTACGATAGAGATAGGTGAACGGTAGGCGTATCAGAGTCATTTGCATAATAACTCCGCGCAGCTGCTTCGGCCGCGAGTCCGCAAACTATAGTCGTTATGACTTGATCGAATGATAAGCCCCTGAAGCACTATCAAAATTTACCGGCCTAATGCTTAATGGACACGTTCATTCGAAATGATTCCCAGGAACGAATCATTGCGACAATCTCGGACCGTTCGACCGCGTCATCGAATCGTTCCTATTCGCTGGGAATAAAAAATGATTTTTCATGCAGAACTAAGAAGGAAACACTCCCAAACCGAAAATTCTGATTTCAATGAAACTTCGCGTGAATGCAGAGCATTTTTTCTGCGGAAATTCACTCTGAAGGGTTTAAATTTAAAATCTTATAGTTATCACGTTTTTCGCTTTTTAATATAATTCTGTGCCAGTGTAAACTAAAAGAAACTTTTAAATGTAAGAATTGTTCAATTTTGAATGCTCTGTTAGGGTATAAAAATAAAAATAAAGTTATATTGAAAATACGAAAAAACGCAATAACTTTTTAAGCGCTGATTTCACCCATTCAGAGTGAATTTCCGCAGGAAAAAAATTGCTCCTTACATATTCGCACGAAGTTTCATTAAAACCAGATTTTCTGGGTTAGAAAAGTTTACTCGTAAGTCGAAAGTAGAAAATTCAATTCTTGTATATGAGGCTCCACTTTTTTTTACTAAATGAGGGAAATCAAGTTTGAAAGTAGCAAATCATACACATTTGAATAATTTGGATAATAATGTCTATAACGAGAATATTATATTAGACCTGAATTTTCTGTGATATTAATTTTAAGGGCTCTAAATTCCCGCAGCAGTGTCAGAAGGCTTTAACGTACGCGATGTTGATAGAATTTCCATACCAACACAATGGATTCAAATTACGTTTAATGACCACTTATTCGCAGTCGCCTTCAACCCTCTGCGCACCAACTACCAACCCAGCTGGCACAGTGCCTGAAAACGGATCTGTGCCACTACCCCCGCACTCCTGGCAAGACTTTCGGTTTTGTAATATTTCTCCATAATAAGGACCAATTTCTCAAAAAGCTATCTCGCGTTCTTCAAAGCACTGTAATTTATTAAACGTCGCGCAAAACCCCAAAAAATCGTCCTCCCATCAGTGCGTACGAAGAAAACGCATGAATCTGTGAAGGGTTGAAAACTTTTCCGCTCTCGGAAGTTACCCAGCCACCGACGATGCCTACCGCGAAAAATGGTTCCCACGTTTCTATCTAGATGCCTTCCGCATTGCAGCAGATCGGTTACGTCACTGTTTCACCCTTGCCAACCACGGGGCGCGCATAGTTTTCCCCTTAAGCCGAGTTCCCAAGCCCGCGGGCAACAGTTGCGCGTCGCGCGCCAAGCCAGGGCTTAATTACATCGAACGGAACTTTCTCGCCGGCGTAAATGCGGAACAAATTTGCGCCGAAATTAACGGGGACGGCGTAGGATCCCCTTCGTAAGGTGAAATATTCGCGCGGAACAGGCCACGGCCATCTCTAGTGGAGGCCGGAACTTGTGACGTGGCAACAACTCGTACAAAAGAAACGCCAGTCCGATCAAACTACTGATTTTTATAAGATATTGAATATACTATTTAATAAAGGCTTGTTGACAAACAACTTCCCAATTTTTTCTTGGTATATTTTTTAACCATATACTTTTTGTTTAATTTATCCATTATACTTTTTGTTTAATTTTCTATCCGGAGGAAAGCGAAAAACAGGTGTATATTTTGCATTTGGGTACAGAACACTTGTTTGGGATCTGTAAAGGAATATCAAAAGCACACTGATTCATTACAGTTTCATATTTATCAATACAAATACAAAAAAATTGTCTACTGAAATGAAAGTTGTGATCGTTTTATATTCACTGTGTTGTTCAATTTTTGCGATTGTAAAACATTGCACTAATATATTGTTAACAACACTCATAGACCACACACAAAAATTACACTTAAATAAGTACAGTAAATCCACATTATATCCACATATCACAATATTCTTAATATATAAAGCAGAAAGTGTTTGTGCGTTTATCTGTCGCCTAAAAACTTTCCAGCGGTAAACTCTGAGGTCGCGAAATGTGTCCCAGCTCATTATGCCTAGCTAATGCGCACGAATGTGATTATTTTCACAAAAAAAATAAACATTTTTTTTATTAAATCAGAATTCAAATTTCGGGCGAAACCGAGTAGTAAAGCTATTTAGTATCATATAACGCGAACGGCTTCAATATAATTTTCACAGGACTGATGCTGTCGTTGCCGAATTTCCTATTTTTCGACCTGTACTTATTAGAGATGGCTGGGAGCTGGCCGTCCGAAGCAGCGGAAGATAAAATCCAATTTGAGTTAGTCGCGAGGTGGAGGATCGTTTTTTTCCGAAGTAGAAGCCTGGCTTGATCGTAAACGTTGTATAATTGAGGATGAAAAGTGAAGGTAAGCGGCGGCCGGGTTGCACAGCAGATAATTATCGCGAAAAGCACGTAATTGCGTGCGACGAATGACGATTTATGCCGTTTCACATCGACTCCGCTAGCCCGAGTCTCTTTTTCACTTACTGCTTGATACATATTCAACGAGCGAGCCGTTTGCTGGAGAAAATACGCTGCTCGTGATAATTAAATGACCGCCTGCTGCCTACTCGAACGACTTTATCGCTCATTGAGATATTCAGCACACTTTGAGGGCCCCAAGTCAGCTGTGCACGTTAGACATTCAGCTTTTCATTCAGCCGTTCCACAGGAATGTTTGAATTCGTAACGCGTGAAAATATTACGGGGCGTGTAGGTGTGTATGTTTCTTTGAGTGACTGAATCTGACGTCTTTAATTTAAGAGCGAAAGATTTTAATATCATATGTGAAATTCAGTTTCCTAGGGGTGTTACGTTTAATAACAGCGGGATTTAAAATGGTTGAATTAACTTAATGTGAATTTTCTTTCATTTACATTTTGAGTTTTTAATCACTTTAGTGCGTGATACAGGTTAAGTCCCGGACACTCGGTCAACCTAATATAAAATAACTATTAAAACTAATACTGATATTATTTATTTTATAGAAATAAACCTAATATGTTCAAAATTTTATGCTTATTCAGAAAAAAAAAACTGGTTGATATTTGTTTTAAGACAATATTTACTAAAAGCAGGGTTGAAAAGTGAAGTCATGACATCTAACCATCTCTCCCGAGGTGACTGGAAATATGCTTCTCGTCGTTGATAGAGACCACTCACATAATTACTCATTAAAAAATGAAGAAGAAAGCAAAATTATTTACAACTACAGGTTTATTGATATTTAATTTGTTTACGGTAAACAAGTAAAGGACGCACCAAACAAAAAGCAAATGAATACAAAAGTGAATAAATAAAATAAATAAACAATAATAATAATAAAAAAAATAATCCCCTGCAAAGTATTGTAAATTTAACTGATGCAATAAAAGTTTCGAAAGTGGGTCATCTCTTACCCACAATTTGAAAGTGAATCATTTATTCCAATTATAACTAGACCAACTCTGCTGGCCGACCGACTCACCCCGAATTACCCTAGGGGATTTACTATTATTATAAATTCAAATGCATTCCTCCAAATGAGTAGAGAGAGCATTATTTTATTCGAATGATTGTATTATTGACTGAGGAACTCGATGCGCGGAAATGTCTAACATAAGTAACAAGTTAATGCATTCTATACTTTACACATTTGGCTTGACGCTTAATCGATACTTTTTAATAACCCTAAAGAACCCACAAACTGAGAAGTAATTACTGTGAAACTGCAGCTTTCTGCTTCACTTTTTGAGGCAGAGGAAATTGAAGTTTGAAAAAGTCGAGCAAAGTAATGCATCGCTACAGTCAAGAAAAAATCAATCGGCCTCTGAAGGCTGCTTAAAAGCTACCCTTGTAATATTTGGCTACCACTGCAGCTTTCTTTCTCCTCTATTTACACAAATCTGTATCGCAGAAGAAGCCAAAGTAGAAGTGAGAAAAAGAAGGCTTCGCGCAGATTATGATTTATCACTCATATCTATGATTCAGAATTGAACAAAACACTTCGAGTCTAGAGACCTTATACTCTTCAAAATGATAAGAGATTCACCTACTTCAGTTACTTACATTATCTTTCACTGAAGTACCCAAGTTCGCTGATAATTTCAACCGCATATATAAATCCACTGAAATTGAATAGTTGAATGAAATGAAATTTGACAATTTTCAAATCACGAATAAAAACAGATAGATTCTAGATCAGAATTCAAACCTAGACCACAATTTTCGAGACACTGCAACTGTATCCTAGAAATTGAATTTAAATCAGGAAATAATCGTTTCATCTCGCTGTTAGAAAATCATAAATCCAGCCGATAAGAAATGTTCCAGCCGCTACAGAACGGCCTTGCATGTCCAAACGATCCACGATTACCGCGCCATTATTCCCTTCCGCTGACGGGCATGCTTAACACTTTATAGGTTTTCCTGTCGACCGTAAAAACTTTTTCCTCCGTTTTCCTGCTGTTCCCCTTGATAACGATCCATCCACAGCTTCGACAGTCTAATTGCTGGTCACTTAAATGTACACTTTTCAGGGATTACTTATGCCGTGCACCGCGGATGAAATTTGATTTCCCGCTTTTACTATTTTGCGAAGGAATGCGAAGTCCTGAAATATTACGCCGAAATCTATGTGACTAACAAACTTATGGAAGTCGGCATTGACACTAACTTTCGAATTGACTGGAGCATAATAGTCCTTTGTTTCCGAGGTTAATAGTTAACGGTTCCAATAGGATTTCAAATTCCATTATGTTCACTGAATAGTCTGCTCCCCAATTTCTTGCAAACTGTTTGACTAGGAATGATCGAGGCAAAATAGAATATAGGGGTCTTGCTTAGGAGCATTATTTACAGTTTTAGTGGCGCAAGCTTCTGAAAAATGCCAGTTCGAAATGGTCAGGCCTTTCCAAGCGATCGCATTGCCGAGAAACTATATGTTTTTCAGCGCCATCTTCGGAAATTTATTTAACAAAAACTATAAGATTATACTGTTTGGTATTTTTCCTGCATATTAAGGTGTGGTTGAAGTAATACTCAGAATTTTTTAACGAGTTTCTATCTTGTAAAAAATAATTTTACAGAACGAAAACAGCTGCATTTTTATTAAAAATCACTTTTCCAAAATGCTGTCATTCCGCGAATTTGTATTGTTAAATATAATATTGTTTAATAATGTTTTCAGTCTCTGTCTCTGCACTATTGTGTCTGTTTTGTATATACTGGGATCTGCCCCGTGAATAAATAATAAGTGTTAATCCAAATCACACTTGTCTCAATACAACCTATCCTGCATTTAATTAAAACCTGATAAAATATAAATTCGAGACGAGTAAGTATAAGATTATGCAGAGAACCATCGAAAAACTTGAGATTAAAGGGGTTAAACGCAACCAGTTTTCACAGCAGCAGAATCAATTCTGCAAAAGTTACACTGGCTTTCATTAATATCCATGCTTCTACTTCCCGCTTCGTAAAAGAGACCACAATACCGATAATACCCCGTCGTTTCAAGCTCGTTGGCATTTGCAAATATCAGTGTATCCTTTCCGCAGATAATCTCCCTCTCTTAATGACGCAAAAATGAAATTCCGTTACAGAAAAAACTCGCCGTTATTTATCGAACTCACAATTGCCGGATATCTCTTGGCAGATGTAAAAAGCTTCGTTTTGAAACCGTGCTGCATAAATTCCGTATCACGAGCGTGGTAAAACATACAATCCAAGATTAATGGATCATCCGTGCAGGAATATAATGCGACGAGTCATCGATGGCAGAAACAAATTGGCGAATAAAATTCATGAATCACTATCGGGACTTAAGTAACCATGTATTCTAGGGAATATCTTTATCTCTGCGTTCTGACGTTTCTTTTCTGATCTCGTTAACGATCGGATAACGAGTCCTCGAGGAGAAGCCTGGTCACGTTGCCAATAAATTTTATCGCGATCGTCCAACTATCGAAGCTTCGAGATCCTTCGATATAGCACAGGGTGCCTCAAAATTATGGGACGGGATGGATTATAAAAATTATGTGTTGGAGTCAAATACAGTTGGAAACTAGCGATTAAGAAAATTGAACGGATTATTAGTGTATTGTGTTCTATTGTAGATTTCATTTTAGAAAAATTGACAGAAGTATCGATACGATTTGTGTGTTGTGCAGGTAGGTATTGATATTCCATGATTGGAAAGCAAGTGTTTCTGTTCTTGAGAAGTTATATGAAATTAAATCTGTTTCTAATTGTATGATAAGTGAATTTTGAAATGATTAAAGAAAATTAAATATCTTGGCGTGTGGAAAAAGATAATGTCAGTGAGAATATGCTTTGGAACCCTCGAAAACGGTGTTAGAATCTGGTTCGTTAACGTAACAATATACAGTGACTCAGAAATTTGATCGCGAAGAGCTATCTAGAATTATAATTAGAGAAACTAGACGACAGTTAGACATGAAAGCCGGTGATGACAGAGATAAGAGAACAAAAGCAACACAGTGGCTTTCACAATTAGTTATTCTGAATTTGTATGAACGAACCTATGAATCACTGCCTGCGAACACAAATCTAAGTGTATTTCTCGTATCTGACCGCGTGCAAACGTCTGGAATTTGAATAGAGCGCTCTGATAATGGATTAGGAAAATTTAATTAGTTATTTATCCTGACAACAAAGCTTCAGTTTGGAAAACGATGGGATTTTTTAATTTCGTTCTTTATAAGGAATTTGCTTGCCCCGAGTAGTCCAACAATTTCAGAAGATGCTGTATAATAAATGCTTCGACATGGAGGAAGTTTTACCGGCCTTAAAAGTTCTGATCGCTACCACAAAAGAGTCATAAACTTTCAAGTATCGGGGACATCAAGATGATGATTAATGGAAAATTTTTGGTCCAGCAAAGAGCTCGACTAAGGAAAAATTTAACAAAATAAGGAAAGAACAGGTGCTGCAGCTTATTGAAGCGGAAAATTGTATTTTATATCAGGGAATAAAGACGATTTATATTTCATTCAATGAACAATCTAATACTTTCCAATGATTTCGTAATAATGTGACATTAAATGTAAGAAGTTGATTTGTAAATTAAAGGTGATTCTGAAAATGAATTTCTAATTTTATTTAAAAAAATTGCAATCTACGTAGTAAAATACGTAGAATCTATACTCAATGAATAAATGATTGAGTAGTTTTATAACTGTGACATAACATCGAGTTTCAATTCTGAATAAAATGCTATAAAGTAGAATAGGAACTCTGAATGGAATATAAATTCTGAGCAAGTATAACATTATAAACTTTTAACTAAAAAACAACTTCAAATTTTATTCCACCCCTCCCTTAACAAAAAAAATACAATATAAATTACCACATACAGCACTTCACAAAATAAACGAAAATAACATTCTCTGTTACGAGCTTCGGTACGAAATGAATGTGAAATAAATTAAAAAACGGCTGTTTACTTTATGATCATTGCGATTCAGAGGAATAAACCCGTGCAGCTCCGCGATTAAAAAATATCCTCCCGTTTGTTAACGTCTGCATAAATCGCGGCGCAACGGGCAATATTTATTCGCCGTACGTAAAACAGGAGCAGCCGGGAAATGGAGTTTCAATGAAAGGAAAAAAAAAAGGGGGGAACTTGCGCACCTGTTCTAATGGAATCTGCGGAATACGCTCGTTAAAGCGATGAACTAACTTGCTTTCAACACGCCCGGTGATTAACGGAAACGCGAGCGCCTGCTCCGCCTTTTTTCTCATTCCTGTCAAAATGAATTTTCCTCGGTTGCGGAGCGTTCCATCAGCAGATTCGATTACCCAGAAATTCGGGCGGACAGCAGCCAATCGATTCGCGGGTGTTCGCGTACCGCGTGGTCGCGCATAACAAATTCCGTCCGCTTTTGCGAGCATGCGTGACGTCCGTTCGTTTTCCGTGTCTTATATGTCGAAGCGATCGCATCTGTTCGCCGTATATTTCTTCGCCGACTGATAACGAGATAGGCCGTTCGGATAAATCCCTAATGAGCGACGAGAGATTCAGATAAAGCGCGTCGTTCCTCGCAGCGCGCCGAATGGAGCGCGTTTCTGGTGGCTTGGAGAAAAAAAAAGGGTACGGAGTGCACGCAGCGAACTCCTGGCGGAGATTCGTGAAATCTATGGCACCCGAAACCCTATTGTCGGGGCCCTTTCACGCGGGGCACTGTTGCGGCTCGTGACTGGTATCTCGGATATATTCACTTGGCACTCTTGGTAGAGATAGCGCTGGTTTAAAGAAGATGGATAGAGGTGGAAAATGTGTGAATTTATCTGAATGGCCAATGGCGAGATGCAAAGTGTCCCGTGTGAAAAGGCACTGAAGTGTTTGATTTTGTACTTGGAGCATGGATTTGGGAAGTGTGGGTACGATAACATTTTTGTTTATCGTATCTCTGCTAGGTGGCAGACTTACAGAGGGTGGCCAAATTTGTATACTCATTTTCGTCAAAATCTGTGAAAGTTATGGCTGTAATTAAAGTAACAATGCATGAATGTTATTGTTTTTTCATTTGCTGATTAGCTGCAACATCTGGCAACATTGCGAATAATTTTTCAACATTTGTTTTTATAACGGCGGGGATAAAATTATTACAAATAACAAATTATTACAGCAATAATAGAGAATATCATCAGATTTTATATTCCAACTCCCTCCCCTCTTCCTTATGTAACATTTTTTACATTGCATTTTTTCAGTTATTAAAATACTGTGGAAGGTTTATGTAATTCATTTAACTCTGTATCGTGTGCGCGATGGAACGTCGTTTTTTAGGGTACTAATATTGAAAATTAGGGTAAAAAACTATTACGTAAGACGCTACCTGACTCCCTCTCCCCCCTTTATAAGAAAACGTAAGAAATTCGCGACTCCCTCCCGCCCTAAGAAGCTTTACGTAATTTAAGGAAGACCCCTTAGTATATTATTAATACCATGTTGTGTAAATTTTCGTAGCATGTACGAGAAAAACAACAACGTTTACTGTGTAAAAGTGATGACGTGTTTATCTTGGTTCTATGGATAACGCTGGTAATGGTATAGATAAGGAGGCCTGTGGTTATACACATGTATGAAAAAAGTAGGGAGATACAAGTGGGTATTGGAGCAAGGTTTTGAAGCTTCGTTCTTTTGAAAATCATTCTCATAAAAAAACATATTCACAGTGCTGCAATGAAAAGTACTATCTAAATATTCGTCACCAGGTTAGCAAACGCTGTTTTCCAAAGCACTTTGTACCATTTAGACCTGAACTATTAACTTCTACGTTCTAATATAAATACGTAGCATCAGTGATTCTTATTCTACACGGTATATACATATAGAGAATAATTAGAAATGAGTTAGCACTGATGTAGAAACATAATTAATCGTCAAACCACGTTCAGACATCTGCAATACACAGCTTAGAACACGTTTAAAAAGATACCTATTATCTATTCCAGAATTATTAATTTATAAAACCAAGCAATTCAATTTTTTGCCATACTAAACACCGGAAGAAAGTGCAATTGAAGATCTCAATACAAGATACAGAAGACGCTATCTTTAACCCTTTGTGGTTATCGAGTTCAAATGTCGCGCCTTTACGTATTTTTAGACCTTAATATTCAAATTTTTAAATTTGGCGAATTTTAACAAAAAAAAAATCGCTTCTTTCCACAACTATTTTTTCAACTACAAATTCAATCGTATGAAAATTTACATTTCTGAGGTGTCAGTGAACTCCGAGTGACCAATTTGTGATTATAAGAAGATGTGACCACAGAGGGTTAACTAGCAACCATTTCAAGCACTCCAAGCTTCACACTTCCTTTTCCATTAGTGCCCAAGATTATTCTCGTAACAAAACAATGTTGAAAAAAGTGCCATTCTCTTCTGTGACCCGCAGATAACCACCGCATCTAAAAATACCGAATAATTCGTGTCACAAAGATAACGTGTTCAAATTCTCAGCCTCTGTGTCAGGCTCGTTAGCTCCGAGGCTACGATCGATGTATGTGTCGTTGACGAAAAATCGCGTCCTCGTTCCCTACGACTCGGGCGATAAGTAAACGCGTAATCCAGGCGCCTCGTACGTACCGCGGTTCGTCGACTTCAGCTGTCGAGAGATAAAGAAGCCATTCATTCGAGCGGAAAAACGAAGCAAGGAAATCCACGGAATTAATCGACGAATCGGTGACCTAAATCGATTCAGTCGACAAACGCGCGGTGAGCCTTTTTTCGCCGAGTGAGCCTCGTAGACACGATACTGCTTTTTCCATTGGAGATCCCACTTCGGTTATGGTTCGACGATTGTCTTTCGTCGACGAACGACCTCGTTCGAGTAATATCTACCAAATGAAATCAGATATATCGCGCGCGGCTGATATATTAGAGGACACCCTCGAATCCTAAATAGATACTTAACAGGAGGATAGTAGTCTTGGGAAGAAAGTTGGGTATGTAGAATGAAGAAGACAAATGAGGCAATCGGGGAAAAATAGGTAAACATCAGCTGACTATCCCCGTACAACACAAATCTTCCAGCTTTCTGGACCCTAAAAGAACCCTACTGTATCTTACTGTCTGAGTCAATGATTCTGATTCATAGGGTGGAATAGAATTCCTTAAAGCTTGCCCTCTTCTATTGTATAACCTCGCAACCCACTGCATGGCTCTTTTCAAATTCACATTGAGCTTCAATACGATACCGATTCAGTTTTAATTTTTACAAAGTCAGGCTCAGTCCAGTACTAATTCCCGTTCTGTTCACACCAGATTCACAGGAATTTCAGGACTAATTGATATACAATTAGTCGAATAAGTGTTCTGTTCAACAAATAGCCAGTTCATTCATTTCTTATACATACTTATTACAGTTACTTCCGCTGTGACTGGACGCGAGAGACAAAATCGAGGCTTTAATTAAATGGCCCCGAAGCGTCCCTGCACGACGGAGAATTATTAGAGATAGGAGCTCGAACGATGGAAGAACGACCGGAATCCCCCTAATGAAATCAATTCCCTTAAAATCCGCGGCGACCACTTAATTTCCCGGCTTTCTGTGTTTCGCGATATTACAGCTGAAGCAGCTCGAACAACTATAGAAAAATGATAACGACGACTGGTTCGCTCGATTCGATTACGAAATCAATTGACTGGCAAAAAGAATTTCCAGTCTGGAGCTGGTGTAAGGCCATATAGCTGGTTGTGCCCGAGTGATTCAATAAAAATATTGTAGTCGAGATTGGACAACGTGACATTCAACGCTCCATTGCACTCGCCCAACTTCTGTGAGTCTGAAACTGCTCTATATAATTATCTACAAGCGACCTCGATCTTCTTGTCTAGACACTTTTCTGTTCCGGCCGTCAGTTTCTCCTGCGTTAATTAAAAAATACAACTTCGTTGCTATCTATCTCGTGCAACGGATTCGTAATCTTGTCGTGATATTTCTTCGCAAATGTTACAATGAAATTACGGAGTGTAATTGCAATATTTTTCTATTTTTTTAACTAGATCAATACTCTCCAAGTAGGTAAGTTCCATAAGGAGACGTAGAAAGCAGGAATAAATTCCAAAAATGATGTATATTTATTTGTTTTGTATCTTCTACTTAATAAATCTTCATTTATAGTAAAAAAAAAAGTAAAGATTTTTGAGTTTTCTTTACAAATTTCCTAGGTGTTCCATATTAGGACCCATTTTTTCGAACGGCCGATTTTCACTTTTTTCAGCTTCTTTACTATAATTGCAAAACAATTGGATTTTTTTCCATTTGACTATGTAAATATGATTATGCATTAGTTTTATATAAAAAAAAATTCCCAACTTTTGACAAGCTTTTGAAATCAGATGTTCCATATTACCTGCCTTTACCCTACACTTCTAGCAATTCTCCGCCAATTTAAATTCACAGATCCATCTATTAAAACCAGGAACATTGCCTTTCAAGCAGCCAGCACAGAGCATCCTTATGCATGACCACATCAAGAGGACCACTACCCTCTGCCAGCGAACGCGTACAGTACAAATTACCATCCCCCTATACGAATGGACGATTCTAATGAAATGAAACGCACCGGTGCAGCGTAGCGCACGAGCGAGCCGAAAATGGGAACGCAGGCAGAGAACGGTACTAACGGGCATTCTGAATAATGGCCAATCCGATCCGACAGAGGCGCGTTTATTGGCTGAAAGCGAATCCTCGCGTAGGCGCGGGCTGATCGCGCGACAAAACAGCCGAGATTAACATATCGGCTCGGGGATTTGGCCGTATCGTTTCGCCCCTTGGTATATTATTAGCGTCCGCTGGTACCGCGAATTTGGCTTTCGTTTTAATGCAAATTCGAATCTGGCGATTACTCGGGATATTATCGTTTATTTGACCGTCTGCCAGGCCCCAGCCGCGACAAGGAACTGTTACTGGCAATCGTAGCAGCCGCGTGTGGATACATAGTGGTTATCTGCCGATGGGAACGGTAAATCTCCAAGGAGCCATCGTAAATGCGTAACACGGCGATGGTCTTTTATGAAATACGGCCAATAAATGTTGCCATCGGGCGTGCACGGGCGCTGGTGGGAAGAATATTTATCATCGTCTTTGGGTAGTAGGTATGTGGCTGGTAGAATTTTGAATGTGAAATGCGATCCTAACGCTGCGACTTGGATGGTACATTTCCTTGAGAAAAATTGTGTGTTAGAATCTGGGATGGTGGAAGTGTCCTACATTGTGAATAACTGAGAATTAAAATTATAATACACTGGAACATGAATTTAAATGTAGGTACCGCCAGAAAAATTTTGTTCTTTGGTAGTGTGATACTGTAGATAAAAAATGGACCTGCTTTCTGGTGTTGCCTCTGAGATATTTGCTAGTGCCTCGCAATATTGTGGTTAAAGATATTCGTGACTCGAATAAAGAAGTTATTTCTTCATGTAGTAGTGAGGGATTCGTGGTGCTGATAATTTTTGCAGAAAATCTGCGAGGAGTCGGCGGAAGCAGGATTACAAGTTTCAATATGCTAAGTAAGGCAAACATTGGTCAAACATCTCGAGTATACGGTGCTCCTTTCAATTCCAGACATCTGGTTCACTTTCCTCAGCTACTCAGAAACGTGACTCATTGATTCAGCCACCTACAACGAGAGCGACGCAATACCATTTTTATCGTATTACGAAAGATGAATGCTAAAAACGGTAATAATTCAGCTTCTCTACTTTCTGCGTTCTTATTCTTTACACATATATTATACACTTACAGTAGAATCCCATTATCCCGCTTAACAGGAGCACACGAGTGCTGGAATAAAGGAACTTTCAGGCGATAAAATACTGGTTCACTAAAAACGTCAAATATCAGAATGTCAAAATAGGAGAAAACTCAGAAACTAAAACCTTCGGATGGTGGCGAGTGCAAGTAGCAAAACGTCCAATTAGTTAAGGGGTCATCCTAAAAATTATGTAACTCTTTGGGGGGGGGGGGGGGGCTGCTAATTTCTTACGTTTTCTTACGGGGGGGGGGGGTCAAGTAGCGTCTTACGTAATATTTTTCAACCTAATTTTGAATGAATACAAACTCTATCATATTAACTACTGTTCCAGAAAAGTAGTTTTAGTTTAAATTTCCCGAAACCGAGTTAAATGAATTATATAAACCTTTAAAAGAAGTTTAATAACTGAAAAAATTCAATGTAAAAAATATTACGTAAGGATGGGTTCCATATAAATTACGTAATTTAAGGGCGGCCCCTAAGCCTTCGGATATGAAGGGTAAGGGAAAAAACAGAGAATGTCACAAAACAGCTTTATCGAGAAAATTAAGTGTTTCGTTCCAGTGCAGAGTGGACATTACCTGATATTATCTTACGGGCGCATTTGAACTTTATAACTCTTGTGATTCGACAGTTCTATAATCCCAGTTGCCAACAAAGTGTTTGTGTGTTTGCCGCCTAAAAACTTTCAAACGGTAAACTCAGTGGTCACGAAATGTGCCCCAGCTCATTATATCTACCTAATCCAGATGAACGTGGCTATTTTCACAACAACAAAAATGTAGTGAAGCTAGTGTGCTATAAATCGCAAAATCACGAGAAATGGACATTTCTCGTTTTCCCCCCTTACCCTTCATTTTAGAATGGCTACTTTAAAAACCGAATGCTGAAATAATAAACGTTTTCTATCGTATTAATACACCATCTAATTATTTACACACGTGTAGGCGCAATTTGTGCAACGTCGAAATTTACAGGCAGAACGGCGCCGGCCGAGGCGTAAACATTTCCTTCGACGAAACGTGCGCACACGCAGATACGTTATATACGTGCGCGCACTTCAGGAGTTAGCGACGATGATATACCGCCCAGAGATATTGCAAAAATAGACGGTGCAGCGATTCGCCCGTGTGTCATCCCACTGATACAACAATGAGCCGGGAGCGTTATCAAAAGATGACGGAACGACCACTAAAACGGTGGGGGAGAAAAAAATGCGATTACATTCGAGTTACGTCTGATTACGCTTCTATTGCGTTCGAACTACGGGAAACGACCTTGTCTCCCCTTTTATTCGTCTAATTACCCTATTTTAGTAGGATACGCGATGATTGCTCGGAATCAGTCAAAGTTTCAATTGGGGAAATTCATTTTGGGGAGACGTCAAGGCGACGTGGAGGTCGCCGGAATTTTCCAAATGGAATTTGTCCTTTGCTTTAGGTTCAACCTTCGCGCAGGATAGGCAATATGAAGTGGCACAAGCTCTCTTCTAAAAAATTACTAAGGGTCGCGAGGAAATTTATTCTTCATATTTCAGGGAACAGTGGGCCATTCCGGAGGACAGAAATGGCAAACCCTCCGGTTTTTTAAATGAAACGACTCACATTTTTCCATTCCTGGATATTCCTCTTGGAAATAAATAGCTCTTATTTCAAGCTTCTTCGTAATTTTTGTATCTATGGAAATATGGTAACGGAGATTAAGGGGGTATTCGCTCGAAAAATTGATTTTTTTTTATATATTTTTTTATTGATATGAAGGTTCTTGAGTATTTTGTTGAAAAAAATTGATAAATTCAAATCGTGCGCGTGGCGGATTAACTTGATGATTAACTTTAAACGCGTTTATCTCGAAACCATATTTTTTAAACTGGTTAGCATGATTTCTCAGACACTAACGAGCCGATTAACCTGCAATTGCATATATAACTTCTATATACCTCTCTCCATCGTCCCTACCAAAATTATTAAAGTATCAGCAATATCTCCAGTTTTATAACAGATCAAAGTAAACAAATTTGGTTACATAAATGAAATCTTCTCCTTCAATGGGTCGCCATTTTTTCCCATTCGATATTAATGAATGACTGAGGTAGGGACTATAAAGGCAAGTTTACTGAATAGCATGAAAGTGCTTTTTTTTTAATTCGGATGTATACAACCGCCACAACCATGCTAAAAGTGAAGGAGGAATTTTTTGATACTGATAGCACATAAACACCTCTAACACAATAAACATTTGACACTTTTTAATGTAACGGCGTGAAAATGTTGGTAAAACACTAGTAAACAAATGTACAAACCCAGAACTATGTGGAACGTTTATTTAGGAAGGAAAAAATTCATATAAAATGCCCCTGTTTCACAAACTTCCGAGCGAATACTCCCTTAATCCTTGCCGTTCTGACACAAATGAATACGGAAATATTACAATAATTGTTACTAATTTTTAAGTAAGCAAAAATCTACGTCTCCAGGACCAACACATATCCCATTTCATTTCAATATACACAAGCTAGAATTTCCTCGTTATTATCAGCAACTTCTAGGTACGAAAAACAGAGTACCAAAGCTGCGCATCACCTTGATAGTTATATCCACACCAGTTCACCGAAAATATAATGGACTTTCTAGGTACATCGGAAGCTGATTTCGTAAACATTCAGAGGCGTTTACCTATTCCTACCCAACATCATTAACATTACAAACTGTTGATTGAAATGAAACGTCGGATTCCTAGTAGCGTCAGTCATCTAACAGTGGCCTGTGTTCACGGCCCGTGAAACTTTTAAGGATTTCCATTGGAATTGTAAATAACTTTCGGAGTCCAGCTGGCGCGAAGAAAGGCTTCGTGAAAGCTGGAAGCCCGTGAATTATTCAACGGAAAAACTATAATACATTGGGATTGATCCCCGAACGCCTGGATGCAAACTTTCAGCACTGTACCCAGAACCTCGATGGGAACAATATTTCACGAATTACACGCAGCGGTTGGACGCTGTGATTTCCGCGAATCTCGCGCGTGAAATATCGCTCGCTTATGTCCGTACGCCTCCGCAGCCGAAACGCTAGGATTTACGGCAGGATTCAGGGGGCGAATGCAAGTTTCATCGCTTCATTTGGCTCGTTTAGGGTGGTAAGCGTCCACCATTCATTGGTGACCAACAGGTGGACACCGCGTTCGTTACTAATATCATTGCATAGTCCGTGAAACAATGTGATGCCTTGTTTGAAGGCGGCGCGTCGAATTTGATGAGGCAGCATCTCGTAGCTTTGATTTAATTATTTTGAGGGGGAAGCTTAGTGAGTATCCGTTGCAGAATTTCGAGGAGGTAATTTTCTGGCTCTACATTGAACGAGAGTAACAATGACAAGCGGGGTGCTAGAAGGGCTCATTAATGCCACTGAGCAAAAACAGGAAGGGACTGATGCAGAGAGGAAATTATGAACGTAGAGGATATTATAGCGGTGGAAAAATTCAGGAGACTCTCGTTAATTCCAAAAAATGTGAACTTATTACAGAATATTTAGGCTATGAAAATATCTGTAACTGATGATAATCGATGACTAAGAACTCACCTGAAGTTAGAACTCTTCGACTCAATGAAGAAACAAATACGTATTTGATAAATTGTCAATGTTGTTAAGAAAACGAAATGGTATCTACACGATGTGTATCTAAAGCAAAAGCAAAGATTAAGAGAAAAACGGACTCGATAGTTTGTGTATAAAAATGTGCAGTATTTTGTTTCGCGAAGGTAGTTAGTCAATGCTACGTTGCTAATTATAGCAAAAATTTAATCAGCGAGTAAATAGGAAGGGCATTGATTGCTTATCAATACGGTTACGTGTAGATTCGCTTTAACAGAGAATACAAGAGTACGCTTCACGTGATTACGTTGATAGAAATTGCGTCTTGGGGAATTGTATTATTAGTAGGATGCAAAGTGAAACGCAATAAGAACATCTTCGCCGCGAAGGGCTGGCAATAAGATTCGCGAGTAACCGGATGTCACGCGACTGAATTAGAAACTTATCGGATATCCTCGATCGACTTCTGTGATATCCGAAATGTTGAATGCGACGTAATTTTGAAATGAAAATTGTTTCTGATAATATTTACCATATTGGGAATCTAAAAATATCTTCGATATCGTAGAATTTCTAGCAACTAATTTTGTACAAATAAATCTTACAAATTTCAAATTTTCTGTAACTATACGCAAAATTTATGATTCTTAAAATATCTTGAAATTCAACATTTCTATAATTAAGTGATGCTGAAACTATTTGCAATTTCATGATCCTTGTACCAATATAGAGAAACAATTTTTAAATAGAAACGAAGAAATCTTCGGTATCATAGAATTTCATATTAGAAACTCAAACTTAACAAATGATATTTTATTATAATTACGCGTGAATTTTGAAACTTCAAAGTTTTATATATCTGTCACAACATTAGACTCAAATTCTATCAAAGTTAAATTCTGCCAATAATAATATAACCACAGAATGCTTTCCAAGCAAAATTTCATTATCAAATATCCTTTGTAATTAAAAATGCTGCGCGAAGGTAAACGGAATTAAACTACAGTAGTGATCCACTTAAATTGCGCTTTCAACCTGCCTCTATAATGAATTAGAGCACTGTATCGCAGTAATGAAAATCGGTTTCACGACTTTGTTAACAGTGTCTAGGATCTAATGGAAAAATGAGCGCGTCTAAATAAACGAGAAACGGTTCAGGAAACTCGATTCGCGGCAAACTTCCGAAATCAAATCACGGTTGCCTTAACGAAGCTCGCTACAGTTCGAACGGATGTCCATGGATGACTATAAAATCGACTTGCTTTAAACGACACCAATTATGGTCGCTTTAAAAATTCAGCGTCCTACTTAAAAACTTACCGACGTCGCAACTACCGCAGTTTTGAAAATATACGCACATCGAAGGTGAAACATTAAAGCGATTATACGTTATCGCGCTGTAAAAATAAAACCGTCACTTGCTGCAGCAAAATTGTATGTTTAGCTTTAGAATAACACCTCCGTCGCAGAAGAAATGTGTAACAGCAAGTATGTAATACAATTTACTTACGATGGAATTTAGAGTTAGATAAAATTAGTGAGAAACGAAGCAAGTGATAACTGTATGATACTGAAATCATGGCTCTATATCGACAGAAACGAGGATCTTAGACGAAACTATATTCTAACCTAACGCGCGCGGTGGCACAATCGGTATGACACTTGACTTGTCGTTCGTTTGATTCGCGCCCAAGCATCCGCCACTGCTACGCCACACGGTTGCACCGAAGCATCGGTGGCACGGTGGATCCCGACAAAACATAATTCCCTCTTCGTTTACCATTCGGCTCAGACGCTTATTTACTCATCGGTATTGAATAACGTAAACAAATGGGAGAGAAAAAATCAAGGGAATTGGATCGAAGCCGTTGGGCAATGACACAGGCTACGATAACAGTATCGAGAATTGGGAAGATCGTGATTACGATCCGTGTTTCGAAGATCTGTCAGGCCCGATTGACAGCTAGCGGGAGACGGTGGTGGGCAGAGCGCGCCACGCAGTCCCGATAGCCTAGCACGCAGTCCGAATAACCTACGACGCGGGTATGTTATAAAAGAAAAGCGTGAATTCGAGGTGAGGTCAGATAGGTACGCGACGGACCACGGCCTTGAGTAAAGGGTGCGAACGGAAAAATGCGAGTGATGATGGGAAAAAGGGCGTGTGAATGCCCGCCGCGAGACACTGGCGTCCAGTGGTGACACGGGATAATGACACGAATGAACGTCATGTGAAAGACGGGAGGCGGGCGAAGATCGGGCGTCGATTATTAATTACCTGGGTATGCAGTTCGGTGCCGTGCGGTCCACTTCCCAGGTGGCAAACAGCTTCATGGGAACGGGCCGGGTGGCCGGGGCTGTCGTCTTCGTGCGCTCCGCCATTTTTGGCCCGTCGGCCCACAGAAACACACACCACACCTTTATAACACCGCAGCTCGCGGCTGACTAACCCCACTCGTGGCGCCACGCGAACGACACCTTCCGTCGGCCGGCGAACACGCACGAGAATACACGAAGACACCACTTGGGCGACGCGCGAATTATGCGCGCGCATAGATTACGTACCCAATTACGGTAACCTTATTTGTTGATACATACGTCACTGACAGGAAACAATATTATTTAAATGAAGTTTTATTAAAATATACATTTCAGTGAACATGTATTCGAATAAATGTTTTTTCGTGCACACAGACGAAATAGATATTATTAATAGATAACAGTGTCTTATTCGCGTGAAAAACGTATTCGAATACATTTTTTGTTGAGCAAATTTTTACTTCGATAAATTTCCTTTATCTTTACGAATGAAGTAGATATTATCTACGAATAATGACTGCTGCTCGGTTGCAAAGAAACAATTATTGTCAACGATATTCTTTATTTTTCAATTTTATGTAATTACATATGTATATTTAGATTGAACCTCTGATTAGTAGGCGTTACTACTTAAGAGGTTTATCAAAATCGATCAAAATGGCGATAAAACAAATGGGGAGTAACATTTCATACAATGAAATTTTCGTATGACTGAGAATAATAATGCTTTCGTTACTATATAACGATTAAATCATTAAATTATATTCGTTTTTTGGAGTAGAGTTCGAATAGCTCTCTCGTATTTAGTTTGGTGCACGCGAAATCTCCATAGTTCGTACACTTCAATCTTCCATACGATTGAAAAACTCGGAATCAAGGAATAATAGCCGAAAGAATTACATATGCATTCACCTATTTAGTAAAATTTACCACTGCTTGCAGTGCATTAAAAAACAAGGTTTAACAAAGTAGCCGAAGAGATCTAAGAGCGTTACGCATAATTTAAGTAATATAAAAAATAAAGATGCTATTATACACAATAACAGCCCTAAATGATCAATGATTTCTTCGATAATTTTTTATTACAAAAATGCATAGATGACATGAATAATCAAATAAATATACACATTTCATCTCCTTCAGACGTATTTCAAATTCCTTCGTCTAATTACCGATTAAATCAGGTGATACGACAGCCACCAAATCAACAAAGGTTGAATGCCCGCTAAGAACAATATAAAATAGACCCTCCTTTTGTTACCAGACGCCGTGTACGAGCTATGATCCTGTGGAATGACCCTTAACTTTAAAGACCGCATAAGGAAGAATGCTAACGACCCACTGAAATACAACAAAACCACGTAATACCCTAACCTTCGAAAGACTATCGAAACTGCAAGAGCCGCGTTAATACCAACATATTTGTAACCGCAGTAAGCCAACAAATCTAACGTCGACAGACTTGTTTCGATGTTCATTACGTAAAGACTTACAATGTGCACTATTAGTTCTATGATACCCCACGCGAGCGCGGAGCTTGCCAAAATACCTAACTGCTCCGGAGAGAAACGTTCCTGCATCCCTAACACTAATCCTGCCATTACTACGTACGTTAGAAATGCCATCGCTGGGATATACATATCTGGCGCATTTTTCTCAAAACGTGGTTGCAATGGTACGTCCTGCTCGTACTTCACAGACCAGTCCTGTAAAAACACCAGCCAACAGATTAGATTAGACAGGAATTACACACGCCTTTTATAAAAACTTACTTTGTGAGTGAATGGGAAAAACACCAGGGCCAGCTTCGTCAAAACATAGTCCGTATCAACATCGAAGTAGTATCTCAGTGCCGTAACCGGCACGTATTTCGCAAATTGCTGCTTCCCAGTTCCTGCCAAAGCGTTCCCATATTGCATGGCCATGTTCGCTACGATTGGTTGGGTCAGTAATTGTGTCGTAAACTGTGGAGACGAATATTCTTCTCCATGATTCTCGTTGGATGGGTAGCCTTGGATCGGCGGAGTGTTGAATCCGTACGCGGGCGGCTGTTGCTCCGGCATGTTGAAACCATATTCAAGTGGCGTACTGTTAGTCATAGGAACCTGAAAAATAAGATAGAAACGGCAAGTTTTATATATTCCGCGATAAAGTGTTATTGTAGTTTGTATCTTCCTCGACTTGTACCTGTTGATTATACATATATGGACTCTGCGGCATCGGTGTTGGTGCAGATAAACCAGCAGATGGGTCGAGTAACCTTTTCGGTTTTCCTATTACAAATGTTCATTATGTAAACGAAATCTTAAATAGAGAATTCGCAACTTAATTTTTAAATGGAAAACAATTTTCACATATAAATGAAAGGTGAAACGGGCGTGGGAAATAAAAAAGGTTCAGAAATTATAACCTCTAAACAATATCTTGCATCGACGTGCTTAGGGGTTCTAATAACTTTTGTGAAACGCAAAATATCCCAAACTCGTTTAAACGTTTTTGTGAATTCTAACTGTTAAGATTATTGAATCTGAACAGTGATTTATAATAAAGTTAATAAAATATTGCGAGGTGATATCATACGTCTACGAACACTGGAGTTACCTCGTCGTGCGCTTGAATGATTGTAATTCATGGTTTCTCGATTGATATTGCCGAACTCTATTAGAACACGCGAAATATCAGGGAGAGATTTTTTGCTCGCGAGTTTAGATCCGATTACTTGCACAATAAAAATCGAAAACAATTCATGCTACACGTCGCTATACCCCGTCATTCATTGCGGAGTCTCCCACTCTCCCACTGCTCATACGCCGCGATTCTGTCATTCTAAACCAGAAGCACTTTTGTAGATTACTGTAACTAAACGTGGCTCTTTGCCCATTTTCTGGGATTGTAATATTTATCATAATACGTGTATACTGTACAAGAATATCTGTTTTTGCGGAGATTGTTGGCAGAAACTACATGTTCTTTTCAGTCAATTAAATTTGCAAATATGTTTAATTCGCATATAATTATAATATATTTGATATATTATTTCACGCTAGATATAATCGTAATAAGTTTCGCAATATAAGTATAATATGAAAAATAAAATTTATAAATGATACATTGAGATTTTATATGTGGGACAAAAAGAAGGGTTCAGGGGGCACCCGGGTTTGAACCGGGGACCTCTCGATCTGCAGTCGAATGCTCTACCACTGAGCTATACCCCCTGTTGTACAGTACTCACGAAAACTTGAATTTCTTTAGGTCACTGTACACATTATCTTATTATTCATTCACGAATTTACCGATTACAATAAGCTTCATAAATTTTTATATTTTATAATTGCGGAGGCTATGGTTTATAAATTATTCTCTTCAGAAGAAAAACGTGAATTAGAAAAGCTTGTTAAACTCTACATGTTGTAATATAATATATATATATATAAAACCAATATCTTAAACAAAATTATATGATATATTAGAGAAACTTATATTTATATCTTATATGTGGATTTAATTATGTTTATTTAATTTCCTCGCGTAGAACTTAGTATTAATTTCTCATGCAATCGAAATCTAAATTAATTTCAGACACTAATAACTATACAGGCCTCAGCAGTTCGAAAAATCTTTCAGTGCGAAATGGGGAAATACGTATTCCTGTCTCTGTTGATACGTTACTGAGACGGTGGTATCTAAGCAACCCTTACATTAACTGGCCACGGTATCAGAGGGTTGCCAGTGCGCGTCCCACCCTCGTGTGGTGCGCTTCATAGTTTCCGAAACGAGCACACCTCGTGGGCAAATACCTTGTTCCGTGTCACAGACATATCTGAAGATTACACAGACCTCGCGATGGAAGAGAGTCAAAAGCCAGCGACGCAATCTTTCAGAAAGTAAGCTTCAAGCTAAGTGACACTTCCCCTGATCGAGCACCCAAAATCACGTTCAAATAATTCATATTTACAGCACAAAAACGCACGTGCAACGCTTGCATTACAGGACCATCCTTTACTTTCGCTTTGAACAGCACGTGTCAATAATATGATAAATGAATAAACATTGACGCACATTTTTAATTTATTTCCGATCTCCCTTTTCCCGCCCTTTGCAATTTGACTATTTCTTTTATCGAAACAGGGAATCCTCCGGCAAATCGAGCGAATTGTTAAGGAATTAAGCAGCATCTGTGGTATTGCATTGCCACATGTTGACCCTATATTGAACCACTTTAAGTCCACTGTCCCGAGTGTTAATAGAAAGGTCGTTCACATTACAACCATTTCTAAAGGTATTTTGCAGCAAGAAGAATCGCTTCTAAATGGATCAGGCGATTGTAACAATTGTGTCAGCTCATAAAATGTTGTGCCATACCACTTAAGCGCAAGCATGCGTTGTAAACATACTATGCTTACACACTGCAAGATTGATTTCTCAATACGAACTAATACAGTATATTAATATTACATTATATGTATATTATATTACAGAAAAGCTATGCCTTCTAAATTTCACTTATCTTAAATTTACTTCATTAATTGTATTAAATTATATTCAACAGCATTTAAGTATTGTTCCCATGATATTATTAAATAGTCACTCACACAAGTTTCCCCGCCAAACTGCCGCAAACGTCACCGCAAGATGACACGTAAATAGATATCGCATTCGCCAAGCAATCGCAGAGATATAACGCTTGTCCGAGCAGGAGACACTTTTTCAATGGAAACCCAGTGATCTACATTTATTCCCATTACTTTTTTCATTCAACAAATTCGCGTATTTGTCACGAGGGGAAATGAACGACACTCGGCTAGAAGATAAATCTACGGTAGATAAATCTTCAGTCCTCGCACTCGCTTGCTCCGCTCGCTTTCGTGCCTCGCGAGCGGACGATGATCGCGACCGGATCATCGATTCGATCGCCAATAAACACGATCGAATCAATCGTTCTCGCGGCCTGCTACTGCACAGGGTGTGCACGTAATCTCACGTGAAACAGGAGATGTTATCATTAAATATTAACGACGCGGCATCACGAAGAGCGAAAGGCCTCCGGGAATTATTAACGGAGCAATAACGATCGACGTGCGGCACGGTGAATCAACGAAATAACGATTTTCAGTCATCGCCGCGTTACGGCAACACGTGCACGTGGGTTCGTTGTACGTGTATGCATATATCATTAAACGTGCGCCACTTTGTTAGGGCTCGGCCACCCTGAATTCAGTCCTTGAGGCGAAACATTCTTGGAATTCTTGGAATGCACTTTCTTCCAGGCTCTATCGCCTCCATAACGAGTGCAAATGCACCGCGCTCCTTCCCTCGCAAACATATAAAGAAATTTCGATCGCGGGGTGCCATTGTGTTAATTCTATGCTTCTAAAAATGAATTCAAAATTTAGGAATAAATCGCTGTGTACTTACATTATAGACGAAAGAAAAATTCTGGCGATTTAAAGTAGGCAGAAAGTTGAAATGTAACTGATATTTGGGGATTTTACTTGCGAGCGATGTCCGCTGGGGAACTCGGAGTAGTTGGCGCAGAAAAGTAACTTAGAATCTCATTTGGGAAATGCTTAAGATACCTTCTTCGATGAATCTCCTAAGGAAAAATACCGAGTCGTATTATTTTTGCTTCCCAATCCCTCGTGTTCTCCTCGACGCTTCTCCTTAAGTATTTTTTTTTTCAAGATCGATATGTTACGACTCACTGGGCTCGCAGCTGCATAAAAAGGCTCGTTCGTGACGATAATTATTCCGTCGCGAGCCCCCACGGTCGAGGCGCCGTTCAGAATGCACCGTAACACGCGTGCGACGAATTCTCCGCTTTCCTTAAATCTAATTTGTATCGGGCGAAGTGTTGCTCTCGTTATAAGGGCCGAATAAGAGTGGCGCCTGTACGGTGCGGGATTTTCTGAGCGGATAGATCGCAACTTCAAAACCGTTATCGATTCGCGCCTGCTGTTACACACATTATAAGCCGGCTGGAAGTCTGGTTCCGCGATAGCGTGACACGTGACGGGAAACAGCCTAAGAACGTAGACAGTGCTGTTTAAGAACAGTAGTAACACCGCTCGAGTTGCAGGGAAAATTGCGTCTATGACACACGCTCGCGTTTGCATTTCAGCCGTTCCTTTAACACCGCACGACAAACAGTATCTGTAATGGCGAAGGGGAAGGTGTCACGACAGTAAGCCTCCTTCTTATGCAAGTTCATAGTTGACACCGATAATTTATATTAACGGGGTAAAATAACTTAATTTTTCGGGAATTAAAAGAGAAACAAGTATTGTACGTACGTTTCATTTTGCACGTTTGTAGTTTTATTCCGCCATCTTTTAAGAATATATAAAAAATTGTAAGTAAAAATATCCATTTATAGCGAAATAGGACAGAATTGTGAAGAGAACAATATTCTTCGGGATGGCAGACCTGATATGAGTAGTTATTGTAGTTATCTCAAACACAAAATTTAGAAAGATTGATAATCTGTAGACGTGTGGCTATTGTCTGAACTGGTATAATGAAAAATACTGAGAAACAAAGAAATGGCAACGTCTTAAAGAAATTTTATCAATTTTTGTAAAAAAATAATATGGTTTTGTTGACCGTAGTAATTCAATTTTGCAAATGGGGTAAATACGGGAGACACGGTCGGGCCGGAGAGTTGGTCGAGCTGGTAAATTGAGGTTACATTTAACCGCTTTTGTCAAACAACAGTGTACAGAATCGTTTTTAAAATATACTTCTAAGTTTATTTTCGTTTAATGTTTGGGATAATAAGATAGTAGAGATATTGAGGGACAATGCAGCGAAAGTATTTAGCCATATTAACTGTTCCTCTCAAATCTAACGAGAAGACCATCTCTCGCTGCAGAAAGGAGAGATGGTCGAGTTATGAATTTTTTGATTATTTTTGTTAATATTTTTATTTTTTATCATTATTTTATTATTATTATTGTTTATTTATTTTATTTATTCACTTTTGTATTCATTTGCCTTGCTAATCGCCGGTAGGTAGTTGACTTTTTCTATGATGTGTTCTTCACCTGTTTAGCGTAAACAAATTAAATATCAATGAATCTGTAGTTATATTCACTCATAAATAATTTTGCTTTCTTCTTTGTTATTTTTCCATGAATAATTATGTGAATGATCTCTGGCAACGACGAAAACCACTTCTTCCGGCACCTCGGGAGAGGTGGTCAGATGTCATGACTTCAGTTTTCAACCCGATTTACAGTAAATATTGTCTTAAAACAAATACCTATCGACCGGTTTTTCTGAACCAGCATAAACTTCTGAACATATTAGGTTTGTTCTGATAAAATAAGTAATATCTGTATTAGTTTTAATAGCCATTTTATATTAGGTCGACCGCGTCTCCCGGATTTAGCCTATTTGCAAAATTCTAGTTCGAACGATAAAGGAACGTCTACTGAGTATGCCTGATATATTTTAAGTGGATCGGGACTTTTTGTCTTTTGCCAATTAGATCTTGCATCTGGAAGAATATTGTTTTCTGCACGATGCTCCTATTCCGTAAATGCATATTTTTATTTAAACAATTTTTTATAGTCTTAAAAGATGATAGAATAAAACTACAAACGTGTAAAATGATATTCCTTTTTTTAATTCCCGAAAAATTATATTTTTTCAGCCGTCACACTGGGATGACACTTTAATGGTCCTTTTGTGTAGAATAATCCACTCGAATTAGAATGCTGTTCTCACAGTTACTCTCAAGGACATCCGTCAACAGCCGATGGAAGCAATATCGTTTAGTGCTACTGTGCCAGTAGCGTGCATACCTGTCCGCCCGTTAATTTCTTATCAAACTTCTTTTCCCTTGAAAATCAATCGATTCATATCGCTCTATTTTCCGCGCTGCACACCCGCCGCCCGTGCGCCAAACTTTCGGGCGCGCTCGCGCAACTCAGTTTTTCACCTCGATAATTTCAAGTCGCATTCGAAATGGCTCTGACGGCGCCGTTCGTTCGTCCCATACTTGTCCCTTGAATTCAAATTCTTAATCGCGCACGATAGCAGTTCCGCATGGAAAACAGTCTCCCCGTGATAAATGGGGGGGGGGGGGGGCAATTAAACTGAGGGAAACGAACGAGCCACAGTCTTCTATCTCGCTTACTTTTTCCCTTCGCCAGTCGTGCTTCTTTATCTCCACCGCGAGGCGAAACGTTGAATATCCACCGCTTAATTATTCGCCGCAGTTACAAGTAGCAGATTTTGTAGGATGCACACTGCGGGGATAGTTTAAATTTACCTTAGCATTTCTTAAAGAAACGATCATGATGTGTTCCAAAAATGGCCGTCGTATGTAATCTTTGTTGGATTAATCTCGTTACTCTGTCAAGCTTGCGACTGAATAAATCAGTGGTGCAAGAACTGTGAAAAATGAAAATCCTACGGCGACCTTGCCGTGAAATCTAACATAATGGTAATCACCCCTGCTGGTGATAGGTGTTGTGGCGTTGGGTTTCTATGGCAGCGAGTGACCTGGTCAGTCCACCACGTGGACAGTAGCGGAGCTTTAAATTCGGGTCGAGTTTAGTGATAAGTTCCCGATCGGATCAGCGGTCGTGTCAGTCTCCCTTCAGGGAACTAGGCCTCGGTGTCTGGTCGGTTAATTACTGGCCAAACTATTCTTTATTCCAAGCCACAGAATGGAACTTATCGGTGAACTGGCCACGCGATCGATACCACTTCGTCTAAGGAATAAAGAAGAATCTGTACCAGCCAGTTGCCGTTTATTTGTCGCCAGGCTTCGGCACCGAGTCAGTGCATTGCTGTATCACTGCGGATGTGTCTAACACCTACCGTTCCCGTATTGGGTGATCATTATTGGTACCGGTGCTCATTCCCAGTCACGCAGCGGCTGTGTTTACACCTGGCACGCACCAGTAGTTAAAGCGCCTTCAGTCAGACAGTAGTAATGGACAGCGGTAGAATCGCGCAGTGAAAAAGGTTCGAGCGGGGTCAGACGTTCAACCCAAAGCTTTTAATACCTTCATTCACGATCGGATTGTAATCGTATTCTATAGGTTCTGTACGTCCCTATGTACTGTTTTGTTCGCGCTTACGTAGCGCGAAACTTAATTTCCATAATAAGTGCTTTTGTATACTAATTTTTCCTTAATTTCGTATACTAATTTTTCCTTAATTTCGTATACTAATTTTTCCTTAATTTCGTATACTAATTTTTCCTTATTTTCGTATACTAATTTTTCCTTATTTTCGTGTACTACTTTTTCCTTAATTTCGTATAGTACTTTTTCCTTAATTTGGTATACTAATTTTTCCTTATTTTCGTGTACTACTTTTTCCTTAATTTCGTTTAGTACTTTTTCCTTAATTTGGTATACTAATTTTTCCTTAATTTCGTATACTAATATTTGGATTTTCTATTCCTGTTGGTACTGTTTGAAATTTTACCCGAACCGCCAATTTTATGAAATAATTTCTCCTGTAAGATACGACGGAATACGAGTTTGTTTTTTAAGTGCTAAGTGCTGAGACGATTTTATCGTAATTCTTTGACGAAGTTCGTACTCGATTTCTTTTTCCAAGCACTGACCCACTTCAGTGAGGGTAGGGGGACAGGACATTCTCTTCGGCGCGATGAATTCGATCCGTCGAGAGGGCGAAAGATGCTTCCACGCGAGGTCAGACCAGTCGTGAACCGGTGCCAGAGACGGGCATGGACACTAAGACTCCACCGATCCCGTTGAAGGTCCAGGAGAAGCCTAAACCGAAGCAACAGCAGGAAAGCGTGGCGGACGTGTCCTTGCCCCCGCTGACACCGTACAGGAATCATCGCCAGAAGCAGAAAACTACCGGAACGCAATGGTCGCGTGATGCACCCAGCGCTATACGGTATCAGGATCATCAGAAAAAGAGGCCTTACAGGTACACCTTCGCCTCGATCGATATCCATTTCTTCCGCGCGTTGTTTAGAGCAGGTTCTCTACTCTCGCTCGTGAAACAACAAATTTCATAAAACCCTACATCGAGCTTTCATAAATCCGAGCAACCTACCCTCAGCTAAAGACAAAAATTAGAAAGCCAAATTAAATTAAATTATGTTTATTCTAAATTTACACTTCTGATTTTGTCTAAAATGTAGAATAAATGAACTCAGTGGCGCATTCAGGCTTTAATCTTGGGGGGAGCCAAGTCGAACAGATAAAAATACTTTCAACGCAAGTTCAATAAAGTTCATTAGACGATTATAAAAATTTATTTAAAGAATAAAATCCAATTTTCTTTTCTTTTTACAAAGCTCTTGAATTAGTTCAGTCGTGGCTACATTAATCTCCTTTCTCCTTTTTCTTTGGGGCGTGCCAGAGCCGCTTGCCCCACTCTGGGTGCGCCACTGCTTGAACTACCTTTCACTCTGTGCAAAGTAAAAGTTAACGGGCTACCGTCACGTGCCACTATTGCACGCGTCCATTGACGGTGATTTGGCTATTACAGAGTGCTACAGATCGGCGCGACGCCCTTGATGCACGCTTGCCAGCAAGGCGACAGAGCAAGGGTGCTGAGGCTACTGAAGGAGCAGGAGGACACGATCGGCTACAGGGATCGGACGTTGAGGAACTCTCTGCATTATTGCATGGACGCCGGGACCGGAGGTGCCGTGGCCGCGGCGGCACCGGAACTGGTAAACGCACCGGACGCCGAGGGACACACGCCGCTTCATTTGGCAGTGATCGCCGGCGACACGCAATTGGTGGCCGTTTTGCTGGCGAACGGTGCCGACGTGAACGCCAAAGATTTGGAAGGACACAGTGTTCTTCACTGGGCAACCGGTATCGTTTTCAATGGTCACGTTCACAAGTGTCGATACGAGAAACGGGGCTGTTCATATTCGAGACGTAGAGTTCGGCCCTTAACACCTTGACCGTTAAGTATCTTCAGTAATAGAGTCGCTCGTATACGCAGGGGATGCCTGACAATCGATGTCCCATCGAAGGCTATAATTAGAATTTGAATGAACAACTTTGCCCAAGTTGCTAAGATTGACTCGTTGCGTAAAGATAATTCGAAAATGTGGAACGAAGATTTAACGGGCGGCCGATGAGCAGTTGCCGCCTGCGCCCGGAAGGTCCCCCGGGGCCTCGTCTTCAAATAAAAAATATTATGATTTTATCCAAACACTATACCTATTTTTTAACTGACTTCAAAAAGCAGGAGATTATAGATTCGACCCGTACGTATTTTTTTTTTTAAATATATGTTTGTCCCCGCATGACTCCTCAGCATATTGTATCAATATATATATATAAATCTAATAAGTAAAAAATAATATTTTTTTAAAAAAATTAAAACCGACTTCAAAAAAAATAAAAATGCACTAAAAAGTGAAAAATAATTTTTTCCCTCATTTAATCTACGATTCTCATATTTTTTAAGTCGGCGCCTCATCATTTGCACTGTGTAAATCTGGCGCCGACTTAAAAAATATAAAAGTCGTAGATTAAATAAGGGAAAAAATTATTTGTCACTTTTTCGTGCGATTTTATTTTTTTGAAGTCAGTTTTAATTCTTTTTAATTTTTTTTCTTGTACTACTACACTTAATCCATTTTTAGTAAACTACCTCTTCATTTTCTCGAAAAAATTGGTCCCCCAGAACGTTTGCCTCCTGGGCCTTTTTCCTTAAATCCACCATTGGTGCTTCGCTTTCAAGGACATCGAGTTTGAAAATGTCAAACGCTGGCGCGCAAGTAGTAACATCAAGCAATGGTCAGACGCGAGTCTTACTGCACTCCACGCGTGCTCGATGCATCTTGAAAATAGATTTCTTTTAAACAGAGAGGCCTCTTACGGGAAAAGTTTATTCTACATTTTCAATTTATTCGTATCTATCTCACCCCTTATCTCTTTCGCACTGCGAATTAACCCCCGCCCTGTGTGCTGTTAGTTAAGTCCTGAGAATATGATCTATCCTGCCCACCATATTTGAATCTAATGGTGTCAGCCATATACATATACATTCACGCGGCAGTCAAGGTGTTAACATTCAGATTACAACAATTACAGGCTGCAAGAGTAGTAATTTTACGGTGGGGGGATACGGTCGAACGCGATCGAGATTGGTAGAGCATTATTTGAGCTCGTGAAAAATAATCGTAAATCAAGACCCCGAAGTAGACTAACTCAGCTCCCCGCCTGCGAAAGGTCAAACTGTAAGCGACCGCGAGTTAACGATTCCTTAGAAGCTGCGGAAACTGTGAATTACCAACCGTATCGTACCTACCGATCTCCAGTAAAATCAGAGTGTATTGGTCAAGTAAGGTTACTGGGTCACTCCGAGTGACGTCATTCCGGTCCGCCAAGGAACACGCGATACCCATGCCGAGATAATCCACGAGATTGACCATTGTCGTCCTTGATGTATTCAAATGACCAGGGATTTATCGCTGTGCGCCGCGAATGCCTGTTCTCACATTCATCCGTCGGCTTTACTACACAAGAAAAAGTTCGTAATCGACAGTTGCATCTGTATAATTCAAGAACGTCTCGTGTGAGCAGCCACCAAACAACGCTCAGAGCGAAAGAAAGGGAGATTTCTCCGAATAACGGCTCGACCTACTTGGTCACTACCTTGAGCTTTGCAGCATTAATGTCCTTTCAGAAAGTTTCATGCAGAATAGTTATATTTTTATGAATTGTCTCCGAATTGATGTTTTATGTGTTCAGCTGATTGAAACAAATGAAGAATCTCTGAATGATGAGGATTAGGGTGTGGTATTTAATTTTTAGAGATTGTTGGATTTGTTTTAAGGGACTCTCAGTGACCTTTCTTTTCCTCTGCAAGAGCTTATCGTGTCGACTCTGCTGGAGTGTTTAACCCATGCACGAATACATCTGTTTATAATTGTGCGTAGTGTGCGGGGAGGCAGAATGTGTTCGCTTGGTGTTGGCATCGGGTGCGAGGCCCTCGACGCCTGACCTACGCGGAGGATCTCCTCTTCACTATGCCGCTCAGTGTTGCGGCGCGGCTGCCACTGCCGAGCTTGCTGTGCCCAAGAAAGTTGGCCTGAAAGTCCTCCAAACCCTCCTGGAATTTGGTGCTGATGTGAACGCGAAAGATGAGGATGGAAGGCAACCAATTCTATGGGCGGCAAGTGCTGGCAGCGTTGAAGCTGTGTTAGCACTGGCTAGGTCAAGTTTCACTTTATCTAAGTACATATTTTGAATATTATTAAATATTCATTGAGAAGAGAAATGTTCTTTTATGGTAAATTAGTAACACTCCGGGGTACTGACAGTTTGAAATTTTTCTGAATTATCCAAATTCCACTATTTCTTCCGGGTTCAGTTTTCTATCTAAATTCCTCAAAGTCCATCAGCCCTAAGAAATGGCCGCCTCTGACATAGTTCATTTTATGTCCTCGTATGCGTATAGATGACCGAGGGAACTTGTTATTCTAAAAGCAGTAATTAAAATACAGAGCAGGCGGTTCAGCTGCCGCAGGAGCTGCAGACAAAGATGGCCTCACGGCTCTTCACTGTGCAGCGTCCAGAGGACACGCCAGATGCGTGGAGGCTTTGGTGAATCTATGCGGTGCCCATCCCGACCACGTCGACGACAACGGATGCTCAGCGTTGCACTATGCAGCCACTCTCGGCCATGCTGACGCCACGGCTCTAATTCTGAAATTAGGGGCTGATCCCAATCGACAGGACCGAAAGGGTAGAACGTAAGTAGCCTAGACAGCTGAAAGACACCTCTTGTATGAGCTGCACTTTTGCCTACTCCTGAGGACAGAAATTTCAAAACCAGGATCGTCTGATTTATGCACTTCCAAGGAAGAGCTTGGAGAAATCTGCCAACCCTCAAAATGGCAAAAAAATAGTTAAACACAGTACGGATCCCATAATTTTGCGATCTTTATTTTGGAAAAATTACCAACCCATAGAACAACTCTAATATTATAGAATTATTAAAACATTAAAGCCACAGTTCTATTTTAGGTTTAAAAATCAAAAACTACAGAAAATTTAAATTAATATTAATTATACTACTCACCATTAAATAACCCATCAAAAAACATTACAAACATTACGATCTTTATTTTGAAAAAAATTACCAACCCATAGAACAACTCTAATATTATAGAATTATTAAAACATTAAAGCCACAGTTCTATTTTAGGCTTAAAAATCAAAAACTACAGAAAATTTAAATTAATATTAATTATACTACTTACCATTAAATAACCCATCAAAAAACATTGCAAGACAATAACGAGAAATAAAATATATCCAATACAAATAAAGCTACTTGTCTTTAACTATTAAAATCTTCAAACTAAATTTACTCGATTTTGTTGGTAGCTTTCTGCATAACTTGGCCCAAATGACGCTTTGAGATTCTAAAAGCTTCTATCCGCAGCGAAAGTGTCCAAGTTAAAATTAATGGAACGCGTTTCAGACCAGCACTCTGCGCAGCAGCCAAAGGTCAACTGGAGACTCTGAAGATCCTGGCGCAACACGGTGGTTCCCTTTACGCGAGGACAGTGAGAGGTACCGGCGTCGCGCACGAAGCTGTAGCGTCAGGCAGGATCGAGCTGATCAAGTGGTTGGCAAAGAAACGTCCGAGCACTTTGGACGTCGCTACGCACGACGGCAAGACACCTCTGCACGTGGCAGCTCTCCATGGGCACCTGGATGCTTGCAAGGTTCTCTTGGATAATGGCGCGAGGATTAATGCGGTGCTGCGAACCAGCAAGGGCAATCTGATGACCGCGTTGGACGCTGCGCTTTATAGGGGCTACAGGGACTGCGCGAAGCTGATTCAAATGCACGGGGGAACTACCGCGCAGCAGCTGAAGATACAGAAAACTGGGCCCAATAAAGGTCAGGTTAGGTATATATATTTGTGAAGATATTTTTAAAAGACAGAGTCGTGGGTTTTAATTAAAAAATTCCCTTGTTAGTTGCAATAGTTATTTGGTTATTTATGAATATTCATGAATACTGATGAACGAGGAATTTGCGTGGTCGTTGGATTCTTAATTTGTCGGAATATGGAAATGGCTTTAGTGTTCGCAGCGAAATTACGAATGAGGCACGTGGACAGCAGCACCGACACCGAGAGCAGCCCCCGTAGACGAGGCCGCGGTCGCAAACTTCCGGACCTATACTACGAAGAGCAATGGATCGAGAAAAGAACGCGGCGAAGGGGAAATCTGAGGAAATTGGCTCGCCAGGATAGCCGTAGTTTCAGCGAGGAAGAAGTTAGATTGTCGAAGACATCCTCGAAGAAGGACCATCAAAGGAGAGCTCGCAGTGAATCAGCACGGTAGAATGTTTCCTAGTTTGATAGATTTTTAGATAATTTATACACCTACTGCACAGATTGTATGTTTGGTGATCAAAAAAGATGTCTAAGGAATGAAATATGTAGCTCAAGGGGCACTTAATTTTTATCGATAGATAGCATTTTTCCAGTCGATATTCCTTTTACCTTTGATCATTATAATGTTTCAGTTACGACGAAGATGACACCGATCGAAAGTTAAGGAGAAGAAGTAAAAGGCGTTCGATGAGAGCTAAACGAGATTCCAGTGAATCCTCGATAGATTCGGACAGTTACGAGTATGCCAAAGGTCCACACAGGCAAAAGTCTGAGTCGCGGAGGGAGGAAAGTAGAACGGACAGAAGTAATGGGACGGAAGACAAGGAAGACGACTCGCGGAAGGATGACGAGGATGATGAAAGTGTTAGCGACGACAGTCTAGAAGTGGTCGTGGTGAAGAAGTGTTTGGAGAAGAAATGTGAGAAGGTAGTACTATGTAATTGTTTATTTATTATCCTTGCTTTGAATGGTTTCCGCTTACATCTTACATCTTACATCCTACATCCTACATCCTACATCCTACATCCTACATCCTACATCTTACACCTTACATTTTACATTTTACATTTTACATTTTACATTTTACATTTTACATTTTACATTTTACATTTTACATTTTACATTTTACATTTTACATTTTACATTTTACATTTTACATTTTACATTTTACATTTTACATTTTCTCACTCCTCTCTCATTTGATTATGTCTAACAGTCTTACAAAACCTATACTCTTACACTAATTTACATTAATGCCTTTGCGCTCTTTATTTGGCATTAGATTTCTGAGTTGTACCCCGCAATTCGCCCCCTCCCACCTCCTCTGCTTTTCTCCAATTATCTTCTTCATCCCTTGCAGCCCTTCCCCTGTATCGACCAGCAAGTCCTTAACACTTCTTACACCCTTTCCGCCTTCGCATTCTCTGGCCAAGTGCTCTAACGCTTCTCCTTCTCTTTTGTGAGAAGGTAGTATCTGGACGACGATCGAAGACGCCCAGGGAAAGTTCGAAGGAGACGAAATTCACGAAAACGCACAGGAGCACCAGAAGGAAATTGAAGTCCACCAGGTCAAAGGTATCTACCAACGGCGAAAGTACGACGGACCGTATGCAGTCCTCTGACAAAAGGCAAAAATCCAAGAGGTCGGATTTTTTCGAGCGGGACACACCAAGGACTTCGATCGACGACGACAGCCAAGAGAAAATAATCGAAAGTCGGTACCGTAAGGATGTAACAGACAGTACGAGCCAAGAAACAGTGGAGCGTGTCGTTGTGACAGCTATGGTCCACAAGGACCAAGCCCCGGACACGCCGAAATCGGTGCTAGAAGCTTCGAAGGAGGTCACCTTTGACGACAGATTGCGGACGGAAGTGATAGAGACGGAGGAAGTGTCCAGGGATGCTAGCTCCAGTGCGAGCAAAATGGATGATATCATCCAGCAGAGTGACGAATCACGTAGCAGCCTTGTGACTAAAGCAGCCAATTTGAGAAAAGACGTGGAGGAAATGAGGCAACAAGCCACGCAAGAAAAAGCTCAGCGCGAGGAGGAAAGGAGGCGGAGTCAGGACGAGGGAAAGGCGGAGGTAAGGCAAGACGAGGGAGACACGAGGGCTAGCCAAGGGAGAGGAGATACAAGGGACGGTCAGGGTAAAAGATATAGTAGAGATGGAAGTGACAAAGATCAGACACCTTCTGCCGGGGTAAAAGAAATGGAGAGGCGGCAAAGTGAAGGTGAAGCAGGTAAGACTTTCAACGAAACAGTAATTTCTAGTGAGCGTAGATAAATATAGCTGAGATCAAAGCATGGACGAGGTGTAGAATAGACCTTACATCCTGTATAAATTTTTTTCACACAGATCGGGTGCTCTTACCATTTTCGTGTCGCATGCAATGGCTATCGATTCACAGTGCAATTAAATCGCAATCTCTAGTAAGAGATTAGAATTGGAAGCAATTATGAACTAGGCCAATTTACACTGCAAAGTGTAAACACATCGCCATTTTTTTCCCTTTTCTAACTGTAACGACTTGCGTGATCGAGTTGAATCACATCCTACGGTCACCGTTATTAGATTTCCCACGAAGTCGGTATTTCAGTTCGTGTGAGACGAACTCCCATAAGATTGCGGGATCAGTAACCCCAATAAAAGGGAGCCCGGAATAAGAGATCTCGGACGATCGACTTTGGCGACATTGGTAAGGCGGCTGACCAGTAACGCGGAGGACCCGAAGATCGTGTGTTCGAGTCCCCATCACCCGAGGTCCTTTTTTTCCGTGGCTCCGGAACATATAGGAATTGTAAAACCTTATTCCTAGAAGATGTAAAGTGTATCCTATGCCTCGTCTATGATAAAAGTAAAATTACCATGTTCGAACAAACCTTTCTGTCAATTTTCTGTAGAGTCCTCTTTCCAGGCAGGTTAGACGCACACGTGACGACCGAGTCAGAAAGTCCCACACTGGACTCTCAGAAAGAGTGTCAGAGACTGCAAAGTCATCAAGAAGACGAAGGAACGACGTCGAAAACTGACGACAGCTTGGACAAAGACACACAAGACGAGAAGACAGACGTGTCTGAACGTACTCCCAGAGAGAGCCGCGAAGTATCAGAGGAGACGACGATCAGCAAACACGGAAGTTCAAGGGATCCGGAGGACGCTCAGGCGGATGATGCTACCCCTAGAACAGCCGTGGAGGATATTCCACCGTCGGAGGAGGAGGAAGACAAAAAGTCAACGCCTGAAGACAAAGGGAAATCGAAAAGCAAATCAGGAGAGACAGGGAAAAGGAGACCGTCGTTCGACGAAAGGAAATCGAAGTCAGCGCCCTCGAGGCAACCAGAAGAGGGTGACGCCAGCCCCAAAAAGAGCGGCAGTCGTAAAAGGAGAGAACCCGGTAAGAAACGCGAGGCTTCTACGAAGAAGGTTCTGATAAAGCCAACGTCAGAAAAGACGAGCAACGTTGTTACGGAGGAAGCACAACAGTCAGAGAAAGTCGAGGAAAAAGTAGCTGAAAGCTCGGCGAAAGAGTCACCGGACGATAAAGAGCAAGCAGATTCCGCTCGCGGGAAGTCTGTAGACGTTTCGGCTGCGTCGAGAGATTCCGCGTTAATGGAAGAAGCTGATGGCAGACCATTAAGCGTCGATACGCCAGTCGCGACGAAAAGAAAATTGTCTGGCGAAGAAGAAACCGCCGAGGACTCGTCGCCAGCCAAGTCTAACGTGGACGAACAGGCAAAAGAGAACGAGGACGTGAAGAAGATTAAAAAACGTCCAGCTGAAGACGCGTTAACGACAGGTGAGTATTAAGACGATTACAAGAACAATTTTCTATTATTTTCTATTATAAAGTAAGTGCCTACTTTCAGAGGAAGAGAGCTTTCGGTATATCGACGAAAGCTCCTCGAGCTCACCGAAATCGGCGCAAATGAGACGCTCCAGGCCTTCCACGGGGAAAGCTAGAAATGCTGGGAGATCGTCCTCGCGATCGTCGACGAAGAAGAGTCTATTCGAAAGTTCGGAAGAACGATCTCCGGACAGAAGCGCTATTGTCGCCGTGATAGAGAGTCCAGAGTGGGACGAAGAGGACGAAGAGATCGAGAAAGAGATCAGGGACGCGATTGGAGAAGACGAGGAGCATGAAACAGAACCTGAAGAGGACAATGAGATCGGGGTCGTGAGGGTTCTGCCAAGCACGAGCGAGGAAGAGACATGCCGGATGGGTCAGGAAGCTTGCAGAACTTCTGTGATTGACTCGTTGCCTCAAGTAAGAAACTGTCGCAAGTAATTAAGGGGAGATTCTGGTCTAGCAGCCCCCAAAAGTAATTAATATTTATGATTTTTAAAAAAAAAAAACTATTATTATATATAAGGAGGCATCTTTAAACTTGCGATTCCAGAAAAATTAATAAATAATAAGAAGCATCGACATAAAAAAAATATTTTCTACAAATTTAAGGGTGCCTCCTTGTGTCACAAAAGAATTTAATCCAAGAGTAACAATAGTTTTTTTTTAAATAAATAGTAAATATCAGTTACTTTGGGGGTTGTTACACGAGAATCCCGCCATAAGTTTAGAATACAGTTTAACGTAATTTTCGATAATTTTTTTATATACTTTGTCATTATTTTAAAGAATTGGTCCCTGCACTTTCTCACGCAGGTACAGCCCGGTACTCGTACTCGTTTGACGCGAATTCAGAGCCCACAAGAAAGCAGAACCAGCCGATCGCAAGGGAAACAGCGTCGTGACAGCGGTGGCAGAGACAGCGGCATAGAGCCAAGCCCGAGGGTGTCGAGAATACCAAGAAGAAGGATCATGAAGTGTTGTCCTAATACTGACAAACAGCAGGCGCTTAATATGGACACTGTGACGAGGGACGTGCAGATCAGCTTACGGAGGTATCACCTCGAGAGGAAGATCTTCTTCCAGTTAATGGAACTGAAGAGATTACAGATACGCCATGGGAGGGCGAACGAGCAAGTTCTGGTTAAGAGACAGGTAATACTTGTCGCCTGCTTTTGTTATAAAGGGTTTAGATAGATATTTAAGTTATAGTCAGCACGAAGGTTGACTCGACTACATTTCTTCCCAGGTGGAGGCTTTCCACAAAGCAGGAATGTCTGGGCCCACCCTTGGAGTAGCAAAGTACGACCAACCCTTAACTTTCAGGTTATTACTTTTCGAAATTATTTATATCATAAAGCAGGTGGGTTTGGAGAAGAAAGGATTATAATTCTAGGAGCATACGAGTTAGAAGATAATTAATATTTTCTGTTAGACATTTTGAGGCCTTCTTGTACGATCAACTTAGGAAGCTCCAAAGAAGGCCAGCCACGCCAGACTTTTGCACGGAAGCGAAGCAATGTACCCAGAAAACTCACCGCTGCCATCATGCTACAAGTGCTTACACTTCTTTCCCTGTATACACATATCGTACGTTGTTGTAATATATTGATAAAAGAGGTGGATTTCAGAATTCCATTTTAGACGTTCGTGCTTGAATTTGAACGCGAAACTCGCTTGGTTGTTGATGAGAGACGTAAATTTAATAGCAATTTTGATCTCTATAGAATTCAGTATTCTACTGTGATATGCGATTTTTTAACCTTCTTTACGAATTTTTTTTATGGACTTAATTAAAGATTTTTATGCTGAACTTTTTACTGCATATTCATTATATCTTAAACTATGAATAAATTTTTTTTTTGGGTTGAAAATATGAAATAAAAATGTCGTCGTAGTCCCTGAAAGTCGACCACCTCGAAAAAAGTTGCTCGAATTGTTGCCATGATTCTGGTCGTTCTGTTGATCCGAAATAAAAAAAAACCAGAAAGATTCTTAAATTATTCGGGCATGACTGTCGTTCGTAGCAGATTCGGATTGAAATTCCAAAAATTCTTAAAATGGCTGCAATTTGAACATTAAGCGTCGACTTTCACGATTTTTCTTCGTCTTTCTCGGGCTATAAAATTTTAAAAAAAAGAAAAGAAAAATATTTTGACCTAATTCTGCAAGGGACGATAACTGAAGATGTGTGCACAAGATGGGCCCAATCGAGTCGAGTAGAATTTGAGATATCGTGGTAACGATTTTCTAAAACGCGTTTAAAGTTTTGCAAACACTTCTAGTGAAGAAAATTCTACTTACACCTAATCTACCACGCCTGGTCCGCAATAAAAATCTTTCATTAAGCCCATAACAAATATTCCTGAAAAAGTTTTAAAAATCGCATGTCACAGTAGAATACCCCAGAAGGGTATTGAAATGGATTACTGAAATCTGGAAATTTAATTCAGATGATCTTCAAAAGGAGTCAGTTTCCCTATTGTGATTGTAGATTATAATTGCAGTAGGTGGAGGCGGCCAAGAACAAGCGGATCTTCTTCCGAAGATAGAGAGTCGTGGAAAAGGACAAATGACGGTAATGTCTAATTATTTCAAGAGAAACTATAATACTCTCTCTCTCCCAAACGAATACTTCGTACTAGTTCTGAGAATGAGGCGCGTGCAAGCCAATTTTCTATCACATTAAATAATTAATGCTTACATGTGGTATTAATAATACAAGAATGTTTCTATTCGAATTTCCAACTTTTCTGTCTTATTGCCGACTCATTCTCTGTCCACATACAGAGTAAATAAAAAGTGATGTTACAAAATTCATAAGCATGTTTTATACATATCTGAGAAATGAGAAGAATGGTCCTAATAAATATGAAATCAGAAATAAATGCTAACTTCAGACATTTGATGTACACTTTATGATTTTTGAAGACTTTATATCTGATGGAGATGAAATTAGTATGACCATTTCTTAAGATAATTTCCTACAAATCTTATGAAGGCACATTTGAAACTTTATTTACAAAGTTACTGTTTGTTCAAGGTGGAAGTAACGCACGGGGAAGAGAAGCAGATAATAGCTCTTCCAGCTGAGAGGCTGGATCGTACAAAAAAATATTACGTAACATTCACTGTCCGGGGGGAAGCACACGAATCGGAGAAGCCTAAATCGTCGCCCAGCGTCCAAAGAAATGCCAAAAGCGTTTAAAAAGTCTTCAATTGCCATGCCTTCCTATTTTAACAATTACGTCTGCACTTTTCGTTTCGCATATTTGCTTGAAAAAAAAAACACTTTTTCTACGTGATACTTTTTCCCCTCTTCACGATGTCATTAATTACTTGCTACAGCTGCAGCAGGTTTTTTTAAGATTTTATAAATTAGCTTCACGATGATGATATGATTTTTCGTATAAAGCGATACGTTTACAGTGAAAAGATCTGAAAACTGCCAGAGAAAGGATCGTGTATAAACGTCGTAACATATAATATTGAATAGAAAAATGTATTGTGTATAAAATTAATCGACTTCGCTGTAAAAATGGTAAATAATATAAAGACATTGTGTTGTGATGTGTTACTGTGAATAAGGCGCATGGAATCTCAATCTATCGTAAAGAAAGTTGCGCATCGTTGCCTTGAAAATTTCAGCAATGATATTAGAAAAGGGACACGCATTTTTGTATAATAATTTAGTTCAATTCGATGGACGTTTATTCGAAACTCTTCAATTTTTCTTATAGAGTAAATGCTGCCCTCGCGAAACGTCACAAACGTGCATTAAGAAATGCTGATTAAACAGACATAGGTACAACTTCATTGTACTTGTACAATAATAAGCATTTTGTTCTTGCAAGAGCAGGGACCACATCGCAAGAATTAACCCGTTATACATACTCTGTATATTTGTGTAAAGGGAGCCGTTTCAAACGATACATATGTAATCCTGTGTACAATAAAAAGAAATTACAATCCACACATTCCCAACTCTCATGTTCATCGTGACTCAAAGATACCACAAAATCGATTATAGATTTAATAAATAATTGAAGTACTCATCTTCAGTTTCTTTTTCCCAATCAAAACCTTCTATCAACACTACGAAATCTATTCATAAACATTTTAATCCCTTTTCAATTAATTAATGTAAAAGTGTTAAAATGGCCCAGCTTCTAATGTGCCAAAACAAAAAGGCACGTGATCCATCGATTCTACCACATTTCAAACGATAAGTTACAGCTAAAAGTTAATTAAAATTCCCCTGAAAATGGTCATTTATCGCGTGCGATTGAATATTGTCGAGATGGTTATGCGCATGGCTGATTATCATACAGTTCTCCATCCCTTCGCCATCACTCAAATCCATCAACTTCGATGGAAGCAAGGGTCGCGTACCAGTGCTGTCACTAAAACCTCGTACTCGAGACGAATATCCAATCGAAGTTATTTCCACCTCGAGGAACTTGCGGGAATTATCGATCAGCCCTCTGACGTAGTTAAACAAACGGTCGGGAACCACTGATCGCTTCGATTCAGTGGTGAAACGTGACGCTGTTAGTGATAAGACAGCCACAGGGTGGTCTGTCAATAATGCCGTCACGTCAGATGGGATCAGCAAGAGTCAGAGTGAAGCTCCCGACGATGGGTCCCGAATTTTCCAGCAACGACACGAGATTCCTGTGAGAAGCATTCGCATGGACAAATGGCTCCAAGATAGGAAGCTCTGGCTTTTCGGTAGCACACTGCCCTTGCTGCCAAGAAGGTAAACACTGACATTTTTGTCGAGCCTCGCACTCAACCACGAATGACAAGTGTGCTCTTTAGTAAAAAGAAGTGAAAAAAATATGGGTTGGTCATTAGAAGTCTATCATATCTGGAAAAACTTGTTATCCTGACCAAATCACTTCGAAATATGATAACACAAGGGGTTGTTTTATTTCGAAGTTTTCGAAATATTTTATATTTTATACCTTCCGGAACTTGTTATTTATTTTGTCAGAAGAGGCAGTTTACCTTTGTTTTCTAAAAGTTTCATTTTTGCCAGTAAATGTGAAAAATACCATGGTTTTGTTTGACAAATTATTGTAAATTGTAAGAGCACACCAGTCATTGCAATATTATTATTTTATCTATGTTAATCAGGGACCTGGAACGGTTTTTTTTTGTTTCGTTTCAGTTCAGCCTCTGATAATAATTTCACTACTTTCGTTTCGATTGATATCGTTCCTGCTGAAAAATATTTCGTTTCCATTGGAAAGAAAAACAAATTTTGTTCCGAACTGGTTATTTCATATTTATAAAATAACTCATATAAACTTATTTTTAACAATTCTATTGCATTTGGTTGTTATATTATAAAATTGTATACATTATAATTATGTATTATAAGAAAATAGAGTTTTGAGACTTACACTCGAAAGCCTCGAACAATATAAACTGTATAAAAAAAGTAGATTATACAAAATAAAAATCCGAGATCACAGAATATATTTACTGTTCATATTCAGGCACAAATAGATTCACGATTAAAATAAGGAGGGCGCTGAATTTCAATTTTTCAAAATAAAGTATGCATCGAAAACAAAATAACGTTATTAATCGGAATTTTTATTTCGGTTATATCTTTCAGTTTATGGTTTTCGTTTCCCTGATATCAATATTATTTTTTTATCTGTTTGCTGCATAAATGTTCGTGAAAATAGGATCAGCCTGTTTCGAGCATTTTTTTATTTTATTACGTGCTACAATTGCTGCTCGAACTACTTTCATACTATAAGAGAGGTATTACCGAAATTCTAAATCAGGAAATAACGAAGCAACGGTGTAGCCGGAATCCGAAGGCTGATTCTTTGCAGAATAGGCGACTTTGACATTGGTTTAAATCGATCGATCTCTGTTACATAGTTTCATCACGCGAGGCTAATTATATGCACTAAACGTCATGAATCGCCATTAAACGTGGCTGATGTGTCAACAGAGAGGCGGACGTTTAACGTCATTCTCAAGTAAAAATAATTCCCTCGCGTGACGTTATAGTTTCCATTTGGAATTCTAATTTCCGGGAGCAACCGTCTATCGAAATGTCAACTGAACTATTTCAGATTTTTTTAAATACGAGTGTTAAGTACTACAGTACTGTCTCCGTAAGTAAGTTACATTTCGTGATAATCCGCCATCCCCACTACCTCTTTTATAGTTACCACGGCGAGTGAGAGGGGCTGGTTGCGAGAGCGAGTGAAAGAGCACTGTAATTTATGGCTTGTCACTGTCGCGTGCCCTCTCGATCGTTCTCGGTCCCTCTCACGCGCGGCACGGTTGGGCAACCTGCACTCTTTTGTGTCAAATTCGTAGAATTTTTTATAGGAATAAGATAGAGGGGCGAATCTTTCTGGAGGATAAAGCTAAGATATTACAGAATAAGGGGAAAATATTGAAAAAGTATGACAGACAAGTTTTGACTCTGAAACTCCATGTCGGAGTTGACATTTTCGAAGAACGTTTCGATTTTTCCGTTATAATGTGTGGTTGAAGTTTTCCCTTGACTTGTTATACGTCATTTCCTATAGACTTTGACGCGTTGAATTCAAATCTGACCGCAGAATTTGTCTTACCCTTGCCCAAAAGAAGAAAAACATTCTATGATTATATGTATTAAGTGAAGTTATATTTCTTACTGCACGCGACTACCTATATGTTTTTTTTTCACATGGATCGATTTTTCCCATTACTCCGCTCGCAAAAGTATGTCAGCGTAAGGGCCGTAAGGTAGGTAGCAGAAAAATTAATGCTTTATAAGAATTTTTCACATTTCATATCGGCCATATACTTTGACACGAATAAAATTATCAAACGTTTCATCATTGCGTAATCAACGCTTTATGAGAGTGAAATAGTGCCATTGTTTTTGAAGCTTCGATACTCGCAAGATGTTTTTGAAAGATCTCTATTAAGAATATTCCATCCTAAAACTGTTCCACAGAAATATGAAGTCATACAGTGAGTAACGAAAATATTCGGGCACATTTTAAAATCACATAACTTTTTTAAAATTAATCCAAACGACTTGAGTTTTTTTGTGAAGCTAGAAGGATGAGTTTGCTAAGTGACATGTCTCACCGTTTTGAAAAAAATGCACTTGGTCGGAATGGCAAAAAAAAAATAGTAAAGGTAATTTTTTAAACTTTTTTTTGTGAGCCTGTAATGTAAATTCAAAAATCCTGTTTGTAGATTTAAGTAAATTGTATACACACCTAAAATTTCATCAAAATCGGTTAACGGTGCTCTGAGCTACAAACGCTTAAAGATCGCAGAATAAGGTCGAAAATCGCGAAGTTCCCGAAATCCACGTTTTTCCAAAACGACGAATCACGTCACTTAGCAAACTAATGCTTCTATCTTCAAAAAAAAACTCAAGTCGTTTGGATCAATTTTAAGAAAGTTATGCGATTTTAAAAAGTGTCCGAATATTTTCGTTACTCACTGCATACGCTGAAGCATCGTAAACACTGTCGCTCTCGATAAATAATCGGAGATGCTAACAGGCATCAACACTAAATTATGAAGAAGTGTGAAAGATTTCCCTCCCAATACCTGCCGATACGCGCCAGCAATCGATAAGAACGATTTACGCTAGTAACATCCATCAAATTGCTATTGAAAATTGCGAAATTTTTAGAGTTCGCTACACTCGGGAGAAAGTTGCGTAACTTTCGTCGCCATCTGTCACGTCACTCGTGAAACCGGAAACAACGTTTTAACCCCGTTCACGGTCATTATTCGAGCATAGGCGGTGTAGTAGCATAATATCGATTGTCAATAATCAAGAGTACATACATCGCAAAGTAGCGTTTCAGCACACTTAGTAACGCTCGGTATGTTCAACGACAAGGGTGTATCAGCAACAGGATACCATGGACATCATTATGGGATTCCTGTATGTATAAGGAAAATATATTTTCAACCCTGCAGGATACACAAGTATAAACTGTTTAGTAAAAATTTGGCTCTGTACGTCAACACTAGCCCCCTTTCGTGGACGAATTGTTTTATCGTTCTCCTATTTCTTATTGTAGTGTACAAATATTATTTATTTATATACACGGGTGAAATAACACCTCGGTATACACAAAAATGGTACATTAACACCGCCGGTTCAAAACGTGGATGATGGAAATTCTGAAATTTTAAAATGGCTTGCCAAAAATGCCAATAGACTAACAAAAAGTGTTAAACATCGTACAAAGGCGGTTAACACAACTATGTTGGCCATTTAGTATACGGTGAGTTTCGTCTGAGATCGTCTGAGATTTCTAGATGGTATACAAAGCTTAAGTACTTGATATTGTTAGGAATTCTATAAACAAACATGACATCAAACATCACACCCTCCTTTTCCATTTTATTTTTAATTTTTAATAAAACTTTAATAGCCCTTCTACTACACAAGAATTATTTTCTTGTCTATAGACACTTTCTATAACTATCGTAGCTTTGTCGTCACCCTGGCGATTACTATTCCCCTTACGATTCTAATAACGTTACTCCATATTTGCAATAAATTTACAGTAGCGTGAAAAAAGGTCGAAACAATCGCGGAGCTCTTGGGGAACCTGGTTTCACTGTATTTCAAGCGCTTCAAACCAATTCCATTACCTTTCCCTCGACTACAACACGCGAATCCGTTGATTACAATGACAGTCAACGGCACTTGACTTATTATTTTTCAAGTAGCTCGGAACATGACGTGGTCGACTTATCGCGATGCTTCGATCGCGAGAGAATTGTTGGTGAAAAGATTCTGCTCGTTACCTCGCGGTTCTTCAGATTCCATGCTACCAGGGGCGCGTGTCTGTGACGCCAGGCTTATGTATTAGGAAACAGTAGTATACGCCAGCGCTGGCCAGCCGTTGTGCCCGCGTAAAGCTGGGATCCATCACTGATTGAAGTTGATGGATTCTCCGCGGCGATTTATGAAATTAGCCGACAGTACGATGCAACTGGAGGATCACTGAAACGCTTTTAACCAACATCGTTAACCTTTCAATAGCAGCGATGCATTTTCCGCCGATGAAAAGTTGATCGCAGCACACACCCAATCCCACATAAAACGAATAGAGACGCAAAATTGTTAACGCTTGAAACAATACCATTCGATAGTTCCAAAAGCCTCGAGTATGGTGAACTGTTTATACAGAATTCGACATGGTCAACGACTTAAGATTTGCAAATTACCGTCAGCGCGTGCCATTTTGGTAAGCCGATAGCTCTGTATCATTACCAAGTTAATAAAGCTTCGATTTTTATATAACGTGTAGGCAGGGTAGATAACAATAAACAATATATATATGGGAAAAGAAATTCGAAGAATTTACACGTTTTCTAAGCTCTCCCTCGAAATGCGAAAAGAGTCACGGTACCTAACGCAAACTTATGCCGAACTATATTGCGTTACGCGAAACTCTTTCGCACCGGGTGGGGGTCATAAAATTTTTATACAATCTGGCCGCCGCCACTTGGGCGTAAGGGCGCCTGCGCTAGATTCCGATTCAAATAAAGTAAAAGCCACAGGGGAGGTTGACCCTTGGTCATCGGCGAGGATACACGCAGTCTGGTCCGCAGCCTTTACCCGATAGCATGCTTTTTACGCAGCAGTTCACCTCTTTGCCATGCCTCGCCAAGTACAAAAAGTGGGTACCAGCTTGGATTTCTCTTGGAACTCTGATTCGACAACTCTCTTGCTTGAGATTAAATAGCTTCGCTTGAAATTCAAACTACCTTTCCCTCGCGTCGTCAGACCTATCCCGCGAATAAAACTAGGCAAGCCTGTTATTCTGTAGATGCTTACTAACAAGCAGTCAAGTCGCCACTTTTCTATTGTCACGCTGTTTCCCGTGGATCACGGTACAAAGAGATTGCATTGTGAGCTACGCTGCTGTTACGATCAGCGACACAAAGGATGCGATGCATGAATCGCGATTGCCGTTGCACTTCAATAGGATCACGCGTGCACTCGTCTGTCGTTGCGCTCCGAGATAACATCCGCATTGAACTCGTAACATACTTTACACGCTCACACACTCTCTACGTTGATGCGAGCCTGAATGCTGACTTTCATCCGCGGAACCGTCGACCTTCTACCGCCTTTTCCTACTTCGCAATCCCTTAAATAATTGTTCTAATACGTAAGTAGAAGGGAAAGCACAGATTGGAGCCTAGAAGTAATTACTCCGGCTAATGTGAATCGTAAACGATTCGATACCCAATTGGTTTGATAAAAGGACGGTTTTTTTAAGAGAATTCTCTTTTCGAAAAGGTCGCGCGCGCCGAGCAAGGCGATGGAAAGGTACGAACGACTGGCGCGGCTTGGGGAGGGTAGCTACGGTGTCGTCTTCCAGTGCAGAGATCGGCAAACTGGAAAATTGGTAGCTGTGAAGAAGTTCCAACAAACGGAGGATGATCCTCTTATACGGAAGATCGCGCTCCGTGAAATACGGCTTCTTAAGGTCAGTAGCTATTATCTATGCACGAAATAAAAGTGAACGAAACGGAAACTTGTTTTAAAATGAAAATATAAACTTTCGTCGTCGTCATAACTGAGTTTGCCATCAGATTCTAGTACCTTTTAAATGTGCTTCTATTGCTCGTGAACTTTCATATTATCAAACATTTAAATACCGATAAAAGTAGCCGGTTTGCAAGCAACCGTAATTCTCACCGTATCAGACAAGTAGAAATTCTATTCTCAGAAAATGCTAAATCCCAAGTGGATATTCTTGGAGAATTGTTTCTCCTATATCCGTATCACCAGAGCGAGAAACTTGTCACCTGTGCGCTACATTATCAGAAAATCTATGGAGGAAGCCTTTCGTCTTTAGTTCCTTCGCTTCCCAGCACGATTCTAGCCCCTCGAGTGCTTGCAGGTGAACGACCTGCGCTACCCTGAAAATACGAAACCTAGCGCTCGCTACCCTCGGACTAAGAGAACCCGGCGTCAGAAGAACGTTGAGAATCCGATAATAACGCCGTTCCACCCTGATGGATGTTGATCTTGGGGGAATAAGATTTTCTAGAGGGTGCTGATTCGCGAACAAAAATCCATGATCTTCCGCAGAAGCGTAGCCGCATAAATCCAACGCTGGCTACAAGAAGTGGCCAACGGTCAATACCGCGGCGGTCAATATCTTAGCGTGTTCTGCTCTTGTCGACCTAGCCTTATCGAAATAATCGGGGGGTTCCCTCCCAAACATATGCGCATTCAAACGAGCCACCGCCTCGGCTCTGACATTTCGCCCCAAGGATATTTTCCTTCCTACGCGAAATAAAACCGGGCCGTGATTTCAATGATTTCCTTTCGCCGCGGCTGATGATCGCGAAACGTCACCACGATCGCAACGAAAGCATTTCGCTGGGCATTCCTTTTCGGGGTCACGAGATTTCTGAGCTTCCCTCAAACTACTTCGAGCCCCCGACAATTTGCTCTCGCATTTTCTTCTTGAAGAAGGATGTCTTCTTCCGTTCTCGGCTCCTGTATTAGCAAACCCCATTCGTGGCCATTGCAATAAATATTGCAAACGCGGATTGTTCTAGATTCTAGAGGATATATGTTTTGCAGAACCTGAAACACCCAAATCTGGTGAATCTTTTGGAGGTGTTCAGGCGGAAACGGAAGTTACACCTAGTCTTCGAGTACTGCGAGTACACCCTCTTGAACGAGATGGAGCGATATCCCGTCGGCTGTCCAGAAATCACCACGAAACAGCTCACGTGGCAGATTCTACAGGGTGTCGCGTATTGCCATCGACTGGGCTGCGTTCACAGGGACGTGAAACCCGAGAACATTCTCATCACCGGCGAGGGGGTGGTAAAATTGTGCGACTTTGGTTTCGCTCGGATGCTCAGCCCTGGTGAAAACTACACGGAGTACGTCGCGACTAGGTGGTACAGGGCACCCGAATTGCTGGTAATTATCTTCATCATTTTGAATAGCTTCTGCCCTTAACTCACATTTTTACAGCCTTCAACTTGAAGTTTTTAAATTTTTCAAATATTTGTGCAATTTTTGGAACGGAAGACTCTTATAGTTCGCGAGTTATAACACAAAATCGAAAAATAGCCGGTTTTCAGGGGTCAATTTCACCCCCTTAGAGTGAATTTGGGGAGCAAAAAACAAAGCGTAATACATACCAATATACTCTCTACAAATCCCCAAAGTTTCATAATTTTTTGAATTTGTGGTTTGGTAATATTCTCTTTTAGATGAAGAAGGTATTTAAAACCGTGCCCAGCACAGTTTAATTTCGATGATCTAAATTCTAACGGGAACCGGTGCCTTCCACGTATCAAATGCCTTTGACGAAAATGCGAAATCGTGTTAAAATTACAAAATATCGCTGGATTTCAATTAGGCGTAAAATAAGTCGGGCAATGTTTTATCAATGTCCATTAGAGAAAGGGGAAAATACCCAAGTTCTAAGGGTTTCACAGGCGTTTAATTGTACAAGAAATCTGATGCCTTCCCAACAGGTCGGCGATACCCAGTACGGTACACCAGTGGACGTATGGGCAATCGGCTGTGTTTTCGCAGAATTAATACGCGGGGAAGCACTGTGGCCAGGAAAGTCGGACGTGGATCAGCTGTATTTAATAAGAAGGACTATCGGCGACCTGTTGTCGAGGCATATAGCCATTTTCCAGCAGAACGAATTCTTTGCTGGCATCACCTTACCAACACCTCAGTCTCTCACCCCCCTTGAAACTACTCTACCCAACAGAGGCAATGCTGCTCTACAGGTGCGTCTCTACTGTGCTTCCCACCTAGCTTCGAGAAACGAGACGCTCGCGATTCACGTCATAATAAAATTCATTTCAATTCATCTGACAGCTCGACTTTCTCCAAAAATGTCTGGACAAGGATCCAGATGAAAGATGGTCCTGCGAACATCTCCTACAACACTCCTACTTCGAGAACTTTCATTTCAAAATGCCGGAGGCCGAAATGGAAGAATTCGAGAAGCTTAAGAAATATCGGGATCGTTCACGAGTAAGTGCACCTAATTGCGTGATCATACATTTTATTGTTGTATCATAAATGACTTGCACGGAAATAACTCGAGAGATTTAGGCGCAAGATATCGTTATTAAACGGTAACGTTACCGTTACATTGTAGAATAGTAACTACAGTCAAATGGTATTGCCCCAACTTCCCAAGGCTGGTGCCTCGGTTCATAGTCAAAATGAAAATCGGCCGAGAAGCTCCTCCATGCATCATCAGCAGGACTTTGATCACCTGCCCACTATCAAAGGTTGTAATTAAGCTCCTCTGTGATTGTACATATATACATATATATATATACACATATATATCTATATATATTTATTTATTTACTACTTTACAAATATTTATTATAAATTAATAATTGTTAGTATCTTTTATTTGTATTCGCACGTTTGTCTTTGAACTTCTGAAGAGATTTTGTTCTGCTACTATGATTTACATATTATACATACATACTTCTTGTATGTGCATTACATGTACAACTTAAAATAAAGTTTTTGTACAAAATCAATATTTCGTAGAGTTGCTTTTTATGTATCCACGAAGAAACATAAGTGTGCCTCAACCAGTCCGAGACTTAAGACACAATTATAAATAAACTGATAGATATCTGTTCCTGTATCATCGCGTTTACATTTACCTTTAGCCTTTGAAGTAATACTGTTCATTAAAGATTAATCCTTTTATCTCACAAACGTGAAAGGAATACCAACAACACAATATTCAGTTAAATAAACATATTTATTGCTATCATGTCGTATAAAAATGTGAACATCCACAGTATTTATTTAACTGTTTGTGCTAGTTACTGCTAACTATGAGACGATTCATGATAAACAGCTATTAACCCAGCGAAGGCCAATACGTTTAAGAATTAAAACCATTGCACTTTAATCATATTGTCTAATTTGATTTGTCGTTCTTCTGGTTATTCACATAGTGTTGATACATACGTTGAAACGGATGTAAGCGTTTCTGTGGGTTTGGCTCGTATTTCTCTAGTAGTAGGAACCAACCCACATGAACGCCAATAAAGCCAGCACCGAAAAGTACCAGGAACGAAGTAGCACTCATTTTTACAAGAAGCTTTCACTCGTAAACGTTGCAAATATAAGAATTTCCAAGTTCCCCTATCTTAGAGCGACCGATCGTTAGGTTAATCACAACAGCGCTATTTTCTTTATCTATATAGAAAAAGAATATTCCAGGTGACGTACAATGTATATTAAACTCTTCGATATACCGCAGTTCGAAGCTACTCACAAAATTTCTTGCCAGCCTACGATCGTTCGTAAAACAATTTTACGAACTTGCTTTTTCTGAAGAATTATAGGTTATGGTCGTGCCGCGCATGATAAGTAAGTAAATATAGATGTACTTCGAAACCATTGGACGGGAATATTTTAGTACGCCTGTTTTAATCTTCCTTGCATTCCACTTCTTTGTATATAATTGCGAATTCTGCGCAAATTGTCTATAATAATACACAGTCAGATGCACCAAATAAATTATTGTCGTTGAATGGAATTTTTCGATGTTTTTAAGATAACTTCCATCGCGGCGAAAAGGCGGGAAACGTTCGCAGAGAAGAAGTCCTATAGAACTGTCAATGAGGCAAACGTGAACGACGATACGTGCACCAATTTTATATAATTTTATATTGCGTTTAGTTTAAGATGCAGTTAATCATTCGATGTGACATGTAATGTACATAAATACGTGTGGTGTAATTTTCTTATTGTAAAGTTGTAACTATGGCTGATGAGAAATTGGTAAAAACAGTGCAAACCACCTTCTCACTTTACGGCCTTATACTTTCAAGGTATATAACGTTTTTTAATTTACTATATATATAGATATTATCATTTCACAACCCGTCGCAGCGTAAAATTACATTTCATTTCATTTAGAAAGCTCAGCATCTCACTTGCCAAAGAACTTCTAAACGTAGGAGAAAACGAGCGTAACACTTGGCTCATACAAATTGTGGAGCAAGTTCTGGCACAGAGTTTAGACGATCCGCACGTTACAGTAGGAAATCTCAAGCTAGCCATAGAGGAATGTATAAGACCCGATACGTTGAAAAGTACGGAAACAATATTAAGCGTGATAAATGCGTTTGATACGCCGAAGATTAAACACGACTTGTGCAAGAAAAAGTTCCTCTTGACGACCGTAACGCCAGACTTATACCCTGAAGCGGAGTACAAATCTTCGGTATTTAGGGATCGGTACGAGCTGCTTTGGTATAGAACTTTGAGACACGAATTATTCACTCCTCCCAGGCTCGGCGAGAAAAAAGAAAACTGGATTGAATTGGTACCTATCGAGTACTTGTTGAGCGACAGTCGGAAAGGGAATATTTATGTAATGGGGCTTTTAACGCAATTAACAGAGGGTCAGTATTACTTGGAGGACACAGGAGGAACCATTAAAATCGACTTGCAGCGAGCAATATCCTTTGAAAGCGTCGGCAACATTTATGAGCATCATATTCGTGCCAGTAATTCTTATAAACATTGCTTTCCTTAACAGTCGTGTACAACTTTCAGGACGGTTTAATCATGGAGGCTTCTATAGTAATAGCCAGCGGAGATTATAACGAGGGAATTTTATACGTGGAAGATATAGGTTTTCCACCGGCAGAATCGTCTAGTAATTCGCGCGTAGATTTTGGTGACGCTAATACATTTGGTGGGCCGCACAACCTGTCCCTGAAGCTTTCAGAAAAATTGAAAATTCACGAGGAGAGTAATAAAGATGGAATGATCATCTTCGTGTCCGAAATGTGGCTGGACGATGTAACGGTTTTACGCAAGTTTAGAACTATGCTAGACGGATATTCGGAGTATCCGCCTATTGCTTTCGTATTTTGTGGGCATTTCTTAAGCTTCCCGGCGAATATAACGAGCGCGCAGAAACTGAAACAGGGATTCAAAGATCTGACCGATTTAATAATGGAGTATCCGGAAATAAAAGAGTCTTCTAAATTTATTTTCGTGCCCGCGACGGACGATGTAGGAGCGCCAAAGATTTTGCCAAGACCACCGCTCCCGAAACATCTCACGGAGGAGTTCAGGCAAAACATACCCGGCGCGATATTCGCTACTAATCCGTGCAGAATTCAATACTGTACAAAAGAGATAGTAGTGTTAAGAGAAGATATTTTAACGAAAATGTGTAGGAACACGCTTCGGTTTCCACGAGATGAGAATATCTATGATCACGTAAGAGCTTCATTGGATTAATATTCCTATGTTTGTCGATTGAAACTTATACTGTTTAATTTTTCTGCGCCTTTTCAGTATGCCAAATCAATTATTTGCCAATCTTATCTGACTCCCTTAAATCTGTCGGTGATTCCGATATATTGGAAATATAACCACGCGTTACAAATTTATCCAACTCCGGACCTTATTGTGGCAGCGGACAAATTCGAGGCGTACGAGACCACGTATTCTAATTGCCATGTAATCAATCCTGGATCGTTCCCGAAGAACAATTTCTCGTTTAAAGTATACGTTCCTGCGCTAAATATAATCGAGCATTGCGCTATTCCTAAAGACATCGATGGCGTTTAATCGTAAATAGTGTGCGAGTTGAAGAATAAACAAAGACTTTTGCAGCGAGGAAGATCGATAATGTAATTTACAATACCTTCCACTTCTCTGTGAATAATTATATGCCGATTTTGTACAATATTTATTTTCACATCACAATTTTCATCAGTTTTACAATACTTCGAAAATGCATCATCAGTTCATAACTTAGTCCACAACAACCTTTACTACTAACCGTAAGAGCATATTTAAATTAACTTCGACCATTGAAAATAACTTAATCTCTTGTTAAGGATACTGGGTAATTTGTTGGTCCTCCGTGTCCAATAATACAATGAAAGAGAATCGAAGAATAACTTATTGACCGCATTCGTTACGATCGAATAAGTCCAATATTATCAATATAATGCGCCTCGCGAGAATTTAACGCTCATCTTCTCTCTCAAATTGACTAATAAAGTTGTATATCAGACTTTCTATGTAGGACACAGGAAGTACGAGTTCATTCTTCTTCTTCATTTTTTTTTTTTTTACTTTTTTTCTTATCGATTTATATAAATAGATACATACAATAGTAAACACAGTGTTTCTACCTCTTTGCAATGTACATAACAATATTACAGGTACAGACTGGGCCCCGGCATATCTCGATTCAGTGCATGGAAGCATAAGTCAATTACTGGCCGTTCAATCAAACATCAGTGTAATAATTATAACTTCGTAGAACAACGTGTAACATATGAGATAGAATAATAAATCACGATGGTGTCGGCGAACATTTCACATATTAATAACGTGCCGGATTGCTAATAACAATGTCAGCTATGCAGAAATTAAACGATGTATTTCCAACACAACAACGAAGACGTAGGTATTTCCAGAGAATTTTACGATAGAAACATTACCTTATTATTCCAATCACTCTTCCTTTTTCTCGAGCACACTCTCACCCACTATACACGCACGTACCAACACACGTACACCGTTTCTCTGTACATTATGTATCCGAGCGACCGAACGGACCACGAATGCCGTAAGAATCGTTTCGTGCTTCAGCTATCGGAAGCTAAGTATTGTGTCAATAACGAACAAACCTTCAATCGTGTGGCAAGCGAATGATGCTAAAATTTTACATCTCAAACGTTTAGTTAAATCGTGAGCATAAAATGTTAGAAAAGAAAAGAAACAAAGATTAATAATTATATATATATATATATATATATATATATATATATATAATTATTAATCTTATTGTGAACCGTAGGAGCTACCGCGCACTTACGCCCCTCTCCATTCGAATATATTACAGTGCCGCGTGTAAAAGAGAAAAGAACGCGCTTACAACTATTGCACATCCTTAAACCATTGTTTTCCTTTTTTTCTTTTTCGTTATACTCCGATGTCAATGTCTCCTGTAATCGACTATATCTTAATACATAATAATACGCAATATTTTATGTACCAGTGCTTTCGTCGTGTCGCTATGTACAAGTGTATCAGTTTAGCTAATAGAGTTACATATTCAGTCGACGGACGGTGTAAAGGCCCTTCATACTCTATGTCTCACGAGTTCTCCTTCTTCGCGTGTAACTCTCCTGAAAGTTAGATTAGTAAGACAGCGGAATACCGGAGGGGCAGGGTAAATAAAATTTACAACACTTCGCCGCCCCTGATTACGATCCATCAATTAATTAGAAGATTGCTGGCGTTAGACGAACAACTTCTCCGTATCACGGGTACAATTGAAGTACCTACTTTCTCTTTGATATCTTCGGCAAGCTTGATTCCTTTCTTCGGCGTCGAAGTACCACAGAGTGATTGCGTATCTGGTTTTGTACGCAGGCTGCACCTCGTGCGGGTTTCTCCTGTCCGACCAGAAGAACAGTATCCTATCGAACAGAGGCTCGATGTCCGCTACTTGGTCGCGCCAGCCTTCCGGAAATATCCTCAAAAGGCCTCCGTTCTTCTGTAATCATAGAAACCGCGCGTGATTATAGTAAGCAAGAGGAATTCGATATCCAAAGTACTTAATGACGCGGGGCCATTGATGCATTTATCGCAAACATCGCTGCGGAATGGAATGTATGCAGGCGCTATTTAAAACCCGGGTCGTATAACTCTTCTAAACAAACGCGAAGGGTGTTTTCCAGGAGGGAATGTTGTTTTTCTTGTGACTGTATTTTTCCAAAAATGCACCGACGCAAATAGGACTGTATATATTTTTGTGGTTGCGCCTGTGGAAATGTTGGGGCTTGGCTCTTGATAATGAAAATTTGCTGAATCAAAGCACAGATTCTGAGTACCTACTGTGTTTGAATATGTAAATGAATTGATATTTCGTTGGAAAGAAGTGTGGTTGTTGGGCAATAAAGATAGATATGCTACATCATCGTGAGCGTTTATCGTGGGTCGAAAAACATTTACAGACTTCAAGGTATTTGACGTTTCATCCCATGATTTACCATTACCGTGATTTGTAATTAATTCTAAGGCACTTAATCCTCTATTCCTCGACGTGTCGCCAATACTAATTGTGATCGATTTGTCCCCCATCAATTATTTATTAGTGCTGAAGCGAGTTACGTGACGTTAGCACAATGCAAAATGAAAGATAAATAAATACTTATCAATGCCACTCTATCAGACTTCATGTATTTTTCAAACGTCTGATTTTTATGAAACTGAAACTACGATTGAGATCGTTAAGGAAGATGTAAGAATGCCATGCGAGAATTATTTCAGTTCAATACATTCGGCTTTAAGTGAATGCGGCAAATGGAACTTGGAGCAAGAAAACGACCCTCTATATTTGCTGGAATACTTCGGCAATAAAAAAATTGGCAAGATTTCTGAATAGAGGCCAGTATGAACCATTTCTACCCCCAAATATTCATCGTGCTTCTTACATCTTCTCACTCAGAGGCCAGGCGTATTTACGCAAGATTAAAGGGTAGCAGGCTGCTTTACGGTTTGGAAGGCAGCATACATTTATGCTTGCCTTATGCTTCGTGCAAGTCAACGTAAACGTTGCTCAACAGTACGTTCCTCTGCATACACGACATGAAGACGTTACATGGCGCTGCTCACGTAGGCCCTAACGCCCTCCGTACTTCATAGTTTGCCCTTCTTCAACCAAACGTTTCAACTCTTGAGTTGTTCGAGTATCTTGAAGCGATTCAAGTTGCTCAACAAAAATTGAAGTTCCGTGACGAGGTAACCTACCCGAATTTATTCGATTTACTCGAATCAATTCAAATTTCTCCTGGACACGCGCTATTACTCGAATGACTGGGAACCCGGTGTTTAAAATATTCTCGGACTTTGAAATCGACGCAGTCGTATCTTGAAACTTGTTTCGAAAAAAAAAAAATACTCATCGACGCGAATATTTTCTGACTCTTAGTTACGAGAATCTCCGGAGAGTTTAAAGTATTCGTGACCGAGCAGTAATTCCGTGGATTTTTAAGGAAGACTACAGTGTGCCTGTCGCGCGATACGAAGGAAAGTAGGAATTTTCGAAAGACCACGTCACTTCTTCGCGAAGAGCTCAGATCTGCAACGAAGTGAAAGGAAATTGGATAGAACTTCTACTGTAGAGGTAGATGGTTGTACCAGTGAATGAACATTTTTTATTGAAACGAGTAACAATAAGTTATTAAAATAAGCAACTAATTAATTAGAGACTTCTTTTAATTCCTTGCTTCATATCTAAACAATTTTTGCAGCACGTGGAATCAACCGCGCTGCAAATGTAATTTTATAATAGCGTTCATTTATTACCCTTAAGTGTTCATTTACTGGTGCGTTTACCCTAGCACGGTATTCGAGTCGAATAAAAATTCCTAGAGCGCACGCTTGCTCGTTCTAATAAACATCGTATCATGATCCTCAAACTTGTTATTATTGTGTTCCTTTTCTTTTTCTCTTTTCAAAAGAATAGTACATCGCATAGGTACAATCGATAACCATGGGTTAAACTTGTAATAAAGCATCGAAGAAGCTAGGTAACAGTGGATGGAGGCGATTGAACGTGTCTTTACCTTGATATCCCAATCTCGATTGAGATAGTATATTGCGGTGATGCATCGCCCGTCTCGGTTAGGATTGTCCACGTGTTTCACGTAATGCGAACCGTGACCAGGGTAGCAAGCCACCATCGCCTGAAAAATAATGCGTTTCGTTACGTTAATGGAGAGGACAGAATATCCTTGCGAATGTGAATCACGAAAGCTTGCGAAACATGTTCCGGGAGAAGCCAATTAGCGAACATATAAAGTCAGAAGAGTCTTTCGATGTGGGTCATTTAATTTCAGAAGGTGAGAAAAACACAGCAACCTACTGATTGTGAGTCCATGTAATGATTATTGCAACAATCGAATAATCGTTTTTATTCGTCGATTGTAACTAATACTGCAATACCTCGTCTAATGCAAAAATGTTTTAACGTTGTATTATTGCTTTAGTGTCCATTGTGTACTAACAGTATGTAGTCCTACTGGCGGAGTATTTTAAGGGGTCATTATACTTTGAATCGCTGAAGAATTAAACTATTTTTAAAGATACTTTTCTCAGTAAATGTAACATAAAATGAAATAATTCTTTTTGGTATTTATTAAGCTACTTTTATATTATACAAAGAAAAATTTAAAACACAATTTTTGTTGAAAAGTAATAAAATGGCGTCGGTTTGAAAAAAAAAGTTTGACAAAACACCCAAAAGGATGTATTCTCGGGTGTTCCATGCGAAAAATCTCGGTTATTTTTCGACAAAAATTGTTAATTGATTAAAAGATTTAGAATCGTTTGGGATTTTTTGTTTCGGATAGGCCTGAGCCGGGAAATCACCTACGCCATGAACATATCTACTTTTTTAAGTGCCATATTAACGCTGTAACAAAAACCTTAAAACAAATTTATAAAATTCTTTTAAATTTTTTTTCTCTATAATATAGTAGCATAATAAATACCAAAAAGATTTATTTCATTATATATTGTATTTACTGAGAAAAAAATCTTTACAAATAGCTTAATTTTTCGGCCGATCAAAGTAAAATGATCCCTTAAATCGAGTTTTATCATGAAACATAAATGGACTTTAGTAATTACTCATTACTGGGAAGCACTGTGGGACGTTTTTATTGAAAACGAAAATGGCAAAGACAAGTGGTTTCGGAGAAGTAGCGAGACATCGCGGCTGATAATCTAGCATTATCAGAAGTTAAACAGACAGGTAGCACACTTGTAATTTCGATAGATTAAATGTTCCTGATTAACATGTCATAAATATCTGGCTAAAGGATACAATCGCGAAACAAGAAATAGAAAACAGCAGCATTTCCTTTGGTGTTCTACTACGAATGATTTCAATTTACTAGTAATTCATTAGGGTTTACGTTATCCGGAGAATCAGTTCATTGAATCGACTAGCAATCGATATCAGGAGATTATGTGTTCACGGACTTGCACGTACGCCACCCCCCACCTAATGTCGCGATTCAAAGTTTACAAGATAAACAGTCCTATCGATTATCTGTCGAAAATATAATGTTCTTGTTTATGTTTCGTTGTTGGACAGCCAGAGCGAAGCTCTGAAAAGATGCAATTCTTAAAAAGCAGCTTTCGAAGAAGAACACGTAATAACAATGTTTAATACTTTAAGAATTTTAATCACTTCTGTTGATTACGGCTTTATACCTTGCACTGTACGGTACAGATAAGTCTCCAAGAATATCGCAATCACAACGATGCCACAAACGTTAATAATAATTTTAATACAAAAGACCCATTCCCTCTGCCCTAGCAAACTGAGAAGTTTTGTTAAGCGTGCTTTTCATCTGCCAAACGGTGACATTACTCTCGTTACGTCAACCACCATCTATATTAATTCTCTAATTAATTAGAAAATATAGAAGTTGAAATTTGAAAATAAGTAAGACGCCCCTTTTGTGTTGCTACTTATTACTTAGTCAATTCACGTACGATTAAAGCTGTGAAGAAACAACACGCCCCCGATAAAAGTTGAATAGTCCCATAAACGAGTCCCAAAGGCAGCTCTCCGCAAATGTTAATCATTGGATATTCTATGATTTATGTTATATACCATTGCACTGTCCGCGGGCAGATGGTAACAGGTGTGAGACACCGAATAGCCAGCAGTCTACGACATGATAATTACCCGAGAGTGTATTACGAACGTATCAATCGCGATGGTATCGAACTGACCCCCTATTATTAGATATGAATGCATGCACCACGCGGACGATAGCATCGCGTGCAGCTCGTGAGTCACAGGTCTCGCTCGTTACAATAGAGAAGGCTGGTGTTTTCGCATAATGATGCTTTGCCGGGTCGTTGTCTTGTGGGATATTGTTACAAGGAACTACTCGAACCAACGAGATCTGTGGCTGCGACCAGTGTGGCCAGATTGGGCGTTTTATGGCAAAGTGGGCCATTTTGCGAATCAATTTGCGCTTAATTTTTTACAAAAACCGCAAACCGCAATTTGGACGATTACTGGACAATAAATTGCTCTTTTCCTTTTTGTTCGTTCTCTATTTATTTTTTGTATATTAGCAGTAGTTTTCTCAAAATAAAAAATTGTAAAAATCACTTGCTTTTATTGTGGTTACACGAGAATTTCCCCCTTAAGATACTTTTATATCCGCAATTTTATTATCATCCAATACAAAGAAACGATAATTCTGATTCAAAACATTCAATTTGTATTTTAGCGCCATGCGATTTGCGTGGTTGCGCCACAGGTTTTTGAAATCTGGCCACACTAGTTGCGACCTCCCGTGATCGAATTAAATCCGTAGTGAAATTTGCGAAGCCTTTCGCAAAAGACACTTCTACGGCTGGCGACTGGCATTTCAATCGTATCCGCGTATTTCCCACCTTTTCCTGCCTCTTTTATAAACCACTGCTGTCTCGCCAACTGAATACACACGGAATACCTGTCGCGAGTCACGGGTGCGTCTCGTGTGAAAAGGCATTAATCTTGCTAAGTCTACACGTGACGCGACTAAATGGGGACAGAGGAACTGGGATAGGGAGTCTCGTGCACCTTTCCACTGCGTGATGAATGTTGGGTACGTGAGGGTTGCAACGTGTTCCGAAGCTCCATTCACTGTGACGCGGTGCACGTGGTGGGTCGAGCAAACTGTACACGTACGCCGAGAACCATATATGTATATACTCGGACCACCGCCTCCGCACGTAGCACTTTTGCGCGCAAGGGGAATCCCAATGCTCCGAAATCCTCCCATTAATGAAAGTTCCTTGTCGAGCAAGGAATATTTTCAGAGAACTGGGTGGCCGTGCTAGTGTCAGCCGGATTCAGATGACTAGACCCGATTTAGATGAGAAATTAGTGCTTGGAGACTTGTGCCTTGGGCATGTTCATTTGGCAGATCCAGTGGTGGTTTTAAGATGTTTTAAGAATATGTTTGAAACGCTATTTAGTTGCGAGACACAGAATTTTGACAATTTTGGAGATCACACTATAGATAAGAGATGAAAGAGGAAATGTGATGTTACCGAAGCTCCCAATAATGCAGTAATTATTGAGAAGCAATGGAACTGGAATAGGAGCTCTCTTGTTGCTTTCTATTACGTGATGCTTCATCACCATGACGTAGGCACGCGGGACACTGAACTCTGTTTCAATACTCTATCAGAGAAAAAGGAAGATGTTAATTAGAACCTGTAGGTGTTACTCGAAACGAGCACAGAATGAAAGAGAGCATCGAAATCTTGCTTAAAGTATTACTAAATATTTAATTAACTAAAAATGGGGCAAGCAAAATTCTAAGAATAAAAATGACGATACGTGTAACTCGCCTGAATCGCCCCGTACGAAACTTGATACGCGGAGAAACGAAGTCGTCGAGCTTTTCTAATTATTCTATAAGGCTATCGTCGCTCTAAGAATGTTTGGTTTAATCGAATTCGACACGTGACTCTTCACGTGAATTCAGTCCATTGGAGTAAAGATAGGAGGGAGCATATTTGGTATTTCTCAATGTTAACGCAACGCGGATATCTGTGCAACAGGGCATCAGTAGGACGCTGGCGGAGCTGTATGCGTGTAATCAGAAGTCCCTGAATACGCGTGCTTGAAAAGGGCTGTGATACTCCGCAAGGTCTCTGGAGGGAGGCGTACAAATATAGGGAGCACCTTTTAGCCTTGGCCCGAATGACACGCTAACCTTGGTACCACATTCGCTGGCGTGTGGATCCTCACGTAACCCAGCGAAACATGGTCGATCCGAACATCTTCCTTCCTTTCTTTCGTAAAACCGGAAATTGCTGATGTATTCGGAGGAAGGTCTTAATTGGATGGGATATTCATGAAAACTCCGCGCAAAACGCCACCAAATGTTAACGCAATGACACACATCTGCTTTCCTATTTATTCGTTTACTTTTAGGTAGCTACACTATGTAACTATGCGCCGCGTCTTCACACGTGGATGATATTTGCAACGTAAGGAGCAGTTATAAAGTAAATGGAACAGTATTAGTAATGATTTGCAAACGAATTGTATCTGAATTGTGGAATAAAAAGTTGTTGGACGTGGCTTCTGATTTGAGTGCGAAAAACTCATTTCTATGTTCATAGTGATACATAGTTCGAGGAATTTCTCCTTTGAAGTATAAAGCAAGACTCATCTCTTTTATCTAATATACTTCTCGTTATTAATCGAGGCAGGTTTAACTTGGATCAGTCTGCGTCTAAAACCATTTTTCACTCACAGATGACTCAAGATAACAGATACGATAATGCATCTTCACTTCGAAACCAGAGTATAGCTATCACTCATTCATTAAGGGGGACACCACGGTAATGATCCGAAAAGTAAAGGTATCTTTGGAAATTTATTAAAAGCAAACTACGTAATGAACCTTTTTTAAACTTTCAGAACATTTTATTTTATATTTAAGTTATACGAATATCCTTTTTTAAATTTATTTAAAGCAGATTTATAAGCTGTACAGGTAACTGGATCAGTAACTTTGCGCTGCAAAAAATCTGGTTGACAGTTTTCTAACGAAACGGTGCTTCTAAAATGAACAAACCAAAATGTTTTAGGAACTATACGCGGATGGCTATGGCACGCCGAGAGATTTTTTTGATTGGTCTGTTCCTCCGATTTCTTTTTCAACGAAAGAGATTAAATTACTGGAACCAAATTTCACAATTTTAATCAGAGGTTCGCCATTCTGTCATTTTTCAAAATTTTCAAAATCGAACCCGTCGTGCCATAGCCATGCGCATATAGTTTCTAAAACTTTTTGGTTTTTTATTTCCGAAGAACCGTTTCGTCGGGAAACTGCCAACCACATCAGCGGAAATTTTTTGCAGCCCTAAGTTACTGGTCCTGTACAGCTTATAAATCTGCTTTAAATAAATTTAAAAAATAACATTCGTGTAACTTAAATATCCAATAAAAAGTCCTGAAAGTTTAAAAAAGATTCATTACGCAGTTTGCTTTTAATAAATTTCCAAAGATACCTTTACTTTTCGGGCCATTACCGTGGTGTCCCGCCTTAAACTCCAGCAGCTAGTGCCAACGTCAGTTAACAATAAACAATAAATACATTTAAAAAACAGAAGTCCTTGCACGCTTACAAACACACGGAACAGCCATTACCCTCCTTAAAAACTAACTTACGGGAACGATTTATATTCTAATCGAAGTAAGTAAGACACTCGTGCTACGTGTTCTTTAGCAGCCTAACAGAATGGCAAATACCTTTCACCGTGCCAGCTAAACGGTAAAGGATGTAGGCGGGAAACGATCGACCGGAGAAGCACATGGAGTTAAAAAGAAACAATTTTACTCCTTACTTCTATTCTTTTATAAATATACACAGTACTTTAACGCCGCGCAATACCGATAGTTTTTAATTTTTAACGACCATTGTGCTGCGTTAGATCACCTTCGAGCAGACAATCGATAATGAGAACGCGTCGCGTCGAGCATGAATCGTTATGTTTTAACGTTGAAGCAACACAGAGCCATCCGTGTAATCAGCTAGCTATTATCTATTTCGATTTCCGTGGCGTCAATCAGCAGCGGAGCTGTTCGAACGAATTGAACGCGAAAACATGCGATTCACTTTTTCAGTAAATTATATTATCCGTACAATTCGATGCCTGCAATTGCGCGAGCTCATAATGCACAATGAAAGGTGCACGACCACCGTTCGAAATGATTATTAAATTTATTAACCAATACCGTGCCGGGAGAAAAGGCTCGATACCGAACCGAACGCTTTACGTGCAGCTTGTCACGTTCCTCAGATAAGGAGCATAACCTGCCGAAAGTACATGTGCTGATAACGGCGGCAATCGCTGGCTTACAATTAGATTACAACTGGCGCGGTTAAAAATCCGTACGCTCTTGAGTCATTGAAGGAAACACGAGAGAGCTGACTAAGTAATATAAAGATATAAACTTATAACCACTGCTGTTTGCGAAATGCATGTACAGTGCTGACCGAAAGTTTAATGAAAGCTCGAAGGAAGAAAAGGGAATGTTATGTTTCACGTTAAAAATTCACGTCACAGGCAATTCGACTTACGATTTCGATCTTTTTCGACGCGAAAGTGGCGCACCGAAATGTCGATTACTTTTAATGAAGGTATGATTTCTTTTCTAATTATTATAATTGCAAAATGGCGAATATATTGGATGAATTTAATGAGTTTCTGCGTGGTGAATATATTTCAGAATTAGATTTTACATTTTTGTAATATCTAAGTATTTAATTGTGTATTTGTCAGTTGTAAGTAAAATGTCATTCGTCGCGTTTGTTCGTTACTTATTATTATTCGAATATGGCTTCGTCCAGACTTGATCTCGGTATAACTGTACCACAGCTACTTTCACGAAGATTCTGTTTCGGGTAGCGATTTTCACGCCAATTTCGCGTACGACTCTTGTTACCCGAACGTTTGGTAAGAGTTCCCGTTCATTTTCTAAATTTGCATTACGCCGCGTCACAATGGGATTCTTAAAGTTTGAACGACATCCAAGATGTATTTCAAACTTCATTTTCAGCGCAGCGTTCGTTTATATCTAGAGCATGGGTCTTTTAATTGATCAATTATTTAAAGAAAAAGGGAAGAAACTGAAGTTTTTCTTGTGCCTTAGCTGATTGTGGCGTGAATTTTGCATTTGTAGCGACTTACACAATAAAGCCAAATATCTATGGCTTACAAATTGTAATTCTGCTCCTGAAAGAAGGAACATAAACCCAACGCTTCAATGCCGAAACATGTGTTATTTTCGTGTGAAAGTATTTATTCAAAGTTACCGCAACGCATACCATAGGACCAAAGGCAAAACACGCGTTCAGTGCACTGAAAATCGGGAAAATATTTGCGTTCCGTGAGTCACCGATCGAAACCACAGGAGCAAGTGTTTTCGTCCACGCGTAAGTAACTAGCTGCGCTCGATTCGGTTATCGCGAAAATCGTTTATAAAGCCTGGCCGTGCGCTTACGGTTCCGCGTAAAATGTTTAAAACATCTATATAGTTTGCTTCGTGGAAGCGTATTTTGAAAATACGTCGTCGTAACATTCCACAAAGGGGAACAGCGTTTTTATCTGCGTTAAATTTACTTCGAACGTAAAAACACGAATATAGTTTTCTATGTGTGCGCGCGAATGCATCATAAGCCGCAAGGCTTGCAACTGTGCTAATCCGCGAGATTTTACCACACTGTTGCATTTTCTGCTTGTAAAGTTTTCTCAGTAATCCCGTTTGTTTGTATTTCCTATAAATATTGTACTTCGAAGTGGAAGATACAGATGACACGTTCTTGAAATCCTTCTTAAGTAGAATTTAATTTTTCTACGCCAGTTTGATAAACAGATTGTACTATTTTATATCTTTGAACCACACATCTTGTGATCTACAGCATAAGTTTAGGGACAGAACTTCGAAATGTACTGTCCCTCAGTCTAATGTACCTAGGGTTACTATAGGTACACATGGTATCCAAAAGGAGGACGTCCCCCTTTTCAAATGACTTCAGACTAGATTGCCCTCCTTTTTCATTTCTTGATCTGGTGACCCTAAATGTACCTACGCGTGTGTAAACACCCTAGTAAAAGCAAAATGTATCCTCAACATTTCCCTCCTACCTTTACTTTCCAACGTCACAAATGGTGACTGATTCACACCCAATTAAGATATTTCAGGACAGACATGTAATTACGAAACAGGAGCTCTAAATGTAAACACTCACCTCTAGTTTAAAATGCCATCGGTATCAGTTTGCTTTAATTGGTGGTCTGGTTAGTTTCGCGGAAAGTGGGGAACACGTAAGACGACGGTTTGAATAATAATTCAACCGTAAATAATCTATGGGGAAGCTGAAGAATATACGATCCGCGTCGCGTGTATCGCGAGAAGGGATCCGCCCGGGCAAAACGCAAATGTGGCGCCGCCGACGCGCGGTCATTACAATAACAAGGAAAATGTCCTGAACCGTTTTGAAAGTCAACGCGCAACGGTAAATATGTCCATACCCTCGTGGTAGCGCCACGGGGACGAATGAAATTGTCCTCGCGACGATTGGCACGCTCTCATCCGCGTTAACTATATGCACGGATGCATATGAATATCATACCTTGGCGATTCTTTCACCTTCAACCAAGGTTAAAGAATCAGATGTAACCGACTGCGTGTAAGGATTTAATCGAAAGTGAACAGCCCGTCTGACGCGTGCGAGTCAACAATCATGATCGGCCAGGCTATCGCGTCGAGCGAATTTCGAGCGCAGATATTAATTGAGTAGAAAAATAATTTATCATCAACTGCGGTTGAGTAATGGTTAGAACACTCGTTGCGGGTATTCCCCGCTTCTATTGTTGGCTGCAAATTTACGTCTCGCGTTCCACGAAACTGTTCCGCGGCTTTTTCCTGGTTGAACTAATCAGTACGCAAGCGAATTCGATGATTCAATGTGTACCGTGTTGTAGGGTGTTATATTTTTCTTTGCGAAATGTCTGCGTTAAGAAATGCTGACGATCTTGATTATCGTAGAGAAAAATGTGGATAGAGGATGCTATTTTCACATTCAACTCACACTTGGTGTTGATTAGAGATTCTATCCTTTATTTTAAGTAGGTACCTATCGACGAAGTGAAAGAAATACAACTAACGTCGAGCAGTATCGCAATCATCGGGTAGATTTTAATTTTCTCCGTGCAACGTTATTTTAGAAATTATAAATCTATCTACGCTATCGTACGGCTAATTATATGACACCTACGAACTCATCTGCTACAAAAATACCCTGACTGTACAATCGCTTGAAACTTTAATTGTACCAGGCATAACGATCGTTGTTGGGTAACAAATCTTTGGCCGCGTGAAAATGGGAAAGTAGACTTGCTGTGTATCAAGTTTTAACAGCTGGAAATGTTAGTAACACGCGCCCGAAGAAGAGTAAATAATACGGGAAGAAATGTTAAAACAGATAACCATGGAAATTCAAATTTAGTTTCTTTAATTATTAAGAAATGGAAGGAATTGTTACATTACCATTACTTTTCGATAAAATTTATACCAATCGAAGGTTTAATCAATACACATTATCTGTACCTATCAGTATCGATTTATCGTGCTTCCTTTACACATATGTCAGTCGTTCGAAGCCGACACACTTTGTGAAATATGCAACAATCTTCTCCTGATCCTACATTTCAGGAATTTCTCCGTCACACTCATGAAATATCTCGAATTCATTATAATATCTTTTATCGTCGATGACTCAAACTTCGACGCATGTTAATGTATTTTAAGAATACACCGTCCCGAAGCGTTTGTACAAAGCAATATATTGTTCTTGTATGCGTGCTTTCATTCAGCTCGCGAAAGAGTTTTAAATTGCGGGATTAATCGCATGCTTAGTCGACGGATAAATTTAAATCGGGACACAATAAGGAATTCGAAACGTACCGAATTATTTTCTGCGATCTATAAGTGGAACAGCAACGGTATATGTACATAAATAATGTACCTTCAAAACCAACAACTCTGCGAGTCTGACGTACCGGCAATATTTCTCTTTTCTTTTTTAGTCTCCTCCCCGTTTCGCTTGAACAACGCGATTACAATTCTGTTTACGAGACGAATATTCATCATACACAAAAGTGCTTTGCAGGCTGGATCGCGAAAAGAAGAACCGAATAACTGGAAAGAAATTTTTAAAGAAATAATGATGCACGAACGGTACACTGATTGGTTGCTCCAGTTAAGCTGCGAACTTGGCACGACAGAAATTACTTATTTATTTAATGGCAGTCAGTGGAACTAACCCTATAATACCTACATTGATATGTCACAACGAATGTAAAACAATTCGACTGAGAAGTAAGATTAAACATTCGAGCTATGGGTTAACATTAGTATAATAAAATATAGAATTTGGGCTTGAAGAGAGGGCATTCCTGAACTACCCTAATAGATAGCATTAGAATAGTTAATTTTTTGCTGCACTATAATCCGAAATCATTTCATCAAAGATCAATTAAAACGCACATAACTTATCCCACTGCATTTGTCCCAGGACACACTGCGAAACTAAGCAACGAAATACCTGAAGGTGACCTCAAAATCTTCCCAACTACAACGAAAAGCAATTCCACCGATGCGTTTTTCCCCTCAAATCAAAACAATTTTCTCACATCTATCTTTAAAAGTGTCCAAAATAATTCAGCATAAAGTATATGCGCCTGTGCGGGCACGACACATCACCAATGTACTTTTTTCGCCTCTATACATACAGCGTCTCTAACACAGTCCCATTTCACCTGAATACTGCGCGCGCTGTTCGGATTCTGTTTACAAAAGACAAGACGGGCAATGGTGGAGAGAACGCTCATTACACACATATATATATATATATGTGTGTGCCCGGCCGCCTTCTGGGACAAAAGACGAAAGGGAGAGTCGGTGAAAGAAAAAGAGAAAGGATAACGAGAGCGAGCCAGACGTACGGCGTACGTGACCGACTGCAATGCGTGTGTCTCACTCTGGTCTTGGCTCCGCTCGTTTCGTACCCCAACTCCCCGAAAGATCATTGCAATTTCGGGATCCTGACCTTCTCTGCCTACCATCGCCTAACCCCTCCTACATTTCGTACGGCGCGTACACGATCGAACGCCGATGGTCTTTTTTGCTGATACCAAATGCGCGACGGTGTCGTTCATTCGGCGCAGTTTTATAACAGGAAACATAGCAGGTCTGCGTTCGTGGATGACTAATTCCATTACACAGACCGCAGAAAATGATCTGTTCTCCACCCGATCAATCGCGTGAATAATTTCGTACTTTCATTGTTCTGCGGCTCGACGAGAAACGCGTCTAATCGTTCTTGCGTAATTCATCCCCCAGTGTCACTGTAGAAGTATTTTCTGAATCTGATGAATTTTCTTGCAATCGATTCTTGATACGACCCATTGTTTACTATTCTAATCGTTTTCACGAAACGTCGGAATCGAGGAGGTCTGAGAATTGCTCGAATTATCGATATTCATCGATATTTATCAAACTGATAATTTTCTTTATACATATAAACCTGCCGCTATAGGATTGCTTTATTTAAAGATACGAGGCTTTTGAAATGTCTGAAGTATGATATAACGTAATGATTTGGGAAATTTAAGGGAATGCTCAAACACAGATATTTCCCCAAATTTCTGTGGGTATAACCTTCAAATATACGCGACGGGTCTTTAATTTAAAATTTGATGCGTTTACTTGGAATTCAAGGGTCTAATGTTATACCTGATATCTGATATGATGAACCGTGTTCGTGAGAAAGTTTCTAGAGATTAATTAATAATTTTATCCGATTATGCGTCCAACAAATCGATATTTTACGCATAACCGACGTGACATTAAGCAAAACTAAATAACTGAAACTTTATCGAAAATAAAAATTTTAAATAACGAAATATTCTAAATGCTTTAAAAACTAATTTACTACAAAGGTCAATCCTATGTTCCATGCTCGAAACTAACGATAGTTTGTTTAAAATACAACATTCCATAAAAACTTCTATGAGCACAAGTTTAGGTATTTTGCTGTGCATATCTGGACAGATGGCAAGTGTCCAGTTATTAACTACACTGTTTAAACATGAACTTTGGGGAAGAAAATTCATTTCGTTATCATTGCAAATGAACAACTACAGTCCAGATACATTATAACCCAAACAGAAGTTTAAAATAGCCTTTTAAATCTACGAAAACTATATTTATACTCACCTTTGTTCGCCCATTAATCGTGTAGTTGCCCATTTTTCCATTGTTTCGCATTTTATTCGCCCTCATGATAATGGCGTCGACTTGGGATATGAGCATCCCAATATTTTGACATTGTTTTTCTTTCCCGTCTAGCCACGTTATTTGATCACCACGAATTGTTTTTAAGTCGTTCGTACCTGCTTTGTTCGAAACCAACTGTCCATCCTTAAATAATCCGGCACTGTACATATTTAAAACTTCGTTCAGCACCGCGAGACCTTTCTCCGTGCCAAGGAAATTGTCCACCACACACACACCGTACTCGTCCATGTCCCTGATCACATTTCTACAAATCTCGTCTATCAACTCTTCAAGATTGTTTCTGTTCTTGTGAAGGAACGGCGGCAAAAGTTCTTCCTCCTGGGCCAGATGGACGTCGGGGAAGTTCTTCATACCGTTATGATGCTGCGTAGGCATGTCTAGTTCATTATCTTGTAGGTTATCAAGGATTCTCGAACTTTCTACCGCAGGATTCAGTAACTCTGCTCTGGCACCCAGGATTGTATCTTCGGAGCTTCCTTCGAACGTTATCGGAGACGTCCAACCATCGGCCTTGTTGTTGCGCGTCCCTTTCGTCTTCGCGCTGTTGGGTTTCTTCTTCGGATCCTGGCTTTCTTTACGCTCCGATGGTCCTTTTATTTTCTCCGTTTGTTCGTTGGCTCCTATAAATAATGGAATCGAATGTACAATCCTCGATTCGCATCGCAGAACGCACGCTAATAAAGAATTGAGAGAGAAGCGACATGTATTTCAAATAATGTGGGAAAGAAAATAAAATGGAGTGGAAGTATCTCCTTTTAAATCTCGAAATGTAGGGTGTACATACATACACAAAATACAAGGAAAAGTAATAGGTCTGTGACTAATGACTGCTTGAATTTCTGCTTACATCAGAGCTTAGGTCAGACTTGAAAATAAAATAAACTATTTACAGTTTGCCGTTCGGGAATGAAATTTTATTAAAGTCTAGTTTATACGGTGAGACACCTACAGAATGTTTGCCATAATAAAACGTGAAATGCCGTGAATCGTCATGCAGAAACGGGAGGAGAATTAGGATCGAATTCCATCATACCTTTGAGATATCTCGCGTTGTGATAGACTTTCGGAGCAACGTTCGTTCCCCGTGTTGTTTCTGACACTGGCTTCTCGGTTAGGTTAGAAAGCACAGGTGTACTAGAAATTTGGCAATTCCCGTGGGAGAAATCTTTGACGGGATTCGGCAGGGAATTTTGATTAGCGGTCGAAACTGTGTCCGGCACGATCGATCGCACGGAATGAGTGGCGCAAAATTCTTTATGACGTTTCCAATCCCGCCTTTGGTGCTCCTTAGTGCAATAGAAGACGGCCTTGCACTGTGAACACCTTAACAGCTTGTCAGTCCTGTTGCAGACTACACAGCCCACCGTTGTACCTATTTGAACATCACCGCCGGGTGTCTGCGCACGACTGACTGTCGGTCCGGACATGTTTCGTCGTTTATTTCGCGGCCACGAGTGCCGACGACATTTCTCCAACGAGGGAAGTCACACACGCACTGGGTTCTGCTTACGGTACTACCGCGCTGTACCGCGCTATCGGGACACCGCCACTGACTTATACGTACGAACACTTGGTTTACATGCTACATACATGTATACATTATCGAATCTGCAAAATACCTATTAGCACGACGATGGCCAAAACACCAAATCCTCAGTATCCATTAGTTCTTACTGCGGCTGCACGTAGCCACGCGTATATACGGCCGTCCGTTTAATATCGGACCTGCACTGCATCAACTCTTTCTTTGAAAATTTATTTAAAAGTTAGGCGTGCATTTGCGTCTCGCACCGTTCACTATCCTTAAGATAGCGCCACTTTATATCCAACCATTTTTTTCCTCCTATGCGCAATTTACGGAATGGTCTCTGATTACCTGTGAGCTAGGTCATGAAACGTCTCTTTATCGCGCAACGCGATGTGTACGTCGTTGATAAAAATGTTTCTCGCGAGGAAAATTTATTGCTTGGTTTACAAAGTGCTTTGCACTGAATACACGTAAGGATGGCACCGTTGGCGTTGCCGTTTTATTTGCGGAACACAAAATATGTATATAGATCAATTACTGTTTGTGTTTTAAGTAAATGAATACAGTATTTTGTAATTTATAGTATAGTTAGATTTAAAATGGATCGTGTAATTTCTCGATTTCTGCATTAAAGACTTATTTTACGCATATTCCCTGTGTTTTGTTTTCTGTTGAAATAATATGTACATTTATAAAATTTTACATTTGCACATGGGGGCACCAATTGTTTCCATAGTTACAATGTGCACGTTTTGTCAAAACATTACGCGCCGTTGTATATATTCGACGATTAAACTGTCGAACTTGTGGAACCCGTAATTATTAAAAGCTGGTGAATAGAAAAATATTATCAGAATCATGAGTACTTTTATACAGAATGTGCATATAAAAGATGGAGAATATACAAAGACAATTTATACAATGGTAGATTGCATATCTAATGTCTCATAGAGATACTTATAATTATCAAATTTTTTTATTCAGGGATACTTGTTTTTCAGATTAAAGAACAGCGATATGCTGAAACCATTAAAGTCTTAATTACGCTTCTAGATTCTTACCCCTCTGTACGTAAGATTTTATGGGAACAGTAGCTTTTACTTTAAAGCCGGGAATTCACCAGGAAGCTAAGCTAAGCTATGCTATGTTTTAGCTTAGCTTTTGGTGGAAAGGGTTCCATAAGAATGTATTGAAGATAATTTTTTTAAAACATAGCATAGCTTAGCTTCTAGGTGGATTCCCAGTTTAATAATAATTTCGTACGCATTGTACATGTTGGATAAATCATTTTACAGTCCAGACCTTGTCTATCATTGCTTGCCCACTGTTACTTTTACACGCAAGACTTTATAGCTTCCGCGCAATGTTATGAAAAATTAGTTCAATTGTGTCCGGAGGAAAATGTATACAAGTTGTACCATGCTCAATCTTTGCACCAAGCGTGCATGTATCAAGAGGCCTGGACAATCTGTTCTAACATTATTAATCAGAGCAGCCTGGAATTTAAAGTGAAGAAACTACAGGCGGCAATAAAATATGGACAAGACGACATGGTTGCTGCAAAGAATCTCGTCGATCAATGTCCAGCGGATGATGTTGATACAGAAGTTAACTTAGGATGCCTTCTATACAAGGTATCAAAGTAAAAGCACAAGTTTCCTCAGAAATTTCTGCAATCTGCTCTTTTCATAGGAAGAACAGTACGAGCAGGCTTTGAAGAAATTTGGAAATGCATTGCAAATCGCGGGTTTCAAGCCGCATTTGTCATATAACGTAGCACTTTGTTACTTTAAATTAAAAGAGTATGCCGCGTCGCTAAAACACATTGGTAAAATTTTTACTATTATTACTCGTTGAGGTATATATGTTAAATTAATTTATATACTGTGTTAGCTGACATTATTGAACAAGGGATAAGAGAACACCCAGAACTAGGGGTAGGCATGACAACGGAAGGTATAGAAGTGCGCAGTGTTGGAAATACCTTGACGCTTCATGAAACAGCTTTAACAGAGGCATTCAACTTGAAGGCAGCCATAGAATATCAATTGCAAAATTGTGATTATACAGAGCAAGTTAGAGTTACCTACTACGTTACCTAGAATTTTATAATTATTATTTATTACTTTTAGACGAAGCAGCAAAAGAAGCATTAACCGATATGCCACCCAGGTCCGAAGAAGAGCTCGACGCCGTTACTTTGCACAATCAAGCATTAATAAATATGGACACGAAACCGAGCGAGGGATTTGAGAAACTTCAGTTTTTATTGCAACAGAATCCATTTCCCCCCGAAACGTTCGCTAATTTATTGCTGTTATATTGCAAATATCAATATTATGATTTAGCTGCTGACGTTCTGGCTGAAAATGTACATTTGACTTATAAGTATTTAACACCAGTAAGTATGATTTTTATTATTATATTATTACATGTACGTTAAATGCATCTGTCACAGATTGTCTGTACAGAAATATTTTAGTGATTTAAAGAGCGGTAAAAGTAACGTGAAAATCAGCTTCGAGTTCTGTAAAAATTACAGTTTCTCATCGATCCGGATATTTGCTTTTCGAATGTTTGCACTTCTTTGTACGTTTCTCCAAACTTTCCGAACGCTTTCGCTTGTGAGCTTTTATATCGTGACTAGAAGAACTTTCACTAGAACTTCCATCGCTGGAAGAACTATCGTGCTTCTTTTTCTTCTTTCTCTTCTGGTCTTTGGAATGCTTCTTCTTCTTCCTCTTGACTACTTCTTTTTCATCGGAGTCGATATCACCCGCGTCCTGTTTATGTTTCTTGGCTTTTTGCTTTTTCTTTGCCTTTTTATGCTTATGCTTCTTCTCTTTCTCGCCAGTTTCGGTTTGCGACTGAACGGCGGCCCCCTCCTCGATCTCTGGGATCAATTCGTATTTCTTTCCGTCTGGAGACATAAAGCAGTCTTTAGATAAATGACCGGCTGTTCCACACTTTGCGCAAGTGGTATTAAGAACAGCTTCCAAATGTATAGCTTTGCGCTCGTATTTTCCTGCAGTCTTTTTCTTCTGAGAGTCTCTGTGTAATTCTATCCCGTTTGGATCTAAATCTGTGCCGTTCCCCTGATTTACGTATTTCATAGACAATCCTATTTTACCGTCATCTGCCACAGAAATAACTTTGCACCATACGCGTTCGCCTTTTTGCAAAACCTCCGCAACATTGTCGACATGGGCAGCGCTAACCTAACAAAATTACAAAATATATAACTCATTTACAATACACAATATGAACGATTGATTTACGATTAATCTTGAATGCGTTGTCCCGCTACCTGTGACTTATGTATCAACCCCTGCGATGAACAGCCTGGAATTCTAATGAAAGCTCCGTAATTTTGTACGGACGAGATTTCCCCGAGAAATATCTGATTCAATTCGCAATTTACCATTTTCAGAAGATTCAACAGAAATGTTTCCGTTTGTAGGTTCCACGACCATTTCTTTCGCACAGAAAGAAGTAGCGATAGATCGGTGGCAAGGAAAGTTGCTAGGTTTGGGTTAGGTTTAGTTTATCAACATTTGAAGGCAGGGCTGTAGCAAGCGTAAGGCGTTAAGGGTGGCAGGAACTGCAATTGCGGATGAATCGATGTTATTTATTTTTCAGTATTTATATGATTTCCTGGATGCATTAATCACACAACAGACCTCGCCGGAAGAAGCGTATCGGAAATTCGACGACCTTGGCAACAAACATATGGAAATATTGAGGAAAGCAACGAAACGGGTGCAGGAAGCGAGACTGAATCACGATGATAGTGCCGTTAAAAAGGCAGTCAATGATTATGAGGAAGCTCTAGAAAGATACGTGCCCGTTTTAATGGCACAAGCTAGAATCTACTGGGAGCTGAGAAATTACACGCAGGTGGAAAAGATTTTTAGGAAAAGCGTGGAATTCTGCAACGAACACGATGTATGGAAATTAAACGTGGCTCATACTCTGTTTATGCAAGAAAACAAATTTAAAGAGGCAACAGGATTTTACGAGCCAATTGTTAGAAAGAAATACGATAACGTTAGTTACTATCCGCCCTTTAGCGTTCTGTTTGCAGTTCGTAAATTGCCGATTATAAGACATTAAAATTAAAATTTTAGATTTTGGACGTTAGCGCTATTGTACTCGCCAATCTGTGCGTAAGTTATATCATGACCTCTCAGAATGCGGAAGCTGAAGGGCTCATGAAGAAAATAGAGAAGGAAGAGCAAGTGGTGTCTCGGGAGGATCAAGATAAAAAGTTGTTTCACTTGTGTATTGTAAATTTAGTTATTGGGACATTGTACTGCTCGAAAGGAAACTATGAGTTCGGTATATCCAGAGTAATGAAAAGTCTAGAGCCATATAATAAAAAGTTAGGGACGGATACGTGGTTCTATGCGAAAAGGTGTTTCCTATCTCTGTTAGAACAACTGGCTAAGCAACTAGTAATCTTAAAAGACGCTACGCTTCAGGAATGTATACAATTTTTAGAACACTGCGAAGGTACAAGCGTCGTTCGTTAGACCACGTAATATTTACCTCTCTTTCTAATTCTTTTTTTTATTTTTAGTTTACGGAAGGGACGTGGTGACGACGGTGGAGCAACCTTTCGATATGCAAGATATGCTGTCCATTGCTCCACAAGGCAAACAGACAGTTGTATACGAGGCACGATACCTGAAAGCTTTATTTTTGAAACTACAAATGGCGTAGGCGTGTAAATGCATATATATTTATACTGTGTAAGCAAACATGTGTATATTATTTTGAGGTGTCAAAAATAAACGAATTATTATTTATAAATGTATTAAACGATATTGCTCCCGGAAAATTAAAATATTTTGATACATAATTTCACGATTTCAAAAGTCCATCGATACGTAAGCACTTTTGAAGACTATCCCACTAAACAACCCACTGAGTACGGCCCTGGCACCCATTACGTGCTCATTGTACGTGAAAAATGGTGGTCGACATGGAGTTGCAGGAAGCTAAGGATTATGTCTTTCAGCTTATGAAAGATAAAAATAATATTGAATCGGAATTAAAAGCCCTCCAGGAAGTCTTAGACACCGTATGTATATTGAAACATAATATAGCTTCGTACCGAACGCTCGTCTAACTATGCTACTCAGAATGAACGGAATCTACAATTTGTAAACAGGATGATCTGTCATTTTCGAGAATACTACCGAGTGTTTACGTTATTTTACAGAATCATGTCGGCATGGATGATCCGGTGGTGGATTCCGAAGGATATCCACGGAACGATATCGACGTTTACCAAATCAGACACGCGAGACATAAAATAATATGTGCGTCTAATTACAGTATAACTTTTCCGCGCGGCACCTTAATGCTTCGAACTCATTAACGCGTTGTTAAATAGGTCTCAGAAATGATCATAAAGCAATAATGAATAAAATAGAGGAGGGCCTGCACAAAGTGCACGCCATGGCAAGAGATCCGACCGAGAGTTCTACCGCAGCCACAGCAAACGACATTGTAGATACTACAGACTTAGAACCATTTCTGAGAGTAAACTTGGTATCTCCAGGTTCCCCAGCAGAGTTGGCGGTGAGATATATAGTACAAATTATAGTATTGAAAAGTTGATAAATGGCTGTATGTTTTGGATAATATTAAGTTCCATAGGGAATTCAAGTTGAAGATCTTGTATTGGCATTTGGATCAATCGACTATCGAAATTTCAAGTCTTTGAAGGATATTGGTACTTTGGTACAAAATAGCAGATACAAGACAATCAATGTAAACATTAAACGAGGATCTAGTACCCTATCGTTGACTTTAACTCCACGTCCTTGGGCTGGTAAGGGCCTTCTGGGCTGCAATGTAATACCCATAGAGACAGTTGAAAGATAAAACTTCTGAGGAATTCTTTGTTTATGATTATAAATTATTTTTATGTATATTTTATTAATAAAGGAATATTTATGAATTATTCTATTCAATGTACATTTAATCATTTCGATGTATCCTGTAGTCCAGGGTTTCTCAAACTATGGTACGCGTAGCACTGGTGGTACTCGTAAAATAATGTTTGAGAACCCCTGCTATAGTCCATTTATTTCTATAAACCTCGAATAGCCTTGATGGTTATTATCCTAAGATGTAACATTCAGACCATGAAATTTTATATGCATAATCCGTTAATATAAGTGAGGGCTTCAGACTTAAAATGGCAGAGCTGGTATAAAATCAGGTGATTTCTATGGAGCGGTAGTCAGTACTGGACAACAGCAGCAAGATGTATTTCCCTTTGATTGTAAGTACTCATTTGCATATGTATATTACCTAGTTATCTGTACAGATTTGTCCCGTTAAAGAGACGACGCTCGGGGGCAAGTTGTCCCCTTAACGAAACAGTATGCTATTCGGCTCGCCTTTCATCTTTTCCATCTTCATTTAGTAATACGATACCGCCGCTATTTCGAATAAAAATGACTTTATTCCAGTGAAATTAATAATAATTCCTACTACTAATTAATACATATTTCCGTCTAATTTCACTGAACTACTTGTCGCTGTCGCGTACCCTATCGCTCATTCTCAATGTCGCGCACTCGCCGGTTATAACAGAAGTAGTGGGGATAGAAATGTTCTCTTAACGGAACGGAGGACCCGCCCCCATAACGAGACAACACTTTATGTATAAACGTTTGTTTAATTCAGGTAATGGTGGGCTTGAGTATTTCTGCGGGTCAAGTATTGAGTCAAGCTAACACTTATGAAGATTCTGATCAACATCCATGGCCATTTGTTTACACCGTACATCCATTTTATAATTTTGAAACATTGCTTGAAGTATGGAGAACTGAGAAAGCCGCAGACGTTTCTACAAATGTAGTGACTGCAGCACCTGATGATCAAAAACAGACAGTTTCATACTCTGCTGATGCTGAGCGCAATAACACAAACTTGCAGGCACAAAATAATGTATCATATTTTGGAAGTCAAACAAAGGACATAAATGAGGAGCAGTTATCGAAGAATAGGCAACGGCTCTCCAATTATGTAACTACTAATAAATATATATTTTCCAAATGTTCTATGAATATTGTTAATTTTTCATATTTTGCTGTTGCAGAGAAACAGACGCAAAGATGTGTATCTTCAAAATGAATGATTGAATCACGCCTGGGTTTTGACACTGTTTAATGTTGCAAAGGAATGCATCATTCATAGAGAACTTCGCTTATATTTTAGTTTTGCTTTACTTAGTGTAAATTGATGTGTGAGAAATATATTATTTCATGCTCTTGCTGTAAAGAAAATAAGAAATAAAAGACATTTAAAAAATTTGGTGTGTATTCTTTGAAATACCGAAATATCGAAATTTCGGCCAAAGCAACCCCGGTCGATATTGGGCGAATTCCACTTACGCCCAAATCGCCCGCAACACCCGTGGTTTTCGTTTAAAAATTTATGAAAATCTCCAGAAATATGAAAGAGAAATCTGTGAAAGGGCCACTATCGGAAACTACAGGTTTTTAAATATAAATCACGAGTCGAAAACAGGAACATATAATTTATGATATTCATTTTATTACAAAAACGGAAAATTCCTACGGTCGTGGTCGCGGGCAATTTGGACGTAAGGTGGAATTCGCCCATTGTAGCTCAATTCAGGCGCCAACTGCCAATTTCAATTTTTGAGCGCCAGTTGATTTTGAAATGTAGCCCAAATGGCGGAATTCTGCCCAATCTGGCAATCCTGCAATGGGAAACGAACGGACGCCAGCGCCAAGTCAAGCCAAGTGACGCCAACGCGAAGCCAAACCAAGTGACGTCACGCCTAACCAGCGTTGCCGGGAAATAGGTTGACCAGTGGTAAAACCTTGGTAAAACGAGCACTGACGAGCACGTGTGCTGACTTGTGCTGACTGCTGTGTAGTGCTTCGAAGGCTAGATATTTTAAAAAATATTAGTCTTTGGGATACCAGTCACAATGCCTGTAATAAATAGAGTAGTGTGAGTATTTTCATCTTGGACACGGAACGACAGTTTTCGGTTATGTTTCCAATGTACTATGTACAAGCATTGCTATGTTTACATGTACATATGTATTTTCTACTTTTCACATATATAATTGTTTTACATGTTCTGTTTCTCTGCTTTGTCGTATGACTAGAGTAAAAATTTGTACTTCTGTAAATATGTGTATTCCTGTTCCTAACGTACGAGTTTTTTTATAGGAAGCCTACTACTCACAGAGGCAAAAGAGCTATTTTAAAAAAAGAGCCCAAATTAATAGAGGATGTCAAACAGACCATGTGTTTTAAAGGGAAAAACACTTCGCAGATTGTAGTAGGTCTCATGAAAGATCTGGTAAGTTGGATCATGAGATTACTAACAAATTTATGTTTCCCTTTAACATGTACCGCAATTGCCGTGCGTTGTTTCAGTATGATTTGAAGAAACCAGACGCACAGTTGATGCAGAAAAAGAATGATGTGGTGCCGTTTGAAAATATAACGCTTATAGAGAAGTTTTCTGTCAAACACAATGTGCCTCTTTTCATGATCGCTTTACATAATAAGAAGCGTCCTCATAATCTCGTGATGGGAAGAATGTACGAGCATACATTATTAGATATGGTGGAATTTGGTATAGAGAATTATAAAGGTCTGCGGGATTTTAAAGTTCCAAAAATTTCTGAGGGGCTGAAGCCTCTGTTAGTCTTTAACGGGGATCTTTTCGAAAATAACCATGAACTCGATAGGATTAAGAATTTATTTGTGGACATGTTCCAAAGGGAACCAGTTGAACAGATTAGGTTACAGGGTCTTGAACACGTTCTGAGTTTTACCGCTGTTGAGAATAAAATACTTCTACGTAGTTATCGGTGAGTTGATTTTACGTCACCCGGTGAAATGCTGTTATTGTTCAGGGTCGTTTTGTTTCAGGATACTTTTGAAAAAGTCCGACTGCAGAATACCAAGAATTGAATTGGAAGAAATAGGCCCAAGAGCAGATTTGATATGTAGACGTACAAAACTTGCCTCTGCGGACTTGTTTAAACAGGCATGCAAGAAACCCAAGGAACTTAAAGTAATATTCCTTTATTACACGAAAATACTATGATGAATCCTTGGATGACACGATTCGTTCATTAAACATATAATTACAGGTGAAGAAGAAGAAGAATATATCTGTGAGCAAACTTGGAAGCACATTCGGTCGTGTCCACGTTGGAGCGCAGAATATCAATAGCATTCAAACAAGAAAGATGAAAGGATTAAAGAAAACAATGGCAGAAAAGAAAGCCTCTATTAAAAGAAAAACTTCTGATAATGATAACGATAGTAGTTTAAAGAAATCGAAGAACGTTACTGACTCAGTTGATTGATGGGTTTAGGCACGGAGCGGAATGTAAATATAATTCCTTTTTTATTTCAAGCGTTTATTTACAATATAAAATCCTTTTGCTCTATCCAGTATCCAGTTCAGTATTTCTTGACGCTCCAAGTGGATTCACTTTTGAAATCCTAAAACAAGAACCAATCCATTATATACCGTGTGCGGTGTGCACGATTTTGCAATCAAATTATTTGTTATTTGAGTATTGATTATCCACGGCAAAGAAATAGTGAATTCGTAAACAAGACGTGAACCTACGTTGATATAAATTAAAGTTTCTTTTGATCGGTCCGACGCAAACGTCGATATTTGTTGCGCGCGGTGCTGGTGCTTAAGATTGCTACCAGCTACTTCTCCTCATTTACGAGCCCACTACTTCTCTACCATTGGCAATACCTTTATTGTTATTCCACAAGCGAGGAGGTTCAATCGTGCTTCATCGCACGCGGCGAGTAAAATTTTATCTTTCGCTTCTTGCTCCATAGCTCTGTTTCGTATCGTGTTCCTGAACTTCACGAAATATTCGATGATAGTATTCGTTCTGTGTTCATCTGCCACTGTAGAATACGAAATACCAAGTTTTGAACACATCGTCGATATATAATTCGATACTGCTGCTACGGCGGGTATGCCCCTGTTCGTAATAGATTCCTAAATTTGATAAAACAAGATGTTCTTAATAACCCGTTAATATTTATACATGTTATATATTCATATTTACTTGGGAGTCGTGCAACATTTTATTCCCTGTATCAACTAGATTCATGAGTGATCGCATGGCTTGTGCTGTATTAAAATCGTCCGCTAGTGATGTGTTAACATGGCTCACCGTTTCGTCTAAACACTAAAATAAAGTCCAGTTGTCTTTGTTATTCTTTTAAATATATCTCCGTAATTGCATAAACATCCGAGTCTAATAATAAGATTGACTGACCCGAAGTAATGTAACTTCATCGACATTACCGGTGCTCCATCTCCCAGCGGTGTAATTGTCACAGTCGTGAATGAAGTGTTCAACTTTGTTCAGTAAATTCACTGCATTGGACATTATATCCTCGGAATACTTAATTCCTGGAAATCAAATAACGAAGTCATTTGCGGAATTCATGTTTAATTCGAAATCATTAGTCGTTTAATGCGTCAATTTAAATATACCAGTTTTATAATTGGAAAGTAGACAAAGCATCCTGAGTTGATTCGCAGTGTGCTTTTTGAGGAATTCCCTTATACTAATCGTGTTCTTGAGACTTTTGGACATTTTTACGTTTTCTAAGAATAAATGCCCGCAATGTAGCCAATAGTTTACCCATTGCTTTACTTCGTGGTAAGAACACGATTGCGCTTCTTCGTTTTCGTGATGCGGAAAAGCAAGGTCTATTCCGCCACTATGAATATCCACAGAATTTCCAAAAACTGTGCTAATCGAAATACAAACTTTTGTTCACATTAAGTAAATAACAATTTGCTGCTCGCATCGTACTCTTACAAAACAGATCTTGTTCTTCAAAGACGCACATTACCTTGCAATTGTGCTGCATTCTATATGCCATCCCGGTCTCCCGCGACCCCACGGAGATTCCCAAAATGGTTCTCCTTCCTTAGCTGCCTTCCACAGGCTGAAATCTAACGCGGATTTTTTGTCAGGGTGATAACTGTCCGAACATGGAGTCGACAGCTTGCCATACATATTATACTTGCTCGTATCAAAGTACACAGATCCTACAAGAAGGAAATTAGCATTCATAGCGATTGAAAATTGCAGCAAACAATCATGGTTTTAAATTTGTTTACCACCTTTCGCGACATAAGCATTGCCTTTCTCTAGAATGTTATTGACAAATTGGATGATCTGCGGTATATAATCGGTAACCCTGCAATACAAATGGGGTTTCATGACGTTCAAAGTTTTCATATCCTCGATAAATTCATTTTCATAGAATTCCGCTAGGTCTTTGTAATTTTGCTTAGTTTCCCTTGAGCGCATTATTATTTTATCATCTATGTTCGTTATACACATGGCCATTACAATGTTTATGTTAAAATGGTCTGTTAATATTCTTCTAATAATATCCGATTTCACATAAGTTCTGTAAAGCAGAATAATAGTTTTTACGATTAATCGAAAGAAAAGCGAAGGAAAGGTGTCTCGCGAGGACGGTAATGATAAGTGAAAATATCTTACGCGGCGTGCCCAATATGTGCAGAGTCGTAAACAGTTGGCCCACAAACATACCAAGTCAGTAAGTTTTTCTTCTTCGAAATTAATGGTACTTTACACTTGGCTATAGGATTGTACACTGTAACATTTGTTTCATATCCAGTGGGTTTCAACCACTGTATCTGTTTCATTTGTTTAGTTTCGACGTGTATGAAGCGACGATATATTTTACATAACTTGTAATTTAGATGTTTCATGGATGCACTCATATTCATATTTTTAATTGGATAACGTTAGTAGTTAGTCATTTAATTAATCATTTCATTTTAACCAAGCAGTGTTTATTTCTACGATCAACTTAACCTCACTTCTGCTGACAGCGCTACTCAGCCTCTCAGCAGCGTGAATAAGCTCGCGTGGCGCCCTCTGGGGAAGCTTAAAGGATGAAACGTACTTACAAGGGAACATGCCGAAACCGGAAATTCAAAAAAATTTGAAATTTTGTGAATATGTAGGGGATTTCCTCCTGATGAGGTTTCAAAATTTTTGTGAAGACACCTTGTGAGGTTTCAGAATTTTTGGAATTTCCAGCTTCAGGATCTTTCCTTGTTAGTGGGAGAGAATTAAAAAATTTTGGATTCGTATTTACTTTTAATAAATCGTAACGAAGCAAATCATTTCGAAGGAAGTGATAGGTATGGGACATTACAGACACATAGCATGCAATGTTAAATACTTTTATTACACATGTATGCTGTGGTTACCATTATATATTTATAATGTATTCATATAATCCAGATAATATCATCTTACGTCTCTATACAAAAATAATTACAATAATAACCGTTATTGGCATAGGCAAAATCGTTATTTATTGAAATTTATTGAGCACAATTATTTTTTTTTCTTATTTTACACAAGTAAACCTATATTAAAAGTCATTTAAAATTATAAGATCTTAATTATCTCTTACGCACACGCACGTTTATAAATGCGTATGCTAATATATCCTGTATATTTATATTTAAATTTATTCCGTAATACCTACAACGCATACTAACAATATATCAAAGTCTTTTGTTACACTGGTAATACGAATTTCTGACAAAATACTGAATATTTCTTCCATCTCTTCTCTCTCTTCATCATTCTCTCTCTTTCTCTCTCTCTTTCTCCTTCACCTGTCTTCTCGGTTATCATTTATATTTTCGCGCCGGTGCGCGTTCATCATCTATTCCTATCGCGCATGCGCCTATTCGAGAACCCTGCTTAGTATAAGAGAATGTTTCGCTGGCAAACAGAGCACTTGTCATCAATCGTGGGGGGTGGACGAGCTGCTCGGCTTTCGAAAATTTCATTCAAGCGCCGAGTGTATCGAGTCTCGTGCTTTCAACCCGCGACGCGACAATTCGTGTTCACGTTCTATTCACGCGATAACGGAGGCAACAGATTTTGGCGCCATAAGATCATGTCAACTATCTACTAACCACACTTCTGCTATCTTTTACGGTTCCACCTCGCCTCGTAAACATTATGGATTCACGATTGGTTATCTTCGAATCTCGGAAAGGTAAGAAAGTTTGCCAAACTATTTTACCTCCGTTACACTTCGGAAAGAAGTCCGCGGAGACGAAGATCAGACGCAGCACGCAAGCTGCGGTCGTTCGTAAACGTACCCGACCACTCCGATCGGATGATCGATTATAAAAAACGGTATAAAATTCGTATCGTGTAATGGAGCTTACGAGAAAAATTCAGAATCGATCGAACGGGAAGAAACGTCTAAATTGGGGTGTTAAGCATTTTAAGATGTAAGTGTCGTCGTTGACTAACGTAATGCGATGGTACGCAGAGCTACGAGATTATCGATAATCGTTTGCGAGTGAACGCTAGTTTAAAAACATTCGAATTCGGCTTCTCAGGTCAAACGACCGTTAACTGTCGTTAACTCGGATCGTTTAGCTTGAAAGGAATGCGCAGAATCCGGATTCAAACAGTGGAATTTCGCGCGCTGCCGGATTCTGCGCGTGACTGTGTCGGTAACTCGAAAGGAAGTTTAATGATCCGTTATGTGCTTTGCCGCCCGTTAATCATTCGCGCATAGGCGAACGATTGTAATAATCATAAAACGGGACGAGGGGAACGCGAAGCTTAAAGCTCCGTGAAATTAAACGAACTTTGAATAAACGTTCGTGGACGTATGATCCTGCATTATGCTATTAGGGTTATGTAACAATGCCGAATCACTTCGAGGCGCAGCGCCCGATGGCGTTGCAATCATATGGCACATATCGCGAAATATAAATTCTCTGCACACTTCGTCTGTCCTTTACATTCTCTTTCCATCAGTCTTCTGATAACGTCTCTATTATTTCTATTAGAAACGCAACGGAACATCGGAGAACTTCATTTGCCGTTCTCGAAATGTCTCATCGTTCTCACCCGTTAAATGTGCAACCCTCTGTCGGTAACGTAGGGCGATCATACCTCTCGTTCGTTTAACAAACACTTCCATTTAGACTACAAATAATATTAAACCTATGGTACAATAAATACGAAATAAAACTGGAGCATTCTACGAAAATAGGGTATTCTTCAGAATCCTTTTGAAAAGGGTCCTCTGAAGGTAGTAGAAAATAATTAAATCGAAACGTAATACGTAAACGTTAATATGGAATTACGGTAGAACTGATATTATTAGCAAATTGACAGAAAACTGATATATCGACGTACGGGCTATCATTAATATTAATATAAAAGAAATTGTGTGCTAATGGCTAATAACGATCTTATCATTCAATGCAAGCTTCTCCATTGAAATATTATACTTTGGTTAAGACGGAGCTTCTATTAAATTCTAACAACACTAACAAATGAAAAGGACGCTAACTTCTGCCTTTCCATTTCCTTTCACTTCACCCGCGGTCTCTTTTAACTTGACGCAAGGATACGATTACCTCACCGTAATATTCTAACTTAAACGACTTAGGCTAAATGAACGTTAGCGCGCAAATAGCGGGTAACCAGTCGATTTAAGAAGAAAAGAAAAGAACCATCTTTAAAGCTTCGAAATGAGCAACGATCGTAGTTACAGAATGAGTCTAAGATAACCAACAGACGCGTATATACATATACATATATATATATATATAATTTCGGAAATCGTCAAAAAATTTTTTCTCTTTTTTTAAAAACTCTATTCACGATTACGTAACATCGTTATAATAACACCGCATTTTATCTAGACCCGCACTGTACACGGAAAATTTCGCGTCGCCTATGTCCAACAATAAATAACCAAGCTGCTGAGAAACACCACGAGACCGTGTCAATTTTCGACGCACGCTTAATATACATATATATCCATCCATCATCATTGTCATCATAGAATTATCGTCTCTCCTTTCTCCTCTCTACGGTTACACTCTGCAAACGTAATACTGAACGAAACAATTGTACAGATTCGCCGTCTTGATTGTACTTGGGTGGCATCGCAAACGACAACGCGTTCTACTTACGAACTAAATCGAAGTGTGCAATGTGATCGTGTATTTTTTTTCTTTTTTTTTTCCTTTCTTTCTATTCTTTTTTGTAACATCGTCACCGATCGAGTCCATAGAACCGAGGCAGCAAAGAAACCTTGCACTGTCCCTGGAGATATCTCGTTTTCGTCTGTTCTCTTTCTCTGTTTTACGGACGGCTGAAAAGGGCCCGCCAATTCGACGCCCTTCGATATTTTAGGACCATCGATGCCATCGGTCGTTTCACCCGCGAAACAGAAATGTCTTGCTGGCCGAGTGAATCGCGATCGCGGTACCTCGACGGGCGCGCCGAGGTGTCGCGATCGGTTTCTCGTTACTGCTTAAACAACACTATCACGAATCGTTCGGAAAGCATATTATAATATAATTCGTACCTATACTTCGCGCGAACAGTATTTCTTCTTTAAATTACTTTCATCGTTCATCGGTTTATTCGAACCCCCTGCGACACGAGAGGCCTCAACGATACAGTCGCCGCACGGCGTTCCGCGCAAACGAAGAACACGGGGGACGCCGTGCGTGCGTTTCATTCTTATCGTTTTATTATTAGTATTCTTCGTTTCTTCCTCTTGCTTCTTTCTATTAGAGAGTTTAACTTAGTAACGGGCGCGTCGAGAAACGTTTAAGAGCTAAATGTTTCGCGTCGATTGAACATCGAGCGGTCTAGAATCATGTCGTTGGTGTGTTCGAAGTTGGCGGCGCGTCGGTGCGCCATATTGAGCTCCCCGATTGCGTGATCGTGGTGATCTGTGAACAGAATGATTTCGAAATTTTATTGAAATGTCGTTGGCAGGGTGTGGAGAGAAAGCAGTGGGTGGAGGTGTGGAGGATGTTTTTTGGTAAATATAAATCTGTTTCTAAAAGATTAGACGAATTTGTAGAGACCTTGAAGAGGCCCTGAAGAAATCTTGAGGTGACCTTGAAGAAATCTCGAAGGGACCTTGAGAAATCTCGAAGGGACCTTGAGAAATCGTGAGGAGACCCTGAAGAAATCTTGAGAGGACCTTGAAGAAATCTTAGAGACCCTAAAGAAATCTCGAAGAGACCCCGAGAAATCTTGAGGAGACCCTGATGAAATCTCGAGGGGACCCTAAAGAAATCTTAAAGACCCTAAAGAAATCTCGAAGAGACCCTGAGAAATCTTGAGGAGACCCTGAAGAAATCTCGAAGAGGCTCTGAAGAAATCTTAAGGAGATCCTGAAGAAATCTTGAGGAGAAACTGAAGAAATCTCGCGGAGACCCTGACGAAATCTCGAAGAGACCCTGAAGAAATCTTCAGGTGACCCTGAAGAGATCTTCAGGTGATCCTGAAGAAATCTCGAAGAGATCTGCAAATGACCTCGAAACGATTCTAAAACAACTCTAAGCAATCCTAAGATGACCACGAAACAACCTTGACAACTCCACCTTGCCATTTCTCCCGGAAATGTTGTTATCCGAGATATATCCGACATCCACTTCTAAATTAAAACGAATCTTCCCGAAATCTGTGAATACTCGTCCACGGGAAGCTTATAAATCGCGCGTGTCCCGGGCACAACGATAACCGTGCCACGGGGCACATACAGCGAATCGTCTATTTCTTGTCACCTTATTGTCGTGTCCGATTAACGGAGTTTCTGCCGTGGTTTCGTCGCTGGCGCGACTCATGTACGGATGCGGGGGCGGCACATAAATCGGCTTGGAATGACTGGCGACTTGCGCGTAAATCGTCGGTTCCTGGATTGGCTGCCTACGCGTCAGGGTCGACATGGGTAGCAGTTGAGGTCGCTGAATATTGGATACCTGTACCGGCTGATAACAATTAGGCGGTATTCGTCGGTTGCCTCGGAGCGACAGCTCGGCGTACGTTAGTTCCGGTCCCTGCAAAACCGTACAGAGCTGTACAACTTGTAACCACTTAAACAGACGAGCAAGTTGTATAACAGTTTAATTCGCTGGATGGGCCTCCCAACGGTGCAAACTGATGGTGCCTCCATTGTTCTTGGCGACACTGGGTGAGTGGACTCTGATGGCATAAAACAAGTTTGCAAGAACTTGTTTTATTGCCTTTCTGTGCCAATTACGTACGCCTTTGAAGTTTCGCCTCGCGTATCGTCAAACACCCAGTATCGTTTTGTTTAAATCTCTACCGTCACCCGGACTCTCTGTAGCCAGGGTCGAATTTTAAATTGATATTAATTTCAGAATGTTTAATTAAAAGCGTTCTCGACTATACACCGTGTGTTGCTAACGCAAACATAAAAAATGGCAGGTACAATGGTCTGAAAATTACGTGAGCCTCCCTTCCAAGTGTTCATTTTATCGGGGCGCCTCTTGTTACCTTTTACTTCGTGCGCGTACGGAATTCTCGTCGCGGAACGCTCAGCGCCCCGTTCAATTAATGTAATTTCTACTCACGTTATTGACATGGGTGAAGGTACTCGGGTCCGTTCGTTGCTGGTGTAGCACGTAGCGCGGCGAGGTACCCTTGCACAGCTCCGCGTAAGAATTTTCTGCGGAAAGACAGCTGTAGATAATTATGCAAATTTTGCGCGGGAGGTACCGCGCTCTGTCATTAAAACCAGAGAGACCAATAAACGTTACATAGGTACTTCTAAAAACAAAGCACGCAACGCAAACAGAATATTATGCATTGGCACTTTGAGTGGCGAAAAGGTGTTTTTCAAATGTCTTTTCTTTTCGCACTAAACCTCCAGGTACGATCAGACAATTCTTTCGACCGGTTCCAAAAAATATCCATGCGAAGACACGTCGACGCCACTCAAAGTGTTGGCTCAAGAAATCATCGAATCACACATGACAGGATACTTTTTCACGAGTGTTGTCGGCCCCTTCAGATGGGGGTAGGTTGGGCGACCAGGCGACACGCCAGATGTTCGTTAAATTACCCACCATTAGCGTGAGGAATTATATCGGGGTCCTTCTCGAAGCTCTCGATGCTGTCGGAGTTGAGGGGCAAGGTGGACGATTTATCACGTGGAGAGGAGCTGCCGGTGCCGGACGCGGCCAGGTTCGCCATGCCGCCGTCGTCGTGAGAGTCCTTGTCCTCCTGAGGCCTCGGTCGATACCGTAATCTCACCGCCAGGACTATCACGAAGATCACCAGCAGAAGACCCGCCGTTGCTCCGACCACCGCGCCCAGCAATGGCCCAGACAGCGACAGCATCACCGGCGTCAGTGCTGGAAAATCGTGGTAAATGCTCTGAGTCCACACCGCCCTCTACTTTCCCAGCTCCTTCGACGTGCACGTGGATTCGATCGTCGGAAGGATGATCTCGCGAGGATTCCCCATCGTGAGGCTCGCATTTAAGAGGGATCACGGGGTAAGGGGTCCGCGAGGCTCGACTTCTCGTCTCTGCGTTCGTTTAAAACGAGTGAACACGACTCGACGGTGCGCCGTGCTCATTCTTTGTCATTCTCTTTGTTTAAGAATCCCGTGTCGCGAATGCAATCGAGATACAGATTCCACGGAAGGTTTGTTCTTCGCCTGGTTCTTTGACTATATGAATTTGATGAAATCATTTGGAATTAGATAGATGAGTGTTTGTGATTTTGGCATACCATGTGCGTGCTATGAAATATTTCAGAAGAAGAAGAAATTGGAGCAAGAATAGGTCTTGTAATTATTGTTAAACCATTCACCTGATTATTAATTTACTTTTAAGCGAAGTTTAATTTAAATGGCCTCCAGTCAGGCACCATTTGGCAATCAAAACACGGTGTTTCGTGAAGAGGAATCAGTGTGTTGGACTTTGGAATTTTAAAAAATACGTGTTCCATTTCTTGTGAAATATTTTTATCCTCAAGATCGAGTGGAAAACTGGGATTTCAGTCTGCTATATTATATGGTGTTTAATTCGGCGATGTAAGAAATTCAAACAACATTGGGCGTGATCGTGATTTATTTGCTCGCGCTATTTCGCCCGGCAGCTTGATTTACGTTTACAGCGCCATTGTAGCTAATAATGGATTAATATCTCGATAATAAACGAGCCTGGGTCTGATTAACTACGGTCCAATGCGTTTCGCATTTAGCCCAACGACAATTATGTAAATGAAATCATCGCGGGGGCTGATCGTCGTTTCCGGTCGCGACAGCGTTATCGATAGCCCCTCCAGTCTAGCGCAAAATAAGGAAACCAGTGCAATCATGGGATTAGAACCAAGTTTAAACGTTCTCGTTATCGCGTGAATATCGCACATTGTATAATTAATCGACTGTCGAGGATATATCGGGCGATCCCTGCGGGGGCATATACTTTCCAATTCAAAACGTGACTCGAACAAATCTTTTTCTTCTTAAGGGATCTGCGTAATCTAATTGGACTCTTAATTTTGAAATTCAAAATTCACCCTTTGAGGTATATATAGACCATACTGTGATCGATATAAAATTTCGCATCCACTGTGAGTGTAAATTTATTTTCAAAGCAAAATACTGCGCTTCTATTGTGATGCATTATTTTGAAATTAGATGCTTCACAGAAAGAAGTAGTTTCTAGATAATACGAACGATCGTCGTAAATTTAACAATAACATAACAAATTTTCACCCACTGAAATATCTTCCAAAATGTACACGATTTATCTTAAAACCACCAGGTTTCATTTAAGTGAATGGCGATAATCTTTTATCCCCTGAATCGTCAAAATCACTGAATTCAAGACGAGTGACGGTGTTGCGAAGTGGTAACCGTTCCCCAATCTTCTCTTGGTCTTAAATATACTTAAAGCACACCGTGTTAAAGCCTCAATTCCGATCCCCTCGTTTTGTTAATCGATCAGCGCCAAACGTAAGTCTGTTAAAAGTATTAGCACCAACGTCCCGCGTAATGGCGACAACGGACGTGAATTTGTCAGTGGCAGTGAAAAGAAGCTGTGCGTCATCTAGGCATGTTTCACACTACGTTCGAGTTACCGTAGCAAGACTCCATATCATTCGCATGCAATGACAAGATCTACAGAGATACAGGTGTAACATAAATCTACGATCTGTAAGCGATAGGCGCGCCGTTGCAAGCAAAAAGTATCCCCTAAATGTCTGCTTCTCTCTGGCACGTTCTACTGCCCGGGTCATCCGTTACTTTCTAGTTCATTTAACCGTTCATCGCATTCACTAAGTGTGCAGGGTGATTCGCATTGACCTTTCCGTTCTACATGATTTTTCGCGAGTATCCATTATCGAACGGAATGAAACCATTTCGGTGGGGGGGGGGGGGGGGGTGGGTGGAGGAGTTGGATGAAAGCGTCCCGAGAGCAACACTGCAGTTGGCGCGCTTAACACGGATCTCTACTACTTGAAGGTCCCCGCACTCCGGTTTCCTTGAACCACTATAAATAATTACAACAATATTCATTTCACTTTGGTTACTTACACTGACATTCTGCAAACCTGCCCTCGACTTAGAGCATATAAACATGGAGAAAGCATGCAACGGGCGAAAATGTAGACGGCGGTAGAAAGAGAAAAATATGCCTGAGGGACACCCTCTCTCTTTCTTACATTAAAAAAGAAACGTTGTCGCCCCTGGTGTTAGAAAGCGAGAGGGTGTCCCCCATGTATATTTTTCTCTTTTTACCGCCGTCTACATTTTTGCCCGTTGCATGCTTCCTCCATGTTTACATGCTCTAAGGCCCTCGAAGACAAAAGTGTTCCCAACGCAACCCATTCCCGAAGGCGCGCGTAACGTGTGTCTATACTACTTGAAGACCCTCATCCAACTTTCTCTTCGTTTCAAAATCATCCCTTCCTATTCGGTGCTTCCCGAAATTCGCCACCCTTTTTCGAAAACTCCGCCCAAAAATACCCCGTCCACCGGCGGGATTCGTACGCCCGTGGCCACCCCCTCGATGAAGTCCCCCGAGACTTTAATCCCACCCGATCATTTCGATACGGGCCGCGAAGTGGCCAGATAAAAGGAAACAGGGAAATGGCGGTGTTGGAGGGCGCCCGAAGCTCAGAAACAAGCACAATGCCGCTCCCTTCGAAACGGCCCGTGCTGTCGCTGGAGACCGTTCTCTTCCGAGACGACAAACAGTTTCGGAGACAATCGGGGAGTGTGTGGAGGGACGAAAATGGACCACTCACCGCGGGGGAGGGGGGAGGGGGGGGGGGGTGGCCAAACGAACGAGCGAACGCGTCAAATGAACGATGACATTCTAAAAGCGTTGCAGAGATTTCCACCCGTGGCAGAGCTTTCTGTACTCTGTGCACGGATCGGGGGGATGACGAGTGAGAGAGAGGGCCGCTCGTAAAAAGTAGCCCGTAAAAATGTACGCTTCCGGTGACGCGGGCGTAAAGGCAGTTCCGCTTTCCATCCTTCTTCCACCCCCCTCCACCGGCGCGTTGACGTTTTTCGAAGCTGTCGAACGATAAGTCGGGCCTTCTGTGGAATACGATCGATATTTCGATTTCGATACCGGCGTGGAACCTCTGTTTTCGTTTTCATCTGAAGCCCCCCCCTCCCTTCCCCGGGGCTTGGGATTTTACACCAGTAGCGTTTCTTCAACCCCAGGAGCATGATCACAAGACGGGGTACCTAAGCTAGCTTATCAGTTGTGAGTCCTCGAGTCCTTGATCGTAGCACTCTGTGCTTTTTTCTTTCTAAGTTCCTTCTTAGCTTTTGCCATTTTTAAATTTACACAGAAAAATAGACTTAAATAGGAGTTCACTCAGTGTATTTTTCTTACTCCCCAATAAAGTAAAAAGTGTCAATGCGCGGAATGGTACCATGAGTCCTATTGGCCCCACGCCTTGGAGCATCTCTAGGATTTAAGCATTGTGAGTTAAAGAGGTCTGTGCGGTTGTGGGAGTGTTAAGTTGTTGGTAGAAGAGAGTGTGGTCGAAGATGGTGGCGTTGTTGAGTGTCAGTTGCCCAGAAGAGCATTCTGTAGAGTTTTTAGACATACAGTAGTGGTTAAAAGGAAGTTTAAACTGTGAACGGTAACAGAAATGAGATAGCTCCATTAGAAAGGATTACCTATGTGTTCTTTTACATCCCATGGATTTAGGGTTGGTTAGAATAGACCGGTGATACCAAGATAATATGTAAAGCCTAATAGTAAGTTACGAAACATTCTTTTGACCACCACTGTGAATATTTTAACACTCTGAGACCAAGGTGAATAGGTATTTTGGGTTGTAGGGTCCTCCTATCGTTAAAGCTGCCACTTTATGGACCAATAGAGTTAGATAGCTGAAGCAGTTCGGTATATCTGGTCTACCAACAGTCCTCAGTCAGCCCCAGTGCGGAGTTCGAGTATTCCCCTTTGCCTTGCGAGCCCAGTGCTCGTCAGTGAGCGAAGGTGTAATCACTCTCCATGATCAGCCAGCTGGCAATTAGGTTTAGCTTCTCGTGGGTTGAAGTTGTGCCTCGAAGATACCGGGGACGCAGGGCTTTGAGTCTGTTCGAAAGCTCGGGGACAGCCGACTACGTAACTTGCATAGCCGAGGCTACAAGTTTGTAGCCCGAGCAATTTTTTGGAAGCGCACTTCGACTTCCCTCTTCATGATTGTTAATCGCGGTGCACGCCGAAATGTCGATGCAACTCATCAAGCGCCTCGCGGATTAACCGAGCCGAGCTAATTTCGGATTAATCGATTGTATCAACGGCGTAACGGTGGCTGTGTTTGTGCCCGCGACGCCGGTTAATCGAATTGATCCGTGTAGGCGGGCAACTGACCGCCAATTAGCTGATTCGGCTCAGCCGAAAGATAATTGCCGATGCTGAGGATACTCTCGAAGGGAAGACAGATTGGGGGTTCGTTTCTGCAACAGGCTGAGCGAATTATTGGTCTTCCTGTCGTTGAAAGGTGTCTTGGGGGTGTACAGGAACTCATTTTCGAGAGAACGATTCGTGAGCTCTTATTGATCCCTAGAGTAGAGTTGATAGGATTTGACGAGTGTTGACCACTTCGGTCGGAAAGTTTCGAAAAGAGGGATTTTCTTAGTTCATAACTGACATAAACAGAAGTCCATAGGTGCTATTTAATTATCTTGATTTCTTCATCATTTAAGGAGATCCGGATGAGAACGATATATATCCGATGGGAGGAGATTCTTTCTTTCAATATTGAGAATAGTTTTGTGCAAGCACTATATGGATATTTAAATAAACACGTCACTTCGGTTGGAGCCTTCGTCGAGGGCAAAACGTGAGAATGATTATCCCGAGGGTGCAGCCCTCGTCGAGATCGCGAATGATCGTTAGGCTGGTAATAAATCTGGGATTCAGATGCACTGCCCGGAACTAGGGTGACACTCAAGTTCGAGACTAATCAAAATCCACTTAAATTCACGAACTCCCCTAAACGAGTGGGCCCTCTTGTTCTGCCCCCGTGATTCTAAGTTGATATTAAACGGGGGGATGGCCGTCGTCAGCTTCGAACCCGAGGAAAGCCTGACGCTCTCCACTACTCCCAAGATGGAGCAGAGTTAATTCGAAAGCGATTTTATATTACTGCCGGCCTCTCCCCAGAACCGTTTTCTCTTCCCCTTGAATTTAAATACCATTCTAGCGACGCTTCTATTATTTTCCACTGTCTCACACCTAATATCACTCCACGAATCTCAATTATCCCTCTCCACTCCTTTATCTCCATTCAACCAAAAGTAATCATCGCAAAAACATCAAAATCTAATTGTAAGGGAAACAATACTTTGTGTCAAAATGTGGGATGAGGCACAATTGTGGGTCAAAATGGACCCCGAGTCCGTCGTTCGAAGATCGACTAAATTAAAAGAAAAGTTAAGAGTAAAGAAATCGCAGTAGAGGCTTCATTTTTTACTTAATACGCTTTGAAAATTTTGGTAAGGGACGCCTGAAGAACGGCAATTTGGCGATCAGCGACGCAACGCGTCCCGCTGATCGTCGAGTTGCCATCCCCAGGCGCCCCTTCCCCAAATTTTCAAGCACTAATAATCAAAAACCAAAGCCTCCACCGCACTTTCATTACCCTCGATTTCCACCCCATTTCGTCACGTAAAATCACCGATTTGGTTTCCCCCTATTACCGATCACCTTATATACCCAAAAGAAACTGAAATCAGCACAAACTCTATCCATTACACATCCACACAGTCGTCCATGATTTCTCAATACTCCATATGAAGGGTGGGGGGCGGCATTGTTGAGTTATTGGTCGACGTATCAGCCAGCAGTTTAATCGGCTTCCAATTGCGGCGTTCATTTATTTATAAGACCAATCAGGCGGTGGATTTACGGTGCACTCGTACGCGCACAATACCATCGTATGTCGACCCCCCCCCCCCTCCCCCCCCATCGTCGCTCTGGGCGAAGACCGCCGCGTTCAGCCACAGACCAATTTCGGTTGAACGTCCTCAGGTTCGCACGTTCAAGTGGCTGTTGCCTTAGTGGTGTCCCCTTGGAACCAGCCGAGTCCTCTCGACTTTCCCTATCTATCTCTACCCTCATCTCTCTATCTCGCCCTTTCTCCCTCCCTCCAGCGTACGTGCCAAACGTTTGCAGGGTGTACACGAGGGGGGCCACGAATCCGCGAGGGGGGCGGGCACCGTCCATTTGCATATCCGAGGCGGTTAGCTGAAAGACGTTTTGTAATCAGGTTCTGCGGCTCCGTTTACGGTCTGCTTTAAGCGTTAACGGACGGCGAACGGACGGTTTAATAACCGCCGACACGTTACGCGGAGTCGAGGTAATGTCCCTCTACAAATTTAATCAGCAACTGCCTGCTCCCGCGATCAACTCCCTCCCCCCCCCCCCCCCGCTCCCACCCCTTCCGATCGTTTAATCCAGGGTATTAGATTCGAACGGCTAGCTCGAAACTGGTGGACTCTGGGAACGAGCTGATTGTTTTTTAGATGGCTCGTTTCGGCCGCGTGGAGTTTCTTGAAGATATATCCACTAGCTGAGTTTCGGGGTGAGTTCGATCGTTCGAAGTCGCGTCTTTGAGGAATGCTATTCGCTTCGGGGGTGTTGTATATTTAATTCTGAAATGCTGTGGGAGATTTCTGAGATTCTGCTGCGGCATTGCGGTGTAAAGTCTTTCGATGAAAAACTTTCTCCGTGTCCTTAGGGTTCTATGTTGTACTTGAAACTGAAGGTATGTCTGTGTTCTAGATATTTAAAGACATTTGCATTAGGGTGGAACGAGAAAATCAAAATTCTGTGACTATTCTTTAATAGTGGAAAACAGTTGAACTTTTTGTTTTTAAATATGCTTTTAAAGTTTTGTATGTGCTAATTTTTTTTAAGTCTTAACACGTTCACTGTCCAGACCTCGAGCAACAGAGCGCTTAGTTTAAACATTTGAGTTTTCATTTGTCTGTACAATATATCCTCACTCCTTCATCGTTTGAGGATAACAAATCTAACGAATAAGTTTCTTTTAAAAAGAAGTGCTATCGCATGATAGAATAAAATTCACAAGTTCAATAAAAAAATAATGTTTAATTGACTTGCCTCAGCTTAAAATATTTATTGAAGTTCAGATTTTGACAGGTTAAATGCCACGATAAAAGCTAACATTTCCCAACTATTAGAAGTCATGAATATTAAAACCCAATTGTGCCCCTATATTTCTTTCCACCCTAATTTGCATTCGAGTATCTTCCCTGATTCGCATAGAAGGTTCCACTACAAAGAGTAGCTATACCTATCATTTCTTTGAAAAAGTGTCCACGACTATGTCGAAACGAACGCCCAACTATATCCCAGTTTATAAGAAAGACTAAAAAGTCACTGGATCAGATCAGATTCGCGACTCTGTTCGCTATTCGTTAGGTGAAATGTCCGCCGAAGCGTAGTTCGAACCACTTTCGCGGCAGACCGTTACGGCGGCAAATTGTTGCGTTTTCGGTCCGACACGGTCCAGCCTGCAAAGCCGCCTCAAGGTAGAGTAATCCAGCGTCGATCGGAATCGATTAAACGCGGATTGTACTCCCTGGCGTGCTGATAGATAGATCCGATAAGGTGATCCAGCGGTTTAGCAGGAAAATTGAATTCTATTCAACCGCCACTCGGCCCTGGATTAGTTTTAGATCGCGTTATATCACGGGCCCTGAGTCAGCTTTGACAGTTAGGTCCGAACAATTTGACAAGGTACATATGTCGGGACTCGTGTTTACGCCGTTCCCAGGTACCGGTTAATTCCAGCAGAGGTGAACGTTAATTTTGGATCAGATTTTCAACCGGATTTGCCACCGTAGGAACCGTCGGGAGGGGGATGATCCAGTGATTTAATGATTAAAATCGGAGGCCAATTGATCTCTACACGATCCTGGATTTAGTCTGGATTATGCTCGGTCGTCGTGAATTCCGGATTGGCTAGCCATGCAACGTTTGACAGCATAATTTGACACTTTGATATCGCGCGCTGATTCCGGATCGAACAGTGATTCACTCTATATCGACGCACACCTTCGACTATTCTTACAGTGACATTTAGATGCGTCAAGTTTCAGGGGAGTGCCAACATGATTGTAGATGTTTTAGTTGATCGACTCGCGATGCTAAGGTACAGTGGTGCTATTGGAAAGATTCCGGGGTCTTATTGAATGATAAGTACCGAGTTGGGTCTCAGATTGAATAATAAATGGCTTGTATGAATCTCAATTATTCGATGCTCGCAGCTTTATAGCACATTTTATTTCAGATCGCGAGTCATAGATTAATTGAGATTAAGGATCCCCGATCCGGCACCGATGTAAATTCGACAGGGCGAGTCGCGATATCGATGGCGCGCGAAACTGAAATCGGAAGGCTAACTAGCTGCAACGCAATTTCGATCGGATTTCAATTAGCGATTAGTTGCAGGCCGGTATGCAGAAACTCGAAATCGAACGGTTACTTCACTCAGTTACTCAGCGCATCCTCTAATCAAATTCCATGACTCCGATGCGAACTCTCGTGAGTTAACTGATTCGCAGCTTTGAAACCTGGCGAGCAGAAAATTTGATAGGAATTTCGAGAAAAAAAAAGAAACAGAAATTGCTGATTCTATCAGTCGCGGCAGATTGATGACCCCCGAGATTGATGATGCGTATCAGTTGCGACCAAATCGCTATCTATTCCTCGATGCCAGGGTAGCTTTCTACGGGGTGACCCACTTAACACGACCAGTCGAAATATTTCTGTCGCTCTCGAGTCTATCGGTAAAAGGTAAATGTTGCGATCGAGATGTGTGATTTCTTTTAGATTCAATTATGTCAAGATCTCTAGACTATTCTTGTGTTTTTGAACGAGATTCTGTCTTTAGTGACGCGGTGTTGGTGATACTAAGAGAAACTTTTGATAACTTACTGTTCAGAAACTTCGATCATAACCCACATGATTCTATTAAAAATATTAACATCATCAATCCCAGAATAAAACCACTTTCTCCTGAACCCAAGATCTCTCAACACTAGCCACAACACTGGGTCACAAAGAAACCGAGGGGGCAAAATTTTTACCCAATCCGACAGGGGCAAGATTTTATTTAAATAAAAATTTCGAATAACGAATAGAAGTTAGAAAAATTATTCTTATGTGTCGAATAATCTAAAGTTAAAGTAACTTTTAGTCGATCCGTTATTTAAATGATTTTTAATTTAGTTAATGCCCAACTCTGCCCCCAATCCCCCATTCAAAGCACTCTAAAAATCTCGAAAGTCTCGATCTCCAAAAGAACCCCAATCGCAGCATCCAACCCTCCATTCACCTACCCTCGAAAGCAACAAGAATACCTGTTCTAATCGAGGTTAAAGCGACAACCCCCGTCGAACGCTTCAGCCCAGGTCTGGATCTCGACAGATGTTTGAAGAAGAAGGGGGTAGTTTCGGGGACAGTTACGCGATGGACGCGCGCTGGACTCGAAATCGAACGCTAGCTGGCCCCTACCTGGGTATCGTTGGTGCTCCTGTGTCTTACCCTCCTGTACATAGTGCGGGCTGTGGAGAACTGTGGCGTCGCTCATCGCGTGCTCCGTCATGATCCTTAGGGATAGCACCAGCCCGGAGTAACTCCTCTCCGCCGGCAGATCGGTGATCTCGAGCATGCTAGGCGTCATGCTAGTCGCGGACGCGAGCAGACGCCTGGTGTCCGCGTCGAAGACCTGCAGCACATAGGTGGCAGTGCGCGGGTCGATGTACTCGCTCTCGGCGCAGCTCACCCTCACCGTTGTCCGACTCTCTTCCCTGATCGTACAATTCTCCGGGGGCGGAGGTTGCGCCAGCCTTTCACCTGCTACCACACCGGCACAACACACCAGCCTCAGCCTTTCTTCTACAGCTACTGTCTCAGAGGGGTTGGTGGGCTATTTATAGGGGTCTGGGTGGTTTGGTTCGAGGGTTCGTGGAGGCTGACGGGACGCGTTTTCATTTCTGCGTTAGGTTTGACGGAGGTAGCACAACGTGGCTATGGGGCTCTCTTTATAGGGGCGCCCTCCGGGAAGGGTGCGTGTGCGGAGGCTCGAAGTGAACGGGGCACGAGTGGTATATACAAGAGGTTTGAACGTTGCGTTGACTTTAATGTGGATACGTACTGATTTCTTGTGTGCTCGTTTGGCAGACGTTGGGAGATGTTACTGGTGTTATTTCCTTGAGGGGGTTGGAGGGTTTCTTTGGAAGCAGTTTCTGAGGTGTTCAGTGTGGACGGTTCTTTGAGTTTCGTGTACCGGGGTGCTCGGGTTGTAAATACGTCTTGTCCGTTGGGGGATTTTGGGATTTCGTTTGCTTCGAGCTAGGGGTGCGCAGCGCTTCAGCCCTTTCAGTTGCGAATCGTGATACTGGTTTCAGTGCTGTTAGGCTGGATTTCGTAATACTAACTTTTACTAATACTTTCGTAATACTCGTTACTGGTTATTAGCTGGTAAGAGGGTTTACTAATTTCTAGGAACTACTCAGATACGGTTCTTCCCTTTCGCAACGTTGCCTCTACTTCTAAATATCTGAATTTCTAACTCAACCGTCGAAACGTAAATGGCCCCTGTAGCAAAATCCCAGGAACTTTAGTTTTAGGGGTCGTCCTTAAATTATGTAAGGCTTTTTTGGGGGGGGGGGGGGGTCGCGAATTTCTTACGTTTTCTTACACGGGGGAGAGGGAAGTCAGGTAGCGTCTTACGTGATATTTTTTAACCTAATTTTCAATAAAAACAAATTCTATCATTAACGTTCGAGAAAAGTTGTTTTAGTTTAAATTTCCCGAAACCGAGTTAAATGAATTATATAAACCTTTTAAAAAAATTTAATAACTGAAAATTCAATGTAAAAAATATTACGTAAGAAGGGGGCTGCAACATCAAATCTTACGAATTTTTATACTGGTGGAGGGAGGGGGTAAGAAATCGCCAAAATTACCCTTACGTAATTTAAGGACAGCCCCTTAATACTGTACCTACTCTTTGCTCTATATTTGCTAGTTCCTCCAAAAGTATAGGGAGAAATCATCTATCATACTTCGTCACCGAAAGGGTCGAAGTTAAACTCGCGCACATTGTATCGATGAAACGTCCCACTAAATTCCCATTTCCCATTCAATTTCCATAAACCCACCCCTCCATCTCCAATGTAACTGAAATCACCAGGGAATCCATACGCTCCCCTCGGCCCCGAAAAGAGCTTTCCCCCACAGAGACTCACAAGAGCGACGAGTAGAGGTGAGAGAACACGTCGCGAGCAACATTGAATCTTTAAGCGGATCTATAAAAGGAAAATAATACAGAGGGTACCTATCGAAGTGTCCGTCGATGGGGGGGGGGGGGGGCCTGGATCCGTGCGTCATAAATTTCCCTTCTTTCGCGGGGCAGACTCGATTGCGAGCCGATCGCAATGGATTTCCGCCCGAAACCTGCCATTCCCTCGTTTCTCATTCGCCGTTGAGTCGCACGGGCGTGCTTTAATATAAATGTCACAGCGCAATCGATATCTGCCATTCGTCGGCGCGGGCACACGATACGAGGGCCGATCGCGCCGCTCGATTTCGTCATTTATACGTCGCGCAACAAGGGTATCTGACTTTCGGCGGAGGGGGACTAAGTCTGTGGCGGAAGTTCGGCGGACGGACGTTTTATCGAACGACAAAATATTCACGAGCCTCGGCAGAAGAAGCATTACACGCGTGAACGATCTGGAACGGCTAGACAGACCACCCCCCCACCCCCACCCCCCCTCTCGGCTGATTCCCCTTTTTCCTTCTGCGCGGCGTGAAAGTTCGAGCGCCACAGTGGTGCGAGCCAATAAACCGAGGGACGGGAATCAAGTGATGCCGGTCAACGATATCGGCTTCATTTGAACGCGGATTTTTCTCCACTTTGTTCCTGAATAATTACGGGTCCGACGTTTTGTTCTTTGATGCGAACTCGTGCGATTCAATTGTACGGGGTGAATTTGAGTTTACTGCTCGTGCCTTCTTTTTTTGGTCCGCTTGAAAATCTGGCGTGCGAATACGGTTTTAAATTGGTTAACGAGGTGTACGCTGATGTAGATTTTCGTTTCCTTTCTCGTTTATTATGCTGTTATAATATTCGTGAATATATCAGGGGAAAGTGTGGCTGATTTTGGTAGTATGTTTTATACAGTTGATGTTGGGTGAACTTTGATGTAAATTAAGGAAAGTTTGATAGCGTTTAATTGTAGCGTTGTCTGTAACGATATTAAATATCTCGGATATGTTTATCTTCTTCGATGTGAAATTTTTATATAGTTAACTAGCGACGATGCAATTGATAGCACGGGTGCAACGTTATCAACCGTGCAGAAAAATGAACCGAGAATCATTTGCGACGGGGAAAAAGCCGCGCGTTTTATCGACTGTCGGGGGCAAATATCATTGACTCGTACTACTTGACACTCTGCCAGCTCATTTATTGGCACATACCACTGCAGGGGCCACCTCCCCCGGCTCAGTGTCCCGAAAACAAACAAAATTATCGTGTCCACGATCTCGCGTTACCTTTATCGAACGCCTCTGCGCCGTTTTAGCGACATTCGATCTTGTCTCTCTTTAAAGCCAGCGGAATACAGGATAAATCACGCGGAACGGGACAGTGGGGTATCTCCGTTGGAATCAGAGGCACAGGACAGTCTATGAGGCAAAGTTTAAACTATATAAAAAAGTGAGGCTGTCGTATCCGATTTTTGTTCTTCCAAAATCACCTTACACCTGCAGAAGTAAATGTACAGGGTGATTCTATACGACAAAATAAGCCGAAAGTGAGGAGCTTGAAAGATCGGGTGTGAAACGCCTGAGGCACGGCAATTCGGCGATCAGCGACGCGCGTTGCGTAGGTCAGTGACAGTGGCGTACTAGTCGTCGTTCAAGAACACGGACGCATTCGGACCGATTACAAAAAAATCCGTTTTTTTTAAATGTATTATTTAAACAAACGATTTTTTTTAATCTGTTTGCACAGCTGCATTCCTTATTAGAAAATACACAATTTTGCCCTTTTCACCGTTCTCCTAGTTCTAGTAGTTTTCAAGATATTCGACCAAACATGTTTCTCACACCTCAACTTTAAGGGCTATTTTCACCCTTTCAACATGAATGTCAGCCGATAAGAAAGAGTATGTGTCGAATATTTTTGTAAGAACTACAGAGGGTGGTCAAATTATTATACTCGAAACATTTTCGTTAATTTTGAGGACAATTTTAGAACGGATTTAATACGATTGAAAAAAATCTTAAATTGGCAACTAAAGGTTCTGAAAGGAAACTTTCTTAGCTTTCCAAAACACTCATGTAAATTTGTCTACGATCATGAATTCGCAAGTTATAGGTGTTCAAAGTGAAAAGTAGTACCTGTTTTGCTTTGATCGCGAATAACTCGGTCAATAAAAATCATACAGTAAAACCATAAAAAAGTAAATTAAAGAGAAATGTTTGCTCTACGAGAGTTCTTCATTGGATTAACCGGAAAAATTTTTTTGGGCCAAGGCATGCGTTCAAACTAGGCAAAAATTTCTGAAACTTCGTTACCTGCGCTTCATCTTGTTAAAACAGTAGCATAAGGGATGAAAAAAAGTTAAGTCCTTGATTAAAAAACTAGAAACCTCAAGCGTTAAAATGAGTTTTTTTAAATATTTTTTGCGACCATTTTTCGCAGAGATACAGCCATCGCTTAACCTTACAAAATCTCAAACCTTTTTGTTTCCGTATAATAATTCGGCCACCCACTGTACTTTCTACCAAAGTCGCATAAAAATCCGCGATTGTCACTTCGATATGTTCCCTTGTGTGTAATATCTTCACCTGAATTTTTATACTTCCAATTTGCAAGATCGTATTTTGTCACGCAGAATCACCCATTTCATTTTCGACTATCTATTGAAGTTACTCGAAACATTCTATTCTAATACCCGAGTCGTGGTCAAATTGCTTCCTTGATCAACAACCACTCAGATAGAGTTCAAATCTGAATCATACCCGTCGCCACGCTGAATATTCGACAGAGCCTGTGTCCCATCTTTTCGATTCGAGAAACACGTAATTTCGACTGTGCATTCGAGCCCCCCTCCCCTCCCCCTCGCACCCCCTGCTGGCAATAAAAGATAGCCCCCGGACAATTAGAGCGCGAGCCAACAGTCGGATGAAGTACACCGATTTCCAGTTAGCCAACGGACAGAATAGGCAGAGTCAACGACGAAGAGAACGGCCCACCCATCCGGCCACCCATCCCAATTAGCCACGCATTATTAACGCGTACTGTACACAGGCCGTTTACGGGAAAGCTGGCCCCCGCGTTCCACGGTTAATTGTTAGCAATTAGCAGGAAGAATGAGCCCCGGGAATCTGGCAGAGTCACAGGGATGAAATTATTTTTGGCAGCCCAGAAGGGGTGTCCTTTTCCCCCGGAGGCTGCTTACTGACCTCTTGAAAAAATGGAGGGGGTAAATATTTCTGTCCAACCGAATCCCCTTCCCTTCGTGCCCGTCCACTGTAAACTGTGATTCTGACGCTCCACGTAATTAATTTAACATTTCCCAACGCGATGCAGCATCCACGATTCGCGTTTTAAATGGCGAGCAATTAATTTGAAACGACATAAGTATTGAGCTGTCTGGATCCCTCATATTTTCTTTTACCATTAAAGAAATGAACTCCCACTGTTTACCCTTTGATAGATTACCAAGGTCGACCAGAATAGCGTTTTTAGAGTGTAAAGATTTTTCCCTCGATGTGTTCCTCATTTAGTTACGTATATGTATGACGCCGCGATCAACGCGACGATGCAGTACAGGATGGATACTTTTAGGAGGGTGCGGGCGAGTAAAAGTTGGTTTTCCTATACGCGACTGGACGCACAGTCAAGAATTTCGAAGTCAATTTTCTCGAAAATGAAGCGCAATATCAAAACATTTTATTCCTTTTTCTCAACTTATTCACTTGTTATAAGTCGAAAAGGAACAGTAACTTTTTTTGATATCGCGCTTCATTTTCGAGAAAATCGGCTTTGAAATTCTGAACGTTGCGTCCAGTTTTGTACAGGAGAACCTACTTCAAGGAGCCTCACTGGTCGAAAGCGTCGATTTGAATCGCATCAGTCGGCTGTCCAAGATTTCTGCTAAAATCCGGCACGATTAAATTCGTAAGCGAGGGCCGCGTGAAATTAATTACCATAATCGGCCCATTAATTAAATCCATCGGGGCCGATTAATTACCGCAATAAATCACACCGCCAATTAGGATGATTAATCTCTATTTCGACGGGGGCGGTTTCGACGGCTTCGACCGTCAGACGAGGAAAAAACTGAATTCGGGGAAGCCCCGGCGCCGCGTGAAGCCCCAGGTGAAGTGCAATTACCGGCCCGCCATTATGGGGCTGCGGACGTCGGCTGAGATTTCGAGGATCGGTCCGTGGACGTGGACCCCGGGCGCAGGGGGCGACGTGTTTTTCATCGGTCCGTGACTAAAGGCGCAGCTAACGACGCGCACGGACCACGAAACACGGGGGACGATAATCGAGTCCGACGGGAATCAGGAGTCTGTCGATTTAATTCAGGGAGAGGGGGAGGGTGGGTCTGGCCGAGGGGAGACACGGAGCGACCAGTGTCAGGCGCCTAATCGCGCGTCTAGGATACGAGACCGAGCAAACGTTGCGACACGACGTCGTCATCCCTTTTCCTGTCCGAGGTTTTCGGGGGCGTGAGCTGTGTATTGATGGAAAAGTGTTTGGACGCCTCGTCTGTGTCGTAGATAGTCAGATTTGTAGGGGGTTGAAGACGCGTCGCGAGTAGTGTGTGCGTGTTACGATCGCGGGAAGCTGGGTTTGAGTTAGGGCGAAGCTAAGGGTGAGCTGGACTTGTCGTAAATTTTAAGAATTTGGGTTGGAGAAGCTGTGGGATTAGTTTTGAATTTTTGGGTGTTGTGTGGGATCGGGAGTAGCTTAATTTAGTTTTCGGGATCGTGTTTGGATGGGATCTGGGAGTAGCTTAATTTCGATTAGTTAGGTGTTCGGGTGTAAGTAGACTCGAGTGGGACTGGGTTTGATTTAATTCTGAGTTTGGTCTTGATGAAGGAAGTTCAACTGCAGTACTAAATCAGAGCACACTTTCCACCAAAAGAATCTGAAGGGGGGAAATAAGAGCCGTGAGGTTAATTCAGACACTGGAAACTATTTTCTGTTGCATGAACATTAGGGTGGCCCACGGCCTTACGGGATTTTCTTTTTGTATTCTTTGTTGCTCTCCACTAGCCTGTTTTTGAAGTGTTTATATAAAAAACTGACCCATATGAACCTTATTTACAGGTCGCTACGATTTGCAACATTATTTTACACAATTAACCGTATATTATTCCTTAACAACGTGAAAAAAATGTTGTTTTTGTGTCAGGTATAAAAATAGCTTCCACTAGTACCCGAAAATCTACAAGGACGTCAGCTGAAGAGTCGTTAATTGGAAAACAGATAGAAACTCTGTCCCATGACCCTAAAAACGATTAATCCTAGTAACCTGCAAATATTGTCTGATCAGGCTCAATTTTTTCACAAGTATTAGTCAGCAAGTTTGGAATAAAAGCAACCTTGTGAAAGACCTACAATTTATACTTAAAAAAATGGACTACCCTAATGAACATGAAAACTATAAAAGTGACTTTTTCTGACGGGTCTATGTTATCAACATTGCTGTTCCTTAATTTGAATATATAATAACCAACGTTCTCGCAAAATTACTTCTCCGATCACTGTAAACTCTCCTCCCGGACACCTACAGAACCTGCAAGCCCAAGTTTCCATCCCCACCACTGCAACCCCTCGAAAAACACCAGAACATGAAACCCCAGTCCCTCAGATGCAAGAATTAGTCCTCTGTGTAAGTACCAGAACCCCGTAAGTAGCAAAAGCAACGTTTCCGTTTCCCCAAGCTGCTCCGCCAAACCGTTCGACCCCTCAGCAGAACCCTGAACGATCCCATCGAGACGCCAAGCCTCGTCGTATCGCCACGCTCGCCCGCTCCCTCGATCTTGACCGAAGGTCCGCGAGGCGAACGCCTCGTCTGACGGATTGGGCATGGTTCGCGCGCGCAGGACGAGGACCAACGACTAGACGTAGTCTGAACGTGGCGTGGCGGGACGTCGGGGATGCGAGAGACAAAATAGTGAGACAGAGGGTCGTAGAGAGCAGAGGTGTGTACTAAAGAAGAGATATATAGATAGTCACGGTGAGCTCTACGATGCAAGGCCGTGCAGCGTAGCAGACAGTGCTCAAAAGGAAATCGCAAAGAGTGTGTGTGTGTGTGCATCGTCGATTCGGCGTCGACGAGCCAGTGTCCAGCCGCCGTTTGATCGTTTCCCCGGGAGCCAGGGGGAGGGGGCTCCTCGGGCCGGTCCCTCCTCTCCGTTTAGATTCAAAGGGGGATCGCACTCACCTGTGCGCCTCTCGGGCAGATTCAGGGTGGTGGCGCGGAAGTGGACCGTCTCGCTGCGACCTTTGCTGTTGCTCGCGTATATGCGAACGTCGTAGGTGGTCCCAGGCTCGAGATTGTTCACGGAGAACGACGGAACTTTGCTCGTCTGGTTCGAGATGGTCGTGCTCGGTTTCGTGGACGTGCTGCTGGTGCCTGGCTCCCTGTCCACCTGTATCGTGAACTTTTGCGGCAGACCGCCGTCGAAGCCCTCCGTGCACTCCACGTACAGCGAGTCCGTTGTCTGGTTCAGAAGGGAGCAATTGTGCGGCGTGTCTGGGTGACCTGGCGAAAGTAAATAATTAGTGAGGTCGCGGCAGCGAGAGAGAGGCAGTTGGGTGTTTTAGGGCTCGGGCTAGGTTGCACGCTGGGGAGAAGTTTCTGCGATGATCGAGAAGTTGTTTAAAGTCGAGGAACAGTGGCGGTAGGCGAGCGACTTTTCGAGAACCCGAATGGGCAGGATGAAATATTTTATATCACCGTTTATGTGAGAGTTTCATTCGTAGGTGGGAACGTGGGTGATTGGGGATACGGTTCCTTGACACTGGGATGGGAGCCTGGTTAAACTAGGGTCGTAGGTGCTAGTATCGATAGAGCCTAAGTAATCAGTATCGCTTCTACAACTCAGAGGCTCTATTGGCTTTCCATAACTCGAGGATCAAGAGGATTGCTTGCACGTAGATACAGTTCTGAATATGTCACCATAAGGATCAATTCTACTACCTCCTATACACCTTCACTCTGTAAACCCAGAAATCTACTTTGGGCCTGTTACAACCTTATCTAATAGCCCCGAAATATTTTTCTTTACCACGCCCCTTGCGACCACGTTTAATCGCATCCCCAGCCCTCAAGCTTGTCTTTGTTCTACCCAAAGATAGTTGTTAAAAATTAAGCAGTAGTCAGCGAACCCTCCTCGACTTTGCTAAAGCAAACGAAGCCAAAGTGCCGCCCCGCTCCGTATCCTCGGTGGCCAAGATCTCCTGACCCGTGATTACGAGGAGAGGAGCGAAGATGAAGCGAGTCAGGGGCGCATAAACTGCCAGGGCAGGCGTCTAAACCCGCGGCGAAGACGGAATACAGAGAGGGCGAGGAGATAACCTCCGCGGGTCCACGTACGCGTCCAAGTGCCGGCGTTTCGCCGTCTTTAATCAAGCGGTGCCGGCTTAGTTAGGCTTTCCGTTTCCATTCGCCTGGCTAGTGGCACTCAGATCGAAATGTATCCTCACCCTGCCTTTCGCCACCTACGTTTCATGCAACGTTCGCCTTAATGACGCTTTTTATCGCGCTGCTTCGGCACTTTACTGCCGCACAGAGGCACTAAAGTGCGTTTGTCACGTATCGACGCGCCTGTACACACAAGAGCCGCCACTCCCACTTCCCTGTTCTAGAGATAGGACGGTTCGTTGGTTTCCCGTTTCTGGAGTTCGCGAGGGAGCACCCACAGGACACTAAACGTGTTTTCTGGGCTGCTGGCCGGGATGCTTGGATCCTTTTCGCGTTGCAACGGCTCGTTTGGTATTATTGGCTGCCTGATTGCTCTGTAATCCCGTGGCAGAGTTTGGAGAGTAAGGCGCTACCACAAACCGTTCAAGTTCGATCATTGAATTTTTTATACAATAAGCTGCACTTTCTATATTTCTGTCGATTATATTGAATATTTCATCGAATTTATTAAAGTTTCATCCAACGGCAATAATATTTCTCAAAGGCTTAATCTACCTGCACCTCCAAGTATCAATTTCAAGCTGTCGCGTGAACTCATCTATCTGCAATCTCTCGAATGGCGACTCCACTTCAAATTCCAGCTTCGAGTCTTTGCACGTGAACGCAGGGGTCGCTGATCGGAGATCAATGTTAAGCGGAGGGAAAGAAAGAGGACACCGAAGGAGCTGGGGCGATTGGAATGGGAAGATGAAGGGATTCAAAGGAGCCGGAAGGACCTTCAAGGCAATCGCAATAACAGCGACTACAGAGTTACAAGGAATCAGATTTACTTGCGTCGGCCATTGGGTAAGGGTGGATGCAGTTCTGTCATCGCGAGGAAAATGGAAGCTGTTTCCCCGTTACATGTCGTTAAAAGGTCAGAGGATGGCGAGGCACGAGACAGGAAACGGGCGTCCAGCGACGAGGAAGTGGTCGTCGGTTGTTTCTAATCTGCATAATGAGGAAACTTTTTAAATCTAATTTACGTCTATCAAGCATCCCCCGGAGAGACACTTTTCTCTGGATTACTCTCTTCCCCTCTCCACTCTCTGCACCACTCTGCGCGAGTCTCTCCGCCATAAATCCCCGCGATTTATATTTACGAAAATCTTAATTTCCTCCGTTCCGCCGACCGTTACATAATTAAAAACTAAGTTTTTCCATAAAGCACTCCGCCATTTTCCGCCGCGGATTCGCCATTTCAGCGCGTATTATTTCAACACCTCCGCGCCGAAATTAATGCGAATTTTCTTTGGATTAAGGGTTTCGCGGGTGAAATGCAGTTGGCCCCTTGCGTGCTCATAATACTCGTTAAAAATTAATACTTCCATTCTTTCTTCTATTAATACAAGTGCCGCGTAGAAAATAGTTTTAAGAGCGAAACCAATTAATCATATTTGAACAAAATAAAGGTCTCCTCCTACCCGTTATTAATAATCTATTATTGCATAGCAACAGTAGAATTATGAAATCAAAGAAAAAGGCTATTTAGTAAAATTCTGATGCGAAGCAATTTTTTCCAATTATTACTTTTCAAGCCATTTGAACCAAGGTGTGGAAGTTGATGAAATGGAACTTAATAAAACTGGCATTTCTTCCACGTGTCCTGAAAATAGTAGCTCGACGATGTTTACTTATTGTTAGTTGAAGTGGCACTCACCAGCAGGCACGATGTGGTACACGCAGGGTTCGAGCTGAGTGCCCTGGTCGTTGGTGCCCCAGCAGAGGAGCGTGCCGTAATCCAATTCGGTCATCGGTGTATAAGAGGCAGTCGAACGGGTGCGTTCGCTGGTTACGTGTGCTTGGGGTATGTCGACCGCCTCCATGGTGTTGTTGAACTTCCAGGTGAACGCCACTTCCGGTGGGTTCGCCTCGAGTTCGCAGGGTATCCTCGTAGTTTCCTGTCGCGCCACGCCGTACACCTTCACTTGGCCATGGTGGCAGACGGGGGTGACTGGAAAATAGACAACGTCCCCTTCAATTAGCATTTCTCAACCTTCCTTTCATTTCTTCCCATAGTCAATTTCTGATAATATTATGATAGGTATTTTAAGGGGTCATCCCTAGTTGGCAGGCGAAAAAGAACATCATTTTCGGGGATTTTTTGTGAAAAATGTGGTGTATGTTTCTTACAACTATTTCCTTATTTTAGAAGTACATATATTTAGCAACCCTCAGTAATTTTGTTATAGGAAAATATTTAAACATGAACGAATAACAGCCACTCTCGCGGAAGCTGTTTTTATAAAGAAGTAGATTATGTTAATAAATGAGTTTATCTGGTGCGTGAACGAAGGATTTTTCAAAAAAATGATTTCAGACAAAATGGCGGCCGTTTAACGCAAAATCATGATTTTTCGAGGTCTGAATTGTTCGTTTTTCGTGAATTAAAAGTAGAGTTTTCATCAAAATAAAAAATCCTTCGTAGGCGCACCAGATAAACTCATATGTTAACAGAATCTTCTTCACTTTTCAATTTCAGATGATTTCCGGCTCGGAGAAATCGTGCTCACCGCTAAAAAAATTGCTTCCAGGAGAGTGGCTGTTATTCGTTAATTTTTTAATATTTTCCTATAACAAAATTACTGATTGATAATTGCTGAATATATGTACTTTTAAAATAAGCAAATAGTTGTAAAAAATATACACTAGATTTTCCACAAAAAATTCCCGAAAATCACGATCTTTTTCGCCTGCCAAATAGGCATGACCCCTTAATAGAAAGTATTTTTATTGGCGTTGAATAAAAATATATTACAAACTCATTAATAATAACAGAAAATAACAAACTCTTCGATTTTCAAATAAGTCGAAAATGTCCCGTTCGCGACTAAGTAGTCTTAAAAGGGACATTAGACGTCATGAATGATATGTCCCATTTAAAACCTGTCCCTTTTATAGCACCTCTCCCCTACATGGAGAAAGGTTTTCCCCAAAATCCAAACCCCTCAAGAATAATCACACCATAGTCTTAAAATTATCCAAACCCTCTCCCCTCTTTTCAAAGCATCCACCACCCAATCAATCTTCTTCCCCCCACAATTCTAAAGCAACCAACACACAAAGTCTTTCAAAAATACCCCTTCACCAGCTGATCATACTGTGTATCATCAGTGTATTATCAGCTTCCAAGCATTTCCGCCCCGTATTTACTAACATACCCGTAAAGATAATCTCATTAAGGGTCCCCGTCGCGGTACGGTCGCCTCTAAACTTGCCTGCATAGTTCGGCCAACCCCTCCCCTCGCTCCCTAACGAAGTTTCGATCCTTTGATTACGACGTCGCGCGCCTTCGTTAAAACAAAGGATCTCTGTATCGCTATTTCTTCGTTCAACCCCCTTCACGTCGCCACCCTGACGCGGCAACATAATAATCCCGCAGAGCTCGGCGCTCGAGGATCCTTTGATCGCCGAAACGTAAATCGAGCCTTTTGATTCGCGACTTGTAGTGATCGACTGGATATCTAATATTCCTACGGGACAAAGGTAACCCGATTAGGGGGGGAGGGCCACTGTCCTTGATTAAGTATTAGTGATACAATCGACGCCCGGCCATTCCCGGAGTCCTTGTTAACCGCAGCCGAGGATGGCATCAGATTTCACGCTAATACGTAACGCACAATGTATAATGGGCGACGTATATGGCACGGTGGAATCTACCCTCGCTCCTGAGAGCAGCGACGCCATGGTGGCGCGCCCTGGTTGTCGCTACGGGTGGAGAATGTTCGGTGAAATGAAGTTTGAAGGGTACTCTTGTCTTCGGAGTTTCTTAATTTATGCACTTGCTCGCTCGAGCTTCATAATAGTATTTAATTCGTTGTAATCAGGTGGGTTGGATGCTGGTGGGTAATAATGACAGCGCAGTTAGGAAAATAGAGTGAAGGTGGATGGGTAGTAATGAAACTTCCAGCTATCGTGACCGAGAAAAAGGAATATTATCCTTCTCCACGGCTAAGGCAGAAAAGGAAGTTTTCAAATTTAAAGTTGAGGCGTCCGATTCGTAGGGGATCGAAGACGAATCGGAATCGATAACGCAGGTAATGTGAGTGACTAAATTCGGAACCTCGATATGTACTTACTCTCCAGACACTTTACAGAAAGAGAGACTGTCTCTAATCAGAGAGAGAATTATCGAAGCTTGTCGAGCTATTTATGAAGCGTATTCTGTACGATTGGAGTCGACCTGCACGGTAGGACAGGGTGGGGAAAGTTTTCGGTCGTAGGTCACGGGTCAGACGAGTGACGGATATCGCGTGGAGTTTCTCCAGTGATCTAATCAACGAAAGCTCAGCCCCTTTTCCACTCTGTGTCTTTCCCCAGCCCCACGCGCGTCTCCCCGTGTACCAACACGTCCCTTTACTTTCCGCTTCTACGTACAAAGTATTATTGAATTTCTAGGAGGCCGGGGCACCGACTTCCGCCCCCCCTCGAAGTCGAGGCCGCCTGGGATCTTTTGTCAGCTCGCACCGACCGGTATCCACGCGATTGTAGCTGAATGCCAATGGAGGAAACAGCTGGAAATAAATCGATCGGACAACGAAACCGTGGAGCTGCCTCCACGATATTTTTAGAGTTAGCTGGTGACTGTTCCTCGCTGAAATTAAAATTGGGGGACGGTTTCCGAAGGGTGATTGGTATTTTTTTTAACGTGGAATTCGATGCAGCTTTTGATTCGCTACACGAAATATTATTAGCCGTAAAAGTTTTAAGAGCGGGGTTCGTCGAATCCACAAATTGAAAAATTGAAAATTTGAACTGTCCCCTTCGGGTGGAAAATTCTTAAACAATTATTTATTTTAGCACAGACCTCCAAGAGGGCGATGGGACCCCTGTTCACCAGCATTCTTTCTCCGTGGGTTCTCGGAGTATGTAAATCCGTTCTCACGCGTTACACGTCCCTCACAGATCGATGGAAGAATCTGGTAAATCCACCGGCGCTATTGGGATTACGGCCCCTTTATTTGTCATCCGTGAACGATCAGTGGATTGACGTGGAACGCGTCTATCCCGTCTCGTTGCCACGATTGTATCACTATTTAATTTTGAAGCGTCGGAGAAGAGAGCTCCTCTCCCCCTTTTCTACATTTTCATTCGCTTCAGGGATAGCGACGTTTATTGACAGCCTCGGGGCGCTAGCTTTCAGCGTCTCGAACGGTTTTTAGAATATTAAATGTCCCAGGCTTCGAGCAGCTGAATCGAATGTCTCGAGACTTTATTGCTCCGCTATTGACGCTCCGCTGGTAGTTGAAAGTCGCGAGGGTGTCGAAATTTATTAGATCGTAAGTGTATTTGCTAGTATCTAGCTGACGTTATGTATTCTAAGATAACGGCAAATGGTAATTTATAGCAAACATTGCTGCCCCTCGATTAGTGGACATTCAGTTTAATTTAATTAATTTTAGGCGTTTGTTGCAGCTGTTTAATTAAATTCGTACAAATCGAAGTCATTTTTATCAACGACTGCGCCATTTCCCATTCAATCTTGTTTCCAAATGGTCCCAGACAGAAGTAAGGCGGTTGGGACGAGGCATTCCGCGTCGATATTCCCATTTTTCATCCCGAAGTCGTAGCAAGAGAGATGCATTCGCGATCGCCAGTCATATTGCCACGGACGTCCAACGAAATTCACGACGGCCGGAAGTTCCTATCGATTGCCGTCCCGCGTCCACTGACAATAACGAATTAATGTCTGTCCATTAAGCATTAATGACGCATCGCCTATGGCCCGCTACGTGCCAAGTGTCTCTGCTAACTATCGGACCGATTTATGTCGTCCGAATGCATAATTCAGTCGTCGGTGGCACAATATTATTGCAAAGGGATGGCCGAAGTCGTGCTCGAAATGGCTAACAGGATTCTGCTCGTCGACTCTGCCGATGGCGTTGTTGTTCGCATTATTATTATTCCGGGCGAGGTAACACCCTCTAATTTACGCTAAATGCATTTGCAATAACAACGCGATCAGACGTCGGGTGCTTGGACCACCAGTACAGTAGAATTCAATTCGTCGAATTGTTCGCAGAAAAGTTTTAGCACAGATACTTAATCGAGGGAGTTTTCTACTAAAGTAATTATTTCTCTTTTGTAAAATTAAACTATCTATCTTTAATATTGCTGGTTCGTGAAAGTATACGGGGTGTTCGGTGATAGGTGGTAGAAAATTAAATGGACTCTACATGACACAATAAGACGAAAATGAAGAGTAAAGAAATCGCGGTGGAGGCTTCTTTATTTAGCCATTAACGTTTGAAAGTTCGTGTAAGGGCCGCCTTACAGTGGGAAAAAAATCGGTGGTTCAGCAGCCAAAAATCGCGTAGAAACACCCGTTTCATTTTCTACTATTTGTTCTACAGAATCTGTTTGAAGTAATTAATATAACATACTAGAATATAAAATTAGAAAACTTTCGCAGAATTAAGAAGGCGACTGGTTTGGAAAATAGGGTAAACTGCACTAATGTTGGCACTGCACTAATCATTGGCACTCCTGATTAAAAAGCCAAATATTAAGAAGTACAAGCTTAGAAAGTACTTTTATACAATTTCTTATTTTTCTTTCACTGCAACACTGCAAAGCACAGTAGTTGAACTACACATTTTACATCTGGCAACACCACAAAGTGGGACAAAGGCCTGAGTTTTAGGCGTTTCTTAAAATGGTGGTAATGGATAGGTAAATACACTTTGTCGCTTTATAATTAAGTAATCGATTGAAATACAGATTTACTAAGTATTGTAGGTATTTAATAGTTAATGAAATTGTCTGTTTAAACACTTTAAACTTCGTTTTTAACACCATATGTTTTTTATACAACTTCAAAGTTTAGGGTGCAAATGATTGTACTTTTATGCCTATTTTTGTTTTTCATTGAATATTTTAAAAATAAAAGACTCAATAGGTACTCAATATGTTTTATTTTAATGAGCAATCCATAATCATTGATAATAACTGAAAATTAAGACCATATAAAAACTTCAGAAAAAAATATAAACTTTCTAATTGGGATTTCCGCTTAGGGTGCCAATCATTCTATAGTTTACCCTACCCAGCATCCATAGGAAACGCAACTTTCACTAACACTACTAAACTCCGTTCCTCCCCTTCCAAAATTTTACATAATAATCCGAAGCTTCATATCACGGGCATTTGAAGCTCGTCTAAGGTGCCCCTGTCCCATAACGTTACATTAAATTCCACTATTCACCCGGGCCATACTCCTCACGGCGGGCAAAGAAACGAGACAGAACAATTAACTTCCCCCATATCCGAGAGCAAGCCGGAGCAAAGTTTTCCGATTCCAGCAAGTTCCTCCGTTCTCGAATCGAGTCGTATGAATATTACGCCTGTTCGAGTAAGACCAGCTTCGTCGTTCCCGCGCGGCGAACGTTCAGGAAGAATATAGAGCAGCGTATTACCATCGACCTCGCAGACCCAGATCGCACGGAATAGCCTGTGTCAATAAGCGGCCAGCTGATTACCACTGGCTTCCCAGCGAGACGCGATCGGCAGGCGTATTTAATCACCCCGTAAAAATCTCGGGAAGATCGGTGAGAGTGTTCCTCAACTCACGTTAACGCCTAAATTCACCGGAGAAGTTAATGGCCCCTCTGATCACAGATTTCAATAAAAAAAAAACTACTTCTCCTCGCGATAATCCATGCCGATCAAAGGTTCCCCCGAAGTTGGCCGCCGGTGATTAACATTTTCAGCGGTCTGACGTGGGGAGCCGCCGGTAACTTATCAAATCGGGTTACGTGTATACCAGCCAGATATCGGTGTACATTATGGATGCCTGTGACTCGAGATGATGCATGAACATCGATACACCAGCGACGCCTAATCAGATACATTAGTTAACCGCTGTTAATGGATATTGCTCGGCAGAGCGTTTCCAAGAGCGAGGGAACGTATCGATCGATCCCTGCGCCTGGACCAGCTCGTCAGTTTCTTCGTGGGTCCCTGGATCATAGCCTGCTTTAATCTATCACCCCGGAAGAACCGCTGACAGGGTCTGTCTACCGCACGTGTAGCTAGAAGATTCCCTAATCCCCTGCTGTTTCGACCTACTATTCCCCGATCTATTCCCAGTTTATTAAAAGTAGCGCGTGTTAAGGCCAGATACGAAATCAGGATTAATGGGCTTTAGCTAAGAGGGGGAAGGAGCTGGGTTAGGAATTCAGCTCCGGGATAGATCTAAGCAAGGGCTGCCTCAGGTTTCGGCTTAGGGCTTGCTTAGGTTACATCCAAATTAGGGCTTACCTAGCTACAGGTTAGATCTCGGTTAGGGCTCGCTTTGAAGGGAACTTGGTTGCCCCGAAGCTTCCAATTTATTGGAAACTTTGCTGGTTCGTAGAAGATAATTAACAGATATCTCTTGAAAAGTAATTATTCCCTTATCTTCCTGTATATCTTCTACAACTATAATGCATATAAAAATCGCCGTTCTACTAAGGCCTCCCAGGTTCCAGAAAAATTAGAATCTCCGTCTTACCGAACTTCCCTTGTTACCTTTATCTCCTTTAGAGCTCACTCATGTTTCAGTTACATTTGCTCCGAACTTGCTGAGCTCCCCCAGGCCCAGACGCCCGTGCCAGTGTTCGGAGTAGCAAAGGCACGGTACAAAATTAGAAGTAATTAGCGCCAAGAAGGGGGTCCATCGCCTGCGCCCCGAGAGGGGTGGATCGACACGTTGATACGGCTGGGTGGAGCGGCAGGGGGGGGGGGGCGGGCGTAATCGACGCGCAAAGGTACAAACTACGGGAAAGCACGTACGTGCGCGGAATTCGCGGCGAGAGGGGGACATTTTGCCCCCCCCCCCCTCCCCCCTCCCGGTGTTCGCGCGTCTCGAGCAGCGTGCATACGCAAGCACGCGCGCAGGTATGAGGGAGCGGGCGCAACCGAGGATCCGAGCCGGGGATCATTGAATTCAACCCCCTCTCCCGAAAGGTCGTATTTCCGACGGACTATCGACGATTACCATAATACATCCCATTTTCTCCACGCGTACACGCGAAAATTCTTTTAAGCTATGCCGCCTCGTCGACCGTCGATGTATTAAGTGGCCCCTCGCGCAGAATTCGCGAGATGTCGAGGGGCGACGTGAACGCGAATCGCTTCGAGCGTCGCCGGAGAAGCTAACGAACGGCCGCGAGGTATAATCCCGTTGCCGCGGCAGAGTACCTCGCGTCCGCCCCGTTTCCCCGCTCCGGGCGGCTAGATTCCGCGATCGAAGAAAGCGCGAGATCTGTTCGGCCGGCCTGGAATCCGATTTCCACCGGTCCCAGCGAACGATTTCGATTAGCGCGCGCCCGCCTGCTCGGCAACCCGTTTACCGGCGCGCAACGCCCTCGACGGAATAATAATCATCTCGCCGGGGATTCCGTAGAAACTCGCTCGTCTAATCTCTGGATGCTCCCGCGAAGGCGGTGCAATTAGGTCGGAACCACTTCGCCGCGCATCGATTGTCGCTGGCTTCCTTCTTTTCCCTCCATTAATTGCGTGTTTATCGGCCGGCGCGATTGTGTACGTTCCGGTAATTTCGCCCGGCGATGGGAGCTTTGTTATTGATTCAATGGAGAATCTGGGTCACGTGTAATTTGTAGTTTCCACCAGCTCGGGTGTACGACGTTATGACGGACTGGTCTTGTTTGTGGTCACTTGTGAGTTATTATTATCGTAATGAATGGGACACTTTTGCCCGGGCTTTGGGATGAACGAGGGCGTTCGGAGGATGGGACTGGGAGCGTTCTTTGGTGCGTTAGAATCGAGTGTTATTCCGACGCGTCCCTGTGATAATCTAGATGGTGTGAACTGTAGTTACAGACCCCCACGTTATCATTCAACAGATTTATCAATTGAAGAGTTGAAATGGAAATCGATGTAAGTGGCAGCAGTTAAAATTTTCAGAAGGAACGAAAAACGCGAGTTTGTTCATTTTAGCACTTTCATCGTTTTTCACCACAGTGAAATTGACACTTAGGATTTTAGCTCTATCTTGAGATACCTAGCCCTAACAGTTTTAATGAATTATTCTAGCACTTATAATCAACAACTGTTTCCTTCAAAAAAATTATTTTTTATTTTCTTGGCACTTATATCGTTTACCATTTCCATTCTTAAATTAATCATTAAGTTCCTTCGTACCTAACTGTTATTATAAATATACACATTTCTCTGGGTATTTTAAACGAGACTGTGGAAATAATTCAGAAGAATTCCAACCATAGCACGTCTAATTTGATAGGTGAATCCATTAGCAGAACGCGTCAGTTCCGTTTTAGTGGCATTTAGCTAACGGTCTCGATCCGTTCGATTATTAATCACAGCTATACATAGAGGGATGGCTCGAGAGAAATTTTCGCGCGGACGTGGAGGGATACGTTCGCCGCCGTTGTGTGTCACTCATAGAAGCACGGAAGACTGGCTGGATTTTCCTTCGGAGGGGCGGCCGGGGACGGGGGCGCAATTACACGAAAAGCGACTCGACGACAGACTACGCGGGCCTCGGAAGCTTTCCTTGAATCCGCGTGCACGGACATCGATCCGTCTGGACGTCCGAAGGCATTAGAGGGACGTGATCGTGTTAGACGTCGCGACGCATTGCGGCCCCGTGAATTTTTAACGGCTGTCACATTCCTGCAGACTTCGCCGGCCAATTTGGGGGTCATTCACAGTTCGGCCATCGATCAGCGGGGAATCTTTCCGCCGATCGTAACAGTGATTCCATTCTGTGTGTTTTACTGCGCCCATTGGGCATTGCGTTTATTGGTTTCGGGGCGAGGAGGCTGGGGACAGGGAATTGCGAGGAGTTTAGGTGAAGAAGGTATGGAGGGACAAATGTCGAGATGGAGAGTGGAATGGTACGTGCTCTGTATTGGGAGTAGAGGGGATAGACAAGAGGTAATTTTGTGCGGTGGCGTAATCGTTGAGTTGTTCTACTTGAGGTAAACGCGTGTAATGATTGACTTGTTCTACTGGAACATTTACCAGATCATGAATGATGGCAGTAGGAGGAGCAAGTTTGATATTATACAACTGTGAATGATGTTCTTTCATGAATTTTACCGTTAATATGTTATATGATTCGTTAAGTGTACGAAATATTGAATAAATGTTCATTATTAAAGGTACTTTGAATTCTGCATTTCTGACTGTTTATTATTACCCTCTGGTACGATTTCTTCCTTTATTTATATCATTTATGTTATTTATGTTATTCGCGATGCTCTACCTGCGTAAAACTGGGACGTGCTTTTATTTTTTAAACTGCTTTAAATTTTTCCGCGTCGTTGCAACGACATATTGTCGGGATGTGTATTATTTCATCAACAAAAGATGATCGTGTTACAAGCGAGCTTAGTAAGGTTATATCGTCTTGTCTGTTTTTGAAGGCTCTGTTCTAATTTTCGATCGTTAAGAAATTTCAAACACTTTTGACAGCCTTCAAGTAGATACTTTTTGGTGTGAATTATTTTAATTGTGGCATATTAAAGTGTAAATAATTAAAAGGTTTGTTTTTACTTCGCCATGGTATTGTTGATAATTCCTAATGTTTACAAAATTGTATGCTGGGGCAAAACCGTGTGCTGTAAAACCGGGTACCCGGTTTCAGGCACAATGCGTAGAACGAATGCGTAGATTGTTCTAACTGGTTGGGGGACTGAAGAATTGGATGAGTTTCATTGTTGTAGGTCCTAGGGCCAGTATCTAGTATGGTACCCGGTTTTACCCAGGCCATGGGGTACTATTTTCTTGAATTTTTCCTTCAATTAAAAAAAATTGGATCTGTACTATTATTTAAAAAAGAGTTTATTCTAATGAATCGCAATCGCAATTTCTTTTTTACTTAATAATGTCAACGCCATGACATTTTATTCTTAACGTCTCGATTTTGCCCCGGTCTCCCCTACAAACTTACCTCATACTTACCTACCTATCTCTATACACACAACCAGTACCATACACGATGGCCCAACGATTGACTTGTTCTACTAAAATCGGTGAAACCATCCCCCAAACATCCCCCGCGAAACTGCCACGCCGCCCATAAATAATCAACCGCGAACTGCGCTCCCGCAGCCGAACAAACGTAGAAAAACTCCACCTCGTCTTCGCCTATCGCTCCGAGCCGCTGAATCCCCGCAATTTAGACAATTCACGCGCGCCTTGGGGCTAGCACGGCGCCAATTAGCGTATTACGACGGGCGCTCGTAATTCGCGAAACGAGAGGTCATTTCGCGAACAAAGTAGACCCGTCGTCGGACCGAGCGAGGCTGACGCGATTCGTTCGCGTCTCCTTTCCAGGTTGGTTCAGCTTCTGTCGCATTGTGTTTCGCCTCCTAATAATTTACATGCAAATAGAGGACGAGGGCCGAGGCGCGTTTATATACCACGGGGCGGCGGACGGACGGAAGAAGAGGGGGGGGGGTGGGTGGGTCGAAGCTGGAACGGAATTTTCGGGCTCCATTTATGACGGTAACGAAGCTTAAGATTTCAATTCCGTTTTAGGACACGTAATTATGCGCGCGGAACAGGCAAGGAGGAACGCTTTCGTCGTTGGATCTTAAGCCGCTTAGTTGCCGGGTAAAATGGCGGGCGCGGACGGGATAAAGAAAGCGCGGATTAAACGCGAACGACTGGCGTTTCGCGACGTTTAGCACGCCGAAAAGGGGCTTATTAAAACGGAAATAATTGCCGGATAGCCCGGTGAGAATTTCGTGAGAGCTTCATAACGTTAATGCGCCGTTAATTTATTTCGACTGAAGAGGTGGCTGAGAGGAAGGGCGCGGGGGGGGGGGGCGAAGTGGAGAAAACGAAGGTTCCCAGTGAGCGCGCTAAATGGTCCGACGAGGCTGTTGAGAAGGCCCCGGTCAAGGGGGGGGGGTGGGGGAGGGGCAGCTTGTTGCGCTGGGATAATGATGATTGTTTCGCAGGGAAAGAAGGAGGCAATGGAATTTCCGAGTGCAGCCTTTCCTTGGATTCAAAGCTCCGATGGATGTTAAATCGGTGACGAGTGATTACGAGAGAGGCATGTGAACGAATCGGGCAGTTTCCACAGTCCATTGAAAGTTCAGCCCACTAATAAAGATTTAAATAGTAATTATATTTAGAACACACTTGTTCCAGATTTGTATCGCACTGAACTTTTAAGTTGTGATTTTTCAGTGTGATCAGATGTAAGAATTTTTAAGCAAGAAAATCGGCTTCCGTATCGCAAATCGGGTCCCGCAATTTCGGATACACACACACTAACCCCTGCTAAATACATCTACCCCTTAAACCACAAAAGACGCGTCCACGAACGAAGAACAGCTGACAAACACAAAGTATCCCAGTAAAATTTTCTAATAAAACAGAAAATTCTTAATAAAATTTTACCGCGTAAAGAGTGGACGTTTCATAAGACACACGTGGGTGGTAGAGCGAGCGTCACTCCCCCGCACAGCGACGTTAAGGGCGCCGCGCTAAATCATTGCGGCAGGTTCACCGAATTTGCATACGCGCCATATGTACGTGTACGTGTGAGCACGCGAGTGCAACGGATCGACCGAATCGGGAGTGGCGCGTACGCGTCCCTGCGACCATCCCCTTTCGTCACCCCTCGTCCCCTAAGTAGACCTCGCAGTCAGAACTTCGAGTGGGCGATTCTGTTTTTCGACGGGGAGAGGGGGGGGGGGGCGAGGACGATGGATTTGTGGGCGCTACACCGTTTCATCCCTCTCCCCGCGTCACCCACCCCCACGCGCTCGTCCACGCTGAACCGTATCAATTTTGTTGGGTAATTGTTACATTGAATTACGGGGGAGGGACAACGAAACCGTGAGGGGCGGGTGGATGACCGAGAGCGGAGTTTGCTGGTAATTGTTTCGAGAAGACGGGGAGAATCGGCCAGTTTCCGGCTAAATGATAAATTTCATTCCGCGAGTTGCCGGATCGGCAGAGAGTTTCGAAAGTTGCGCGCGTCTGTGTGCGTCGGTTCGGAAGTTTGTTAAGGTATTAAGGTGGCTCGTCGATACGTTAGTCCCAGAGTTGATTAAGATATTGGTTGTTTGGGGGTTGGGTGGCTGGGGGTGGGGGGTTTATAAACGGTAGCCCGCGTTAGAGGTGGAATCATATTTTCGGGTAATTGTGTTGTTGATACGGGATTCGGGGCTGGGAGAAGCCTTTGGGACAGAGGGACGCTATTTGTAGCTGGAGAGGAAGAGTGAACGTGGGGAATTTGTGAAATATGTGCTGACAGTTTCTGTGATAAGAGGTGCGGTAATGGTAGCTTTTTGTGAGGAGCCTCTTCGATACACGTTTTAATCAATTTAATAATTTGTTATGGAACCTCGGAATGTAGTAGCGATAATTTCTCACGTTTGAAGTATTGCCCTTCTTGTGAGAATCTTTGACAGAGATCTAGTGGCAAGCAAGTCTCAAGGATGCACAGTGAGCTGAACAATGCTTTTAGCGCAAAAAAATATTATTACCTATGTCTCTAACAGTGTTAATGGTTAATTGTAAGTAATCAAATGTATTTGAATGATAGAATATATACATGATAATTTTGTTTACTTACGAAAAATTGTTTTAACTTTAATTTTATCTTATTTGTTATGTATAACTACAAGAATTATCTTTTGTTGATAGTCTATTGTTGTATAATTGTCTTGTAAGTTTAATAAATCGAGTATATTTACAGGAATCTCTCCTGTTTTGTGAAATAAAAAGTTTCATAACTCCAGAACACGCACAGATATGCAAATTCTTTTTATACCAATAAGTTCTTAAATATATGTGTTATTATTTTAACACTTCGATAAAGCTAGAATATGTGCTAAGAGAAAGGTATGAGAAGAACTTCGATAAATTTATCTGTGTGATCTGTAAAAAATTAATAACAAAACATTCCTGGAGGAAGAAAAGCCATGACAGAAAAATACAAAAAGTCGAAAAATGTTTGCCATTCATCACTGTACACCACTAAAGACTGAGGGCGTTTGATGAGGTCTATATAACCCTATTAAATACCCAAATAATAAACGATGACTTTTTTGGACTTTTTTCGCGCTAGAAGCTTGGTTTAGCCCACTGTGCGATGCCCACGAGAATTCCATGAGCGCTGAATTGAAACGTAGCTAATTGTAAGACTGCCTGTACAATATACACATCGCGAAACTGAATTCGCAAAACTTTTGTTAATTTTCGTAACACGTGCACCGAATGGCGTTCAAACTAAAGCAGACTAATGCGTGGGTGGCAATAATCGACTCGTTCGGTCGTTCCATTACCGTATGCAAGGAAGCCGCGAAGTCTAAGCCACAAGTAGAAGCAGTCAGTGACTGGTCAGCCAGCAACGGAAACTTAACCTACAGCCAATTCCCTTGATCTATACTTTACAAATCCACATACACTCTCTTCACTAATACCTCCCCCTCCCCCCATGCATTCTCCTGCCCTCCTCATGGACTTTTCCAAAACATCCCCTGCAATCACACAAAATTTCTCTCTAATTCACTTAAATTTGGCTAAAAACTCGTAACTAAGAAATAGAGAGACTTCCCCTCGAATCGTCAGTTTCTCAGCCGCCCTTATTCTCTTCTAGCGTTATCGATCTTTCAGGAGATGGAGCGGGGGTGGTTAGCGGTTGATCGTTCGATTTCAGCCGCGGCGGCGTTTACAGGGGGGCGCGTGTACGCGTTACAAGCGTAATCCTCCGTCTCAAGTCCCGCTGTAAGTTACGATCGGGGCCGGTCTCGCCTCTGTTGCTCGCGTCCATATGGCCGGATCGTTGTGTAATGGCCCCGATGGCCGTAAACTGCCGCGGCTAATCCGCGACGGCCGCCGGTACACGCCAGCAACTGCGGGCAACATCGACGTGGCCCACCGTCTGACACATGCCGGAATTCACTGCCCGCCGGCCACCAGCGGCTGTGTATCGCGCGGAACGGCCATGTTTGGCAGGTTAAATGGCAGTCGGAGGCGGCTCCAAGGCGGCTGCCGCGGTGTTTGATGAGATTCGAATCGCGCGGGACAGGAGCGTGCGGAATTGTGCGTCGCCTCTGTTCCACGTGGCCGGCACGATAGCCTGCGATCGGGGGATCCGATCCGGGACGTCGAGCCACGCTGGAATCCGACATGCATTCGATGAACTTTGAGGGGGATGGTACGCGACGCACTGATGATGGACGAGGCGTTTGAAGGGTGGCCTTGGGCTCGGAATTGGTACCGTGCGAGATAACTCATGGGGTGTTTAAGTAGAATGGTCGCGGGGCAGGGGTGGATTTAAGGGGGATTCTCGTGTAACAGCCCCCAAAAGTAACTGATATTTATGATTTTTTTTTAAACAACTATTGTTAATATCGGATTAAACTGTTTTGGGATATAAGGAGGCATCTTTAAACTGGCAGAAAATATTTTTTTTATGTCGATCCTTCTTATTATTTATTAATTATTGTGGAATCTTGTTAACCTCTTCTGGGTGTCCACTAGGGTGGCCTTTATTTATACGTGTTGATTTTTTTTGTGTTTCGTTGCTTTCACCTCCTAGAACGGTGCCATTTTATAAAAAATAGTCCCTGAAAAAGTTTATTGCAATCGGATAACAGGAAAGGGTGCCGATCAGGCCTTAAAGTTTAGAATTCATCGATAGTTTGAATTTAAAGAATTTCTCAAAAATGGTAAGCCCTATCAAAATTTTGTTCAAGTAATATTAAAAGAGCATTCAATTTTCTACAATTACTGTATATATAATTTTTTCGTGCTTCCAACCATTTTTTAGATAATAGACTATACGTCATGCCGTACAGGTGGGACGCGCGAAGTTCGGACCTCTCTATATTCAAGCACTATTATCTAAAAAATGGTTGGAAGCACGAAAAGATTATATATACAGTAATTTTAGAAAATTGAACGCTCTTTTAATGTTATTTGAACAAAATTTCGATACGGCTTATCATTTTTGAGAAATTTTTCAAATTCAAACCATTGATGAATTCTAAACTTTAAGACATGGACGGCACCCTTTCCTGTTGTCCGATTGCAATAATCTTTTTCAGGGACTAGTTTTATATGAAATGGAAACATATTAGGGGGTGACAGCAAAAGAAATCGCAGGTTGAAAATAAGGGCCACCCTAGTGTCCACAGAGCGGATAAAACCAGAGTGAACGCTGGTGGAATTAGAGCGAACGAGTCCGACTTCTCTCACTGAGTTCCTTCGCCAATGGGCGAACGCTGAAACTTAGCAGATATCTGGGTTGTCGCTAGTAGGAGAATTTCGAATTGGAGTGCTGTAAATTGAAAGCTAAATCGACGTTTGGACGAGGACCCCGCGACTCGGTCTCCAAGGGGATCTGATAAAACAGAAGTCGACGCGAATGAAACCACCGAAAACACGTCAATTTTCCTAAAACTTTACCCAACACCAAACTCCCGTACGATCCAGGACTATGAATTAACCCCCAGTCGGTATCAAAACATCCACTGAAAATATCCACAGTGAAAACTGAAATGCGTAACAGGTACTGTCATCGGGCAAACGAGAACTGCTCCGTTACAACCGCCCTCGACGATCCAGTTAGCGGGAAACAGAAGCAGCAGCGAATCAAGGGAAAAGCGGGCTTTGTTACCGTAAAAATGACGGCATTCTGGGAATGGTATTGCATCGCGGGCTGTGTGCTCGACGACAGAGGCTGGATCCTGGCTTTATACGCGTCTCACGGTAAATGTTTCATTACGTGGTAAAAGCATGTTGTTGCGAGCTGCTTTCCTTGAGCGCTTTTAGCGACCGGCACGCACCAACCCTTGCATGCACTCTGCTCCAGTATATATGGGCAGGTATAAGTACGTAAAGCTGCAATCGTAACGATCTCTGTTCCGTGGGTCTCGACGAAAGAATTTTGCTTCCTAAACGTCTCCCTCGCAGAGAGGAAACGGCAGCCATCCTCCGCCTTGTTGCGCGCCAACTGCAACCCCTAAGAGCCTCTGTCCATTCGGTCTCATTACCTTCGGTTATCTTGCTACATTTCAATCGGTCACTCGCGGTATTGCGTTCAAATATCTCCCTCGGGTGAATAATACTCGAGCGACGCAATTTGAAAAATAAATATGATATTTCGTACTGATGCTTGTATTCGCTGGAGTTTTACATGCCGCGTAGGTATGCCCGGGCTTTTTGAAAGTTTTCGCGTGGCTTAATTAAAGTCCTTTTTGTGAAGATCGAGTTCGGGTGGTTTTTGCTCGCAAAGTCACGGCGAAAGGTAAATGGGAAAATTCTCATTGGCGCACTGACGTTAATTGCAAGGGGAATTTCGAGTGGGTCGTGCGTGCGTGGTTGGAGGGCGTAATTGTGATTGTTGGGTTTGAAAAATCGTGGAAACGTAATAGTGCGAGAATTGACGTGCCCCCTCTGTGCTTATATATTTGTTACGCGAGTATCCAAATTTAATTTAGGATGCGTTTGATAATCTCGCTTTGGAAATTTTTCTAGCGAACCTGAATGTTACTGTGGAATTTCTAAAATTAACGTTCAAAATTTCCGCGACTCTTTTTTATATAACTTTAATTTCTCGTTTAAATTGCTCACTCCATTTTCTAACACAAACGCCACCATTGTCTAGGCAGTTCTCCAAATAATAGAGATCCATAAAAATCATACTCAGATATAAACCATGCAACCTTTAGTGAAATCTATTTTGCATAATAATAATTGAACACGTATCAGTAAACAAGCGAGAATAGTACTCACATTTGATGTCCAAGTTGAGGGGGTTGCTCTCCCCGTCGCCCTCTTGATTGCTGCCGATGCAAGTGTAGATCCCAGCTCTGCTGCGCGTCACACTTTGCAGCACCAAGCTTTGGTTGCTAATTATCGTCCCCGTTGCTGGATTATGGTACAAAGGATTTCCCTGGGAGCGTGAAATCAGAAATGCATCCGGTCGACAATCAAGTGCGATAACTTGGACGAGCGACGAGCGACGACGACGTGTCACGCTTTCTTCCAACAGCCCCTTCGGATATCGACAGGCAATTTGCCTCGTCCCGAATGATTTATCATTCCCGGTGATTAATTTATCATCGGGCAGCGCGGCAGCGACGATCGAACGGGGGAACTTTGCGCGTAGATTTCACGAGGAGGAGAGAAACGAGAGGCGAAGGCTGCAGATAGTTTTTCAATTTCTCAGCGTTGCCTCGACGCGACAATGTCTTTCGTTTTTATTCTTTTTCCCCGCGACGCGGGGCTCCTTTGAATTCTCACGAAACACACTGGCAGCGGTGGAAATAACCACACGCCCCCTTCCCCCATTCATCTGCCCTGTCTCGAATCAAACGAGGAATCGACAAAGACGCGACTACAATGACATTATGATCCAAGGCGCGAGTAGAAATATTTATGGAAGCCGGGCGCAATATACCGACACAAAAGGGCGACGTCTGCATTCGTTTAAAATAAATCTTCCCCGGCCCTCCTTCCTCTTGGAGGGAGAATGTAATCCTCCCCGCGGGAAATTGTATTTCTTTGAAACGCGGCATGGGATCCCGTTTGGACACGTGCTGATGAATTTCATTGCGTCTGCGTTTAGTTAATGAAAATGTAGGAGATTTGGGCAGGATCGAATTCACAGATATAAATGACGGGAGAAGTTGGTACACGCACGTATACATAGGTCCCATAGTGCTTACTTTTTTTAGTTACATGCTAATTTGTATGCTCTAAAACGCGGACCATGAAGCGCCTGTAGAGGGCAACCGTCTTACACAGCTGGCGCGCCAGGTGGTGTAATATGTGGGGCAGTTAAATGGAAAAAGCTAGGTATCTCTGCTGCTTTTGGACGTAGGAAAATGAAGTCATTGTAGAAAGCACATAAATGGTAAAATTAAGAAAAAACCTTTTGTATCGGAAAACGTTCTATGTGGCAATGACAATACCATAGTATAGAATTTTAATGCAATTTTTCTTTGTAAATATGTTACCAATAATGGTAAAAGATGCTACCACTGGTACGTCAGACGTTACTTCTGTAAAACAATGTAAGAGCCATTTAGCTAGGGACGAATAGAATTGGCACATACAGTGCCTGCAAAATTATATGTTAGATGAATGGCACATTCAGTTTTCGCTACAATTAAAAGCTGGCACATCAGGGTTCTCTACAAATAGAATTTTTTTTTATGAATTTGGACTATAATCCATATGTTAATGCAAAGAATAGATAAATGTTGTGATGCATTCGGGTTATTGTATAATTAAGCATATTTAGCAATCAAAACTTTTTCTCCCTCCTGAAAAAATTTGATTTTTGGCTCTTACGGTGTTTGCTACAAGGACTTTCAAATACGTTTGAGGCACAGGTAGAGTGAAACTGTTAACTTTTATAAATAACCGTTATTTATCGAAATTTAAACTGTTGAATAGTTTATTTTCTGTTTTAAGTTAACTTATATAATGGTTATAAAATTACAGTTATTAATTAAAATTTTAACAATTTCATTCGACACCTGGTTTGAGGAGAAAGCTGCACACAAAATAATTTTTCCTCAAAGCCATCTAAATTTTTTAAAATGGAAATCACGTTATACACGTCGCTCGTTGAATTTCCCTTTATACGCGTATCAAATTATTTAGCTCCGTTCCAAAACAGCAGGAATATTCTATCATTTCTCGTGATTACAATTAATCATTAAGGGGACCCTCCGGCCAAGTCGCTCGAGAAATAGATGATTTTTATGAATTTTTTACAAGAAGAGGTTACAACATATCCTAAAATATGGTTTTGGCTTTTATTAATACACTCGTTAGGGTACAAAAAGAAATGTTTCTTTTATGTTTTCAGTCTTGATGCATTTCCTAGGTGGCGCTTAGTGCGGCGCTGCTAAAAAAGGGACGCCTAAACGGTAACCATAAAATTTGCTCGAAGGATCTCAAATCAAAAATCGAAAAATTTCTCAAAATTTATATCAAAGGGTAACGCATTATTCTCTGTCGCGGCAAACAACATCAGAACTACGATGATTGGTGCACATTTGAACGTAATAATGCAAAAAGTTGCGTACTTTTCGGCATAAATGTGCAAATCAAAAGAAAACCGATGTTAAAAAAAATTACGTCAGAGGATGATGCGAGAGTGTGGTCAATTGCGATCAAATGCTAAAAAATTTTTTTTCAATCAGTTCTATAGATCTTTTGAAATTGTGGTTACCATTTAGGCATCTTATTTTTACAGCGCTGCACTAGGTGGCCCCTGGAAAATGCATCAAGACCGAAAACACAAAACAAAATTCTTTTTTCGTACCCTAACGAGTGTATTAATAAAAGCCAAAAACGTTTTTTAGGATATGTTGTAACTTCTCCTTGTAAAAAATTCATAAAAATCACTTATTGTTCGAGCGTTTTAACCAAAACCTCCCCTTAAAACAAATCATTTTACGTCACACATGCAATAATGAAGCTGCCATATCATAATTAACACCCTCTCCTCCCTTCTTTTATTAATAATACAGTGATTCGAGCTGATTCCCAAGCACACCTCCCAAAAGTTCCATTAAACACGTCGATGGGGGCGAAGAAAGTTGGAACGCCATCGAAGCCTGCCACGCTCAGGGTGACGTGAACAGTTTCAAAATTCACTGATAAATTTCTTATCGAAGGGGGACGCCAGCCATCGGCCCAAAGAACGCCCCGCGCTCGCTTATCGGCATGTAAATTTCAAACGTTAAACTTCTCGTCGCAGGTGCGCGTCCGCCCCTAATCTCGCCTCCTGATTGAGGCTTCCGGCCACCCGCCACCCCTGAATTATCGATTCTGCGACTGAGACGCGGCTCTCGTTGTCCCGTGGCTAGCGTTTCCGTCGCCGTCGACGCCGGGGCACGAGCGCCGGATGATATGGACTCACGTTATGTCGCCAGGAGACCTTGTAAACCCAGGGATTGGACTTGATGTTGCACTCGAAGTAAACGTCGATACCCTCACGGATCGCGCTCAAGTTCAAATTGCTGCCAAGCTCCAGGGTAACCACTGGCTCGTCTGAAAGTTCAACCAACACCATATTACGCGTGTACATGTGCATACGGGGTGTAGCACTCGATCGACCTGGGCGGATAACTTCGAAGCTATTGGTGATATCGAGGAGTGTTTTGGATAAAAGTCGAACGGCTTTGAGGGTGGTATAATGTAATGCAAACTGGACTTTTCTAAGGGCAGCTTTAGAGAAAATGTGAAAGTCAACTTTAGTGTTTCAAATGAAACTACACAGTTACCAGTGCATTAATCGAGATGGGTTTAATAAATGAGTAGTGGAGTATTTGTGACATTATATTATACCCATCTAGATTTAGTCATTTCACTTCTTTTTTTTAAATATTCCTCGATGACACCATAGGTTCGACGAGAGTCGTGTGTAGATCGATTGAAACGGGACACCCTGTGTATGGGCCGAGAGGCGTGTAAGAAATGGCCGGATGTTTTGCTGGCCCGGGGTTGCAAACCGTACGGGACGGCGTTCTGCGCTTTGGGCTGCAGCGAACAACGCCGGGGCAAGAAAACGGAGAATTATCGTGTGTAGAGGCGGTGGTTCTCGGTGGACGCGGTTGAACAGGAATTATTCCTGTGTCGGGTGTAATTGATGAGCGGCGGAGGATTCGTAATTGGGATCGATTTCACGTGTGTACATTGCGGGGATGGTTTGGCTCATATTTATTTATACAGATGTGTACCGATGTGATTGTTTAAGCTGGGCAATTTTCAGCCAGCCTGGGAATAACAATAGTCGACGGGAGGCGACGAAGCTTTATATTCCAAATGAATTTGTGCTGTTGCGAAGAGAAATGGCACTGCTTTCTGTGCGAAATAAACAAAGAATTAGTTTGGAATTCACGGACTTTTTTAAACCCTCATTCATATCGCAACGCCCTCTTGATACTACAGTGGCAGTTTGAACTTTCTTTTGACAAATTGAAATGGGCGATTCTGCGTGACAAAATAAGATGAAAATGAAGAGTAAAGAAATTACGGCGGAGGCTTCTTTATTTAGTTATTAATGTTCGAAAATTCCAGTGAGCAACGCCTGAATGACGGCAATTCGGTGACCAGCGACGCGAGATGGTCAGTAGCTTCCCCTGCGCGCCCCTACTGACCTACGCAACGCGCCTCACTGCTCGGAAATTGCCATTCTTCAGGCGCCCCTTACGCGAATTTTCAGATATTAATAACTAAACCATCGTAATTTTTTTACTCCCGATTTTCGTCCAATTTTGTTGCGTTAAATTACCCATTTCATCGTCTACTATCTATTTTCCAATTCCCCGCATAGAGACGCTACGTCCAGGGATCGATGAATGCCTAATTTGTCTTTTGATACAAGTCTATAGGTAATCTAGGCTACGTGTAATTTAACTTCATGTTTACCGATCTAAGAGTCAGGGTTTACAGAGTGCTTACACGACGATTATATGATAAACAAGGGTTACGTGCGTCGCGCAGCCATTATCCTGCAACATTTTCAACGCAAACAAATTAAATTCCTACTTCCCCCCGATACAACGTGAAACCGTTCTGACAACAACAAAATCAATTTTGCCCCGTTAATCCTTCTTGGCCGGAGCTCCCCCAGGCAATCCGCCGGAGATCAGACAGCTAAACCAAACTGGACCAACGTTTCCTGGCTTAATCACACAATGCTCCTCCTTGGACGCGGCTCCTCCAAGGATGAGCCGTGGTTTCGATGCCAGGGCCCGATCGGATATCAATACTTTCGCCCTGTATACAATGGGTATCCCTGAATTGTGCCTCGTTGCCATGGTGCATCTCAAATCAGTACAGTGAATATTTAATGATCTCACAAAAGAAAATGTTAACAGACAGTTTGATGGATGGTAATTTTGCTGCATATTTGTAAGTGAAAGCTGTAATTAAATAGCTGGAATTTAAAGTTGGAGGCTTCAGAGTTCTGTCATCAAATTGAGGATAATTTTTTTCAAAGTACTTATCATGCTATCGACCACCTGTTGATTGCCCTTCAGACATGAAAAGATGAAGTACCTTTTGAAGGTACCAGAAAGTATTTACAATCATTTTGATCCTAAAAATCAGGAAGAATTGATTTTAAGAATGGACTTGATGTTCAGTATTTCAGGATTGTTTAGGAAGAAAACCTATGACAAATTTTTACCTGAAATGCTAGGGTAGATCGGGGGTGGTAGGAACAGTGGGGCGAATGTAACATTACCTATAATAGATATTAACTCAAATTTTGGATATATGATGAAAAATGACATTTGGAATATATACATCCATGTTTTACTGTACAGTGAACAAAATAACTTTTCGATACCCTAACGTAACTTTTTCTTACTGACTTAAAACTGTAACATAAATACTCCCCTTGCAAGTATGTGCCTTTTCTTTTTTTAATCTTTCATCTGAATTTTTATAAAGTAATACTGACTGTTACTTAGCACTTTTAAGCTCTTGTTAGACAACACTTATATAACTTAAGTTGAAAACCATGGTCGGGGACGATTGTAACATCGGCAATCGGGGTTTGTGCCGCAAGAGAACCGAATATTGACAAGAAGATGAATAATATTATCGTCTTGTTTGCATGGAATTCTATACGATAGGACAAGCAAACCAAGTGTTACATGTAAAATGGGTGCAGTGTACTGAATGTAAGGATTAAGTAAATGAAGAATGTTATTTATTTCTGCCACAATTGCGGTATTGCATAATTGGTTATAAATTGTATATTTTGTCATGTATTATTATAATTTAAATTACTAAATATTTTAATTTTGTTAAGTTAAATTTGTGCTACTATCGACTCCATGCAGCGTTGCAACCGACCCGGGGTCAGGGACGGTTGTAACACTTTTTCCGGTTCTCAGTTTTTATTAATAACTTGGATATTACTCGACATACAGCGAATTAGTTTTGACTCAATAATCTTAATATATAAAGCAGAATAAAGCTTCTATATGTTTGTGTGTTTGTCGGTCGCCTAAAAACTTTCGAACGGTAAACTCTGGGGTCACGAAATGTGTCCTAGCTAATGCAAATGAATGTGACTATTTTCACAAAAATAAATAAATAAATTTCTTTTTCTTATAAAATCGGAATGTAAATTTCGGGCGAAGCCGAGTATTTAGTACAGCTAGTGTCAGATAAGTAACTAAGATTTTGGTATAAGAACTTTTATTGTAAATCTCGTAGTTCTTGGGTAATCGTATTCCAAAGTCAAAGTATTACTACCGACCCTTGTCCACCCTGCTGACGTGAAGAAGGAGGTACAGAAACAGCGTATCGGGGATAACTAACCAAAAAGGTGGAGGGAAAGCCTCCTACTGTCCTCAAACGTCAACGTTCATTTTGTCCCAGCAATACAAATACCGGCTCACTTTGAATACACCCGCGTTACCGCAGAACTTTGAAGTAAAATTCCATCTTCCACTGACGGTATATAAAAATTGGAGGGACAGGTCCACCGTTTCACAGGTACATACCCTCAGTCAGGCTGCCCAGGATATACCCATAAATCGCGCGCCACCCCCTTCGACTCGCTCCGACGCAAAAAGCAATGATAACGAACCCGCTGTGTTATGCGGACCTGCAATTCCTGCCACGGTCGCTGCCAGATTAACGCCGTGATTTCACTGTCCAATATAAAAGTTTTTCCCGGCACGGCGGCAAAGAGAGGCGCAGAAGAGGTCAGGGGTCGAGGGATGGGGAGAAAGAGAGAGAGAGAGAGAGAGAGAGAGAGAGAGAGAGAGAGAGAGAGAGAGAAAAGGAGAGAAAAGGGGGTAGGTACTGGAGATCGGCTCAGCTCCGCAAAATTAATGGTACATGCCGATCCGCGGCTAAAGATCCTCTCGTTCCCTCCATTTTCTTCTACCCCATCCGCCCGACCTCCTCTTTCACCCTCTCTTTCAGCCCCCGTCGCACCCGCTCGGTCCTTTCTCACCGCAGCCTCGCGTAGCCCTGAAAAAACACGACCCCCCTCTGGTTATCCCCCCCGACCTTCTTCCGCTCATCCCCCTTCCACTTATCGGTCTATCCGCGTCCCCTTCGCCCAGCGCTTTTTTCCCAACGATCCACGATTTCGCGAGGAACGGCGAGAGAAAACGCGAGAAACACGGGGAAATAACGAAGAGGGAGGGCAGGGGGGAGGGGGGGGGGGTGGATGACGGGGGAAACGGGGGAGGAAAAATTTACTGGTTATCGCAGGCACGAATCTTGCCGCGGAATTATCGGATTTGTTCCCCGTATTATGAGTTGCGCGTGGGCGAAGGGGCGGAGGGGAGGGGGGGGGGGTTGGCGAGAGAAATCATAAGCAAGAGCCCCCCGAGAGCTGGCGAACGTCGTGAATCGATATTGCGGCTGCTCTTTCGCGGCTCTTGTTTTTCTCCTTTTTTGCCAACCTTCCCCCGTCCCGTTCCTCTCTAGCTACCCGCGTCTGCCTCCCCCGCGACGCCCCTCTCAGCCGTGGTTTTTAGCGCGGAGGAACGATATCGAACGACCACCAGGGGAGCGGATTTCTTGCTAATAGCGAGGCGGAGATCGAGCGTGAAGCCAATACGCGGGTCCAGGAGCTCGCAGAATAGCCAGCTGAAAAGGTTTCAGCCCCCCCCCCCCCCACTACCCCGTGCTCCACTTTTCGATGCAAGGTTTAATTTCGACGACGAAACGATCGCGTCGTCTTCTAGGACTCCAGGGTCGAGCTGTTTGCGCATCGATTCGTTATGAAACCTGCGATGGGGAATATCGAGAAGGGGCAGAGGGGGCAAGGTACAGTGAAAGGGCTGCGTGATTAGCGGGGTAAAATGTGGTTGCGTTGTTTTGAGGTTTCGAAGTGGGCACGCGAAAATAGGGTTACGCGGGGACAGGGGGAACGTGGTTCGAGGAATTTTAGTTGAAATATTTGGCATCGCCGTCGCCCCGGGTTTAAGGGTTTCTGTTCGGTTTATAGTGTGTTCTGGTTGGCTGCCAAGATGGCTGGTTTCCATTGTAGGACAGCATATTGGAGGCGCAACGCGTCGCTGTCGGATTCTTAAGTACCGAGGGTCTTAGGGGGACCGGAATTTACGGGGAGACAATTATTTGGTGCTGGACGGGCTTCATGGGCTAAGGAAGTGTCTGAGATGGAAGATTTAACGTGGGGAAAAAAAATTTACTGTTCGAGGAGATTGCTGCAACTCTGGCCTTCTAAGCAGCTGAAGGGAACTTTACTTTGTGCCGGGCGAGAGTAAAACTGGCACACTTTGATGGAACAAGGGTATTATCGGCGAAGAGGCTTATATGCTGAAGCGGGCTGCGCTTTTTGTTGCTTCTCGAAAGGGAACTGCTATAGGCAGGGTGAAGCCAATCGATTGACCATGGCCACTGATAGGGCTATTCCCCCACCGCAACATCTGACCATCCCCGTACAAGATGAAATCACGTGGACGTACAAGTAATCTAACGGGGATTGCAGCACTGAAGAAGTAATGATATAGAGTAGTTGGTTTTGTTTCGACCAGTGTGAAATAGAAACTATTGAAATTCTCATTAAATCGCTTATCATCGCAGGTGAAGTTCGTAACAACTATTTGACTAAAAAATGCCCAATTCTCTGTTACAAACACAGTTCCAAGAAGCTCACGAAAGTATGTAATTTAATCAATATACTTTGCACATGAATTCAAGTTTAAAGGATGCAATTAAAATCTTAATTAATCCGAAGAAATAATGAAGCGGGGGATGTTGACATTGTTGACGCGTAGAATAGACGTTTCCAACACGCGTTTCTTTTTTCGCTGCTGCTTTTTTAAAGCTAAGGTGTTGCAGAATAAAGGGAAAATATTGAAAGAGTATCACAGACAAGTTTTGACTTTGAAAAACTGTCAAACGAATCGTGAAGGGCACGACAAATTCTGCGACCAGATTAGAATTTAGCACGTCAAAATTTATAGAAAATGATGTGTAACAAGCCTAGGAAAAACTTTAACCATTATGCCCGAAAAAAGCGTAATTTTCTTTGAAATTGTCAACTTTGATATCGATTTTCAGGGTCACAACTTTGTCATACTTTTCTAATATTTTTCCCTTATTCTGCAACACCTTAGCTTTAACCTCGAAAAAGAATCATTCCTCTATCTTATTTCTGTGAAAAGTTCTACGATTTCGAAATAAAAAAGTGCAGTTTGTCCCACTACGCGGCGCGGAAAGTTTCGAAAACACACTTCCGCCCCGTGCGCGGCGAAACAATCGCTCCTAGACGCGCTTTCTATCGATTACGCGAATTAAATTACGTTTCCGTGCGGCGGCGCAATAAATCGCTCATCAACCATATTTCATTTTTATTGGACAGCCGCGCAGCTGGTTTTTCCCGCGGACGGAGGGCGCGGCAAAAACTAAGGGATGACGGTGGATTTTCAAATTACGCCTGTCGGGGGAGCTTACCATTCTACTCCCCGTTTCATTGAAAATCTGAAGCCTTCGCGGCGCAGAGTTGCATACACTTTCAACGCCATACCAGTTCCATTATTAAATTGTAAATTATTCTGTATTACGAATTGCGTTGCAAAATCATGTTAATGTAAACAGTAATAACACCGCACTCTTTCTCTCTCACAACTCTTAAGCTTTCCTAGCATGGGATTCCACGCGTGTCCAAAAATATTTGTCTTAAACTGAGAGTAGAATTGTAAATTATCTCGTATTACAATGTGCATTCTGAAGCTATGATAATGGCCGCAGTAACTCTGACTCTTATTTCAACCAAAACCTGAAGCTCGATTTCGAAGAAAAGTTAAATAGATAATAAGTAACTCGTGAAGCCACGTCATTTCTTAATAATAGTGGAATATGATTTTAATAATACAAGCTTGTTCAAATTGCAAGGGAATTCTAAGTAAATTCTTTTGAATTTTTTAAATTAGATGATCGACTTTCGAACAGCAGTGGTCACCGCAGAAGCCTTTTTTTTGAGAGGACCTTTGAGAGATGGACAATAACTTTGTTATTAACAAATATTTTTAAATAAAAAAATTACGATACACAGTACTAGATGCAATCTTTAAAAGGAAAAAAGAATTTTTGACAAATGTGTTATAGCTTTCGAGTAAAAAATTCCCAAAGATCACCCTTTTTTCGGCCTCCTGACTGAGCATGACCCCTTAAGTAGTACGAGTCGTCGCGTAGTCAGGCAACTCACAATAACTCCTTTCATACTACTTCCGTACTTCCAATTCCATTTCCCCTGGAAAGTTCTGCTTAAACGTCATCAGTATTAGCCACTCGTTAACTCAACTTACCACGCACAAGTTCGAAAGCGAAAGGCTCCGCAACGGCGAGCAGAAATAGATGCAAATTCCCAATCAGTTAAAGGGGCCAGAATTTCCCCAGCTTTCTCGCATCGTGCCACGTAAAGGAATGGGGTGCCCGAAATCCACAGCGAAAACAAAGGGACCGCCGAGGGATAGCCGCGCGGAAGCTCGGCGGGAGAGAGCGGCGAAACGTTGGCGGGGGGTTTATTCTGTTTATTCCGCCGGGGCATCGACGGCCACCTGTCGTGGGCCGCGGTTTCGCCAGCGCGAAGGGGGTGCGGCGGGGCTTTACATTTATATGAAAGTTGGGGAACACACTCACGGTATATGTCGAGCTTCCAGCCGTCCTCCATCTCGGAATCCGGGATATCCGGCACGCTGCCGCGGCAGGAGAGAAACTTGCCGGCGTCCTCGATGCTCGGCACGAAGGTGAGGATGCTGGTGGTGACGTTGTTGTCGGGGCTCATCTGCGGGAGGGTTTTCATGAATTTAAAACAGTTTACCGAACGGTTCTCGGTAATCAGACCCGGGACGCAGAAAAAACAAGGGTCGAGGGTATACGTCAGAGCCCGGGGGAGGCGGGCACGGTGAATTGGAATTGGCGCGCCAGGCCAGCGGAAGCGGATGATCCCGCGCCGGAGATCCGGCCCGATAAGGCCAGTCAGCCTTCTCCAAAATATTAGTCGAAAGGATCAGGCGTGAGTGGGAAATGCGACGGGGACTTTTAAGAGAATCTTTTTTTCTCATCCTTGGATAATTAAGCTGCTCGGGAGCCGGGATCTCTGTCCTCGCGGCGCGACCGCGCTGGCCTTCTTACAAGCCATGATAATTGAACTTTATGGAAGGATAATATTATGCCGCCGGATCACTCGGGCGTGAAATAATTGGAAGTTCCATTTTCGCGCGATGGAGCCTGTTCAGCACACCTCGGCGATCATCGAACATCCGCTTTGCGTTTTAGAATGCCGAGTATTCGGCGCTGACGGCGCGGTCGCGTTCGGAATGCTATTATTGGTGGAGTATTTGATTGGTTATTAGCCCGATGGGGAGTGCTGGTAAACTGGTATATAGATTATCGTTATTTTCGTAGTGGAAAGTGACTGTTGATTATTAACCCAATTGTGGTTTTTCTGCTTCGAAGCGTGATTTCGATGCACATTTTAAATCTCACGGTATTTGTAGGGGCTGCGTTGATGTACAGGACGTTCCACGAGATGCGGACATCTGGTAAGGAAGAATTCAGCATAAGAAGGTTTCTCGGAGGTGACTATTTCGCTCTGCTAGTTAATTAGAAATTAACACTTAAGGGAGGATTCTCGTGTAACAGTCCCCGAAATTTATGAATTGTTTTTGAAAAAATTATTGCTAATATTGCATTAAACTCTTTTGGGATATCAGGAGGCATCTTTAAACTTGTAGAATTTTTTTTCTATGTCGATCCTTCTTATTATTTATTAATTATTGTGGAATCGTGTTAACCTCTTCGACGATGTTGGCGTCAGGTATAACACTTGTCACAGCCATCTGATTGCCAAAAGAAGAAACTTTTCTTACAGTTAAATAATTTACGCTGGGACTGAACCTAAAATTTTATTTTTAGTATTTATTTATAATACTTTTTTCGTCGATATAAAGAATAATATGAAAAATGTGTCTAAGGAAAAAACTTACTTTTTCTTTCAAACGCTAATACTCTTTGAATTTTTCATTTTTTTTTTCTTCAAAGTGGACCAATCCCAGCGTAAACTGTGTTAATTTAAGAAAATTCTATTTTCTTTGCAATCAGATGACTGTAATAGGTGCTACACATCCCACCAACAGGAGATACATCGTCGAAAAGGCTGACAAGATTCCACAATAATTACTAAATTATACGAAGGATCGACATAAAAAAATATTTTCTGTAAGTTTAAAGATGGCCCCTTATATCCCAAAAAAATTCAATCCAATATGACCAACAGTTTTAAAAAAAAAAATACTTTTGGGGCTGTTAGACGAGAATCCACCCTTAAAGGGATTAGATAGTCAAATCGCTCGATGGTCAACTATATTTTCGCCAATTAATTGCAAGGAGATGAATACGAATTGTGACTAGTACTTTAGGGAAATATTTATTAATACTATAAACTGTAAGAATTTTTTTGAGATTATATACATGTATATGACGGTGCTACCGTCGTCTGATGCGTAGGCGTCTTTTTTCTGCGGTTTTACCTTCATTGCGAAAAAACCGAGGTTCGGATCGATTTGACATTTTTACAGCATGTTCAAAATATAGCCCTTTTCGGAGTTTACCTCGGCATAAAGTGTAAAACCTTTGGTTTCCGAGTAAAAAAAAACAGCTACCTGTGCACCCCGAAAATCGACATTTTTCGTATAAATTGTCTTCTCCTAGTCGCTATTTTAATAATTTTGGTTCAATTCTTTCTTCAGTGATCCACTCCAAAATTACACGTTCTAGGAGAAACATATTCCAAGGCAACCGTTGTATCTTAATTTTCAAGCTCAATAACGGGGCAAAACCAAAGACACCTTTTCTAAACCACTGTAGGTCTAATCAACACCATCTGGTGCCATTTGTAAAATAGATATGTAGACAAAAAAAAATTTTTTTACACTTGCTTCATCTCCTTGTAATTAATTCGCAAAACATACTTGAATTTCGAGCGATTTCACTGAAGTAGTCCCCTTAACAGTCCACGTAGCATTTCTAAATATAGTAACAAATACAATTCTATTGCTAAATGATCCTTTAATAATCAGAAAATTCTTTTCTCAGCTCTCAATGACGCAAGTGCTTTTATCAAAAACTTCTAACCCCACTGTTGCTAAAAACCAACAGTTTCATCTGCCCAGAATGGCACCCCATATCTTATTTACGATATAAAAGCAGCTTCAACTCTGAAAGTCACTGAAAGTCGAAGGAACAAGCGTCGTCAAGGATTTTACTCTGCGTATTTCTGTGGTCACTGATTTTATCCTGAAAGTCCTGGCCACATTTCACGGAACGGCCTGTATATTACCCGACCTAGCTAACTTAACCGAGATTTACCGTCTGCCGCGCGTTCCTCAGCATCGCGCTCCCCTTGGTCCAGACAATTTTTGGCGTTGGCCTGGCACCGACAACTTCGCACCCTATTTCGTACGTGGTGCCAGCGCTAAATGGACGGTTTTCTCCTTGCATGCGGGTCCACAGTGGCTTCACTGAAACACGTGTACCCTCCATTAGTCTCGAAGGACCATAATGCACTGGAAGGTGGCCATGCACCGCGAACGAGTGTTTGCACGATCGTTTCAAATTGTATCTGACCGCTGGGATAATGGAAAGGAAATCGCCCGGCGAAAGGGGACGGGCGATGCTAGCTGGTATTATCAAACTATTTGTTAAACATTCGTTTTTAACAGTTCGATGTCTAGCTGACTGTTGTCCAAGCAAACATTTCCCAATTTCAATTTAAAAGGATCGTGGCTCAATACTGGTGTCAACATTGAAATGGCTTCATATTGATCGTGTTCTTATTTATTGTTAAAAAAAGTATAGGTATATACTTTTTTTATACACGAGATATTGCAGAACAATGAGGTACGTCGAAGTACGTAACTTCACATTGAAACGAATGCGAAGGTCTTTTTTTACCATTTCGCAATCCATGTTTCGTTTTTCAGCAATTAGGTACCGGTTAAAGTGTTCGAGGAACAACTACAAATTCCGTGGAATTGAAAACGAGGCATTTAGAACGTACAGTCTTGTTTTGTATGTAATAATAATAATAAGTCTTTATTACATTCCCATCTGCACACAATTGACAGAAAATTTGGATCACGAGTAGAGCTAGAGTAGGTAATATGAACATAATTGTACGACGAGATGTAATGGGCGAGATTCAGCAATTTTCTGCTATTACGTCTAACCCTGACACAAGGAATTTAATTTCATATACTTGTTCCTCTTCTTAAGGGGCGGGGAGGGTTGGGGGCACATTGGACGCATGAAAATCACAGGATTTGTTTAGCAATTTTTTTTTTAAATAATGAACTCAATAGAAAATCTGACTAATGGCATTGGTTATACATCTTTTGAATATTAAAAAGTAATTTTATTTTTTGCATCCTTCTCAAGGACTATTCGTCCGATTGACTTGTAATTTTAAGAGAGTCTTCCTTTTTTGTTAATCTAAAGAACTACGTACAGATTTTACGATTGGTTGAAAATATTTTTAGCCACAGACATTTCTGTAACCAAATTTTTCCGCCACAAGTCACAATTTTTCTTCAAACACTCGCCATTTCCATTAAAATATTTATTTTCAAACATCCGTATGTACTTCTTTAGTTTAGAAAATAAAATGTCAATAATCAGATTTTCTATTTAGATCATTGTTGGAAAGAAAAAAATTGCCAAATAAACTTATGATTTCCATGCGTCCAAAATGACACGCGCCCTTAAGAGGGTATAACCGTTTGAAAGTGTCAAAAATCAAATTTTTTTACACATTTTCATAGATTGAGGTCTTTAGAAATATCATAAAACAAGTCCCATGTGAAAGCCTTCATCAAGCCGTTGACTTGTAAAAAAGTCCACAAAATGTACACATTTTCCAAGCGTTCAAACGGGCATACCCCCTTAATCCACCATAACACCACGCACAATTCCCCTTCATCCCCCATCTTCAACAACTTTTACAAAATCGTTTGACTCGTTCCAACAGTTTCGAAACTGTTCTATGTATACCAGTACCTTCTCCCTTGCCGCTGGGTACTTACGATTCATGTTGAGGGTGACAGAGCTGGATATAGGCGCCACCATGTTGTTGTTCGAGGCCTGGCATGTTAGGATAGCGTTCAGATGCTCGCGGCTCAGCCTTTCCAATCGCAACACGTTCCTGACCCTCTTGGTGCCGACGGTTTCGAAGGTGTCGTCCAAGAGAGCGTTCTCCTGCCACCACGTCACACGCGGTTGCGGTCGACCTGGCGAAATCGAGCAGAAGAAAGAAGAAGGGTCAGCTCGAGGGCGGTGCTTGTGTCGGTTCTCATCGACGAGGCCGACTCGACCCGTTTTCACGGGGCGGGAAAGAAATTCAATAAAAGGCGGTCGCGTATCTTTCGGTTTTCATCTTTCTCGATTGGTCGACGCGGGCGTGCATTTGTTACATAGCTAGAGCCGCGCTTCGGATTGAATTATTATTTTTCTGTGGCGGCGGAGGAGTTCAAATGGTGTCGAGTTCCTCGAGGGGGCCGAGAAATTGAAAGCACGAGGGTTAAGGTTTGATGGAAGGTGCTCGAAGAAATACTTGAAGCTATCTGGTTTGGGAGAGATTAATACTTTGTGAGAATTTATTTAGTTAATGATTCTGTAGGAGAAATTTCTGGCTAACTTTGAAATTCATTCTTGAGCTTCTGATTATTGGGAGTAATTTCTTTGGCTACTAGGCATCGTCGTTTTTGATAAGAAAAATACTGAATTTAGTTTGGTATTTCGAGTTCCCTTGTAGAAGTTTGTTGTTATTATAGAATGTTTCGAATTACATTTCTCGCGAAAACGTGGATTGGGTAACGGATATTCCTCGAGTTTAATGATTAGTAAATTGCAGTTGGGATTGGCGAGTGCAACAGGGAGATGTAATATGAAACGTGTCTCCTCTGGGAAGAAGAAAGGCATTTCGGTGGTCATCAGGAAACTGGTAGGGTTCCATAAATACTGAAACATCAATATCTGACGCTGGGGGTGATCGATTGCAATACGCCCAGGTGGAAAACACATTCGCCCTATTGCATCCCCCTTCCTCAGGACGTCCTCCGATCTCGTGGTTATTGCAGGCGAGACATATTATAATTTCGGACAGAAATATGTCAGGAATAAAGAAAATGTATCATTCCATTCGACGAAGGAGGTGTAAAAGATTTCTGTGCCCTTCGGGGAGGATCTCTATAGTCGAATAAAAAGTGCCGTTTGCAGGACTTTTTAAAACGAAAACAATTGTGAACGGAATTTGCTAAAATACGCCAGATGAATTTCCTTTCTAAATTTTTTTTCTTCACAGAACATTGTAATATAGAAACTATTCTGCTTTGAAATAGCAAATATTTACATTAACGATATTTAAATAATTAAATAGTTAAATAAAAGAAATTGTCGTGAATAGAGAATCAGGGGGCTGAAAATAAAGCCTATGAAATATTTGAAATTTGAAAAAGTAGTCACAAATGCCATAGAAACCTCCAAAATAGTAACAATTCAGTCACTGTTCCAAAAAACAATTGCGATCGACGATTACCTAACCCTAAAGGTTGAATGTAATCCCCGTTATATCTTTTATAGGATGACTTCCGTTGCACGATCCGATTCCACCGTTATTTCACCCCGTAAATATCGGGATGAATAATGGGAAAAAACAGGTTGCATGTGGTCATGCGTGTGTTGTCGCTGTTGATAAACAACGGGGGAGCGATACAAATATTTAAAGAGGTGAATCAACGCCGCGCTGGCAACAGGAATTTCAAATTTCCGTTCGATATTTTTTTCCGCGTGAGGTTGCTGCCCGATCCCTCTCGGCTTTTACGTGTTGTTTCTGTTTACGCATGTCGGCCCAATCAACGGATAGCATCGACGGGGGTTGAGGGGGTGTCTGCGATACGGGGTTTGAAATGATTTAAACATCGTGGGATGGTATGGCGATCTAACTGGTCTTGATGGTACGTGAGAGTGGAATTCGGACTAGTGGGTCTACGATCTTCGTGTGTACATACAGTGAACGTTACAAGTGTCAGTGGTACCAACATGGCGATTCAAAAGTGGGATAATATGTTGAACACTATGAAACTAATCGTCATCTTTGTGGGATGCTGGATCCCTCTAAGAAAACTCATTTAGTAAAGCAGAGTCTGTTCAGATCACACTAATACTGGTTTGAAGAAAGATGACTTTCGGTAGAAATATTTTACTTCAACCCAACCTGTTTCGTATAACCTCGACAGGGGAATCTCGTGTAAACAGCTCCAAAAGTAACTGATGTGTATGATTTTTAAAAAAAATAATATTGTTAATATTGGATTAAACTCTTTTTGGATATAAGAAGGCATCTTTAAATTTGCAGAATTTTGTTTTTCTGTCGATCCTTCTTATTATTTATTAATTACTAGCAAACTACCCTCGCGCTTCGCTTCGGGCCTAAGAGATATTAATGACTCAATTAAAACATATTTCACTCCTTTTCATCACCCCCCAGGGGTTGATTAGGGCAAAATCCTGAAATTGGTTTGTAGGCATTTATGTGGGTAATCTTTGTAAGTAAAAACCAAGTTGATATCTAATCGAGCTTAAGAAATAATAAGGAGTCCGAGAAAACATATTTCACCCCTTTTTAAAACGTTCGGGTTGGAATTTTGAAAAATCCCTTCTTATCCAGCACCTACGTGGCAATAGGAATATACCCTTCAAATTTCATGTTTCTAGGGTCAGCGGTTTGATCTGAACAGTGATGAATCAGTGACGCAACGATTATATAAGTATAGATTGTGGAATTTTAATATTTTTATTAAAAACAAATTCATAAATATGAGTTACTTTTGGGGCTGTTATACAAAAATCCTTCTTTAAGAAGCCACAGCACTTTGGATTCTAAAAATAGCAGCTACCTTTACAATTTTTTTTTAGAAAATGATAAACAAATTAAAATATCTATAACTAAGTAAGCATTTATTATAAAACTGTTGAAGTACACGAAAAAGATTTTACTAATCTTAATAATCTCTCCCAAAATCAGCATTATTGAAAGGATTCTTCAATTGCCAGTTAGTGCGATGCTTCTGCGAGGGAGGAACTATTTCAGGCACGAAACAAGCGGCCTTTATAAAATTATCCCCGCTCGATTCCCGCGCCGTTCCAGGAGATTCCCTCGTCCCGGGTCTCTCGCGCGAATGACAACAAACGCCCAGGTAGTAATGCTGGCCTGGAGAAACGGGGCGTTGAACACGGCAATTTCACAGGGAAACAATCCACGGCGAAATATTTCGCTGGCGCAATAACGTCTCGCGCCCCGCGGGAAGAGCACGGAGACGCTTCAGATTATGGCGCGCAAGCCTCCCCGCGGTGGCTCCGACTCCCTATAAATAAATACACTCCCGCAAATAATAAACGGCGGGAATTGTGCGCGGGCCGCGGTGCGGTTTGCGGGGCCGCTCTAATGCAGCCGAGGTGTGAACGCGTTGCACGGTTATGCTTGATACACGATCACGGGGGTGAGTCACTTGAAACATGCCATTGCAGCGGCTGCGATGTCTCTGCAGCTGGGAACGAGTATTTCGAATGAAAATTCACGCTGTATCCAGAAGGAGCTTTTACGAGATTGATCTAGTAATTGTTGATTAAATATCTTGTGCTGTGGTGGAAAGGGATGCAAGGTTTCATAGAGGGCCAGTGACGATTTCAATATTTTTGAAGGACAAAAGGTGTATTTTGAATGAAAATCGATTTAGTAATAGAAGATGCTTTTTGGGATGGTTTAACAACTGTTGTAGTGGAAAGGGGTGTAAGGTGGTATAGAAGTTGAGTCACTTGAAATAAATGTCTGTGGTGACTCCAATATTTCTGGAGACACGAAGGAGAATTTCAGAAAACCTTCAACATTTTTAAATAGGTAGAAAAATCTCGCGTAAAAGCTGTTCGATGTCGAGGGGAATGTTATACTTATTTGACGCGCTGGGAAGCTGTGTAGTGTAATAAAAATCCACGGACACGTTTCGTGTTTCATTTTACTGAAAAATTCATTTCGCCACGTGTGAATATTTTTATAAGTCTCGATGGGACATTGCGATGTTGGTAAAACGAGCTTAGGGAGAGTTGAGCGATGATGGCACGCAGGGGATGCTCTCGTACTACTTAAATGTCCTGGTTCCCTTGTTTTTCGTAGCCAGAGTTATTATTATTTCTTTTTAACTTAATATTTTATGGAGATTCCTTCCACGTAGAATTTAAATTGGGCACGTAAATTTAATATTTTAGTCGACGACCCAATACTGCCAGTTTGAATACACATACAGTAAAAAGGAGTATGTAAAAGTAACGCGAATAAAATGTGAAATATGCGAGCAGAGGGAAGGTTCGAATGCAGTACAATGTAATTTCAATAGTAGAAGATTGTTCGAAGTGCAAGGAGATTACTGGGGCGTGCAGGAACGTGATGTTTCTACCGAAGGTCTGTTTAAGTAGTGCGAGTCGACGCGTAGTGAAACAACCCCGAGCAGTTAGAAGAGCTCCTATTTTCGATATTTCCCATTCCAGTTCTACCTGAAAATTCAGCTCGAACGTGAGCAAAACTAGCTACTATTTAACTTGAATCATCATTTGCATAATCAAAAAATAAACATTTTCCAAGATTTTTACATTTCAGCCTTAAATCGTGAACACAAATGAAAGCAAATTCCAGACTAATCACCACTGAATCAAAATGAAAATATATACCACAAATGGCACTCAATTTTTATTTACTAAATTTACGTTTAATACACTGAAGCAGACAAAATTGCTTTACTTCAATCACAAAAATCGAAACGGGACTGGTTTCCTTTCGCTCCTCGAGATCCGGTATGATTTTGCTCCGGACTAAAAGTATTAGTTCGCAATTTCTGCTGTCTTCAATCAACTTTCCCCGGGTTCCTTGTTTTCCTCCCCGTGGGGGTCTGTTTATCAATCTTTATACAGCGTGCGCGGCGCACATGAAAGGGGTTGAAGGCGCAAATAACGGAGACGCGGTGAGTGAAACGCGTACGCGCGTACTGGAAGCGATGCGCAGCATCTCGAGCTTCATCTTCTTCGCTGGTATCCAGCGCTATTAAATTTTCATTTTAATCATACTTCGCTCTCCCGAAGCGATCAACTTCCGCGGGCTCCTCCGATCTACCCCTCCCAACCGTTGATGGAAATTTTCTGGCGCCAAACTACACGCGCAACGTTGTCGAAGTTATACGCCACGATGCTCGAGTATTTAAAATTGATGGAGCATAAATGCAAAATAATAAACAAGATGTGAAACATTAATAATATTCTTTACGAGAAAAATAATTCCAGAGAATATCCGTTCACTATAATATACCACATAATTTGAATTTCGTAACAAATAATATTAATCTGGAAAATAAGTATTCAGTGTTCTAATTTCTTAGGGGAAACCTTTTTTTTTGGGGCCAAAAACATAGCAAAATTTGGGATTTTTTTCTCATGAAACTAGCGATTCGATTCTTCTGAAACTTGGACCATGTTTTCATGCATCTTTGAGGAAGTTGCAGTTTTTTTAAAATTCATTTGTAATAATAAATATAGGAGTTATACATGACCCACCAACACACCGTTTTTATCTTCCATATTAGATGCACAAATATTACGTCTTAAATCCACACATTTGTAATTACATTTTGGAAATATGAAAAATGCAATTCTATACAAGAAGGAATAATAAACATTTACCCCCGACAAATCATTAAAATCCATACGTTAGGTTTTGAAAAAAAATTCATGAAAATAGGCCTCTCTTCGACCAGCAAAGTAGAATGGACCCTTTAAATCGTTTCTAGCATGTCACTGTTGTAAAGACACATAACACAACGACCGTTATTTTAATACGAGGAAACGCAGTACAAAGACAATATTAAAGCTCGTAATTTTTAAAATACCTTCGTCCCCAATGAACTGCAAATTCCTTCTCAAGAAATAACGCGATTCCTTTCTTTTATTACATTAATCAATCTAAAAGTCGGCTTCCTAAAACGAATGTCACTTCGAGAAAGATACCGGCGCTCGTAATCTCACGCATACCTCTGAAAGGAGGGGGGGGGGGGTGGAGCAGGAAGGGGAGCGGAAGCTTTTTCGCATGCAAATCTAGACATATAAAGTTACCGCCTTAAAACGCGCAGCTAATAAACTCGGTGCTGAACGGAGTGAGAGGAAAGCAATAAAGAAGAGTGCGCGACAGAAACGAAAATTTGAAGAACCTCCCCGGCGGAAAGGAAACACGCTCTTTGGCAGTGCCTGGGACCCCACTGTTCTAAATCTACATTCCAACAGAGTAAACTGCCAATCTCGTCGCGTTCGGTGTCGCGTGTCAAAGAGCCAAGCCCCGAGAAGAGACGGGTGAGCAGAAGACAGAACAAAGGGGAGGCGATGCCCAGACAGAAAGTAGATGAAGTCGAAGGAGTCGCGTAAGCGGATGCAATACACGCAGTAAAACTAAAATATACCAAATAAGTTACAGAGGTGTTGTGAAGCTAAATATCTAGCAGAAGAAACTTCGAAGGTAAGTAGTGGTTAAAAGAAATTATGGACTCCGAACTGTGACCAAAATAAGAGAGTTCCATTTACATCCTACGACCTATATACATCTATCAGTGAGAGCAACATAAAGCTTACACGGGAAGTTAGGCAACTCAGAAATTCAGAAAATTATGCAACTTTGTGTGCAAGTAAAGTAGTTCATCCGTAACATAAATCCATTTTTTTTTTTTGGTACTATAATGCCGTTTTAGAATTTCCCTTTTCGTGGAATATCTCAAGAACGATGAGAGATATCGAAAAGAAGTTTAAATAAAAGTTGCATCTTTTTTTATATCAACAAAACTGCGTGAAAATAATTATAAAAAAATCAATACTTTTAAAGTTACCTCCACCGTCAATCCTTAATTCGTTAATTATTTTTACGCAGTTTTGTAGGTATATGCCTAACTTCCCACGTTAGTATTAAATTAATTACGTAAAAGTATTCGTTTATAAACCCTCGCACCTACAGAAACCCTCTAAATCTCCCGATAAGCTACACCCTCCACGCGACACAGCGATAAACAGCAGAGCCAAAAAACCCTTTTTAAATCCTCGAACGCAATAGGAATCTAAATCTCGGGAGGAGTGCCACCCGAAGCACTCAAACGTAGTACGCGGCACAATACATGGATCGATAGCGAGGGGGTGAGGAACGAAACGAAACGAAACGAAGCGAAACGAAACGACTGCAGCCGCAGAAAAGACAGAGTGAGAGTGGGGCTGGCGAAGGAATCGAAGGGTGGCGCGGAATAGACAATATTGAAAAATGAAAAGGGGAGTCGCGGCGGGTAGAGAGAGAAAGGGGTAAAGGGACAAATAGGGCAATGTCGAAAGGGGGTACTCACCACCAGCGGCGACGCAGGTAATATTCAGGGAGGCACCCTCGCTGTACGGGCCCAGCACGTAATAGGGGATATGAGATCTTCCGTCTTCGTCCAATATGCTGAGCTGCTCCGGCGGTACTGTAATAATTTCGCACAATAAGATCGACCGCCCTTCCTTTTTTTTTTCCACGGGGCACGCCACCGCCCACCCCTCGTCGTTCCGGCGAACGACGGGGACGAGGTGGCCTCTGCAGGGGCGAATCAATTTGCGCGACGACGAATTACCCCTCCGACCGGTCGCGGTGTGCGTGTCCTCTGCCAGACACGTCGGGCTGGAAGCATTCTTATCTGGCCGGCCGTTACCACCCCTCCCCCGTGGCGCGCTTAAGTGCCCGCGAGACGCTTATGATATGCAAATTGTTTTTCCCGTGCTAGACGCGCGGAATTGAAACTGACTTGGATAAAGGAACGCTCCTCTTGGCATGCAAGATCGACTGAACGAGTGGGAGCCGGTTTCTCGGGAATAACGGGGGTGATTTCAGTGTTCTGGAATTTCGGGCAGGAGGGACGATAATTCGTTAGTGTTCTCGGAAATTATGAAAGGAGAAATGGATACACTTGGATGTCCGTAGTTTTCCGAGCGCCATATGATTGGGCGCAGGAATATTCGATGTTTTTGTCGAAAGGTAGACGTGTCTATTCAGCGTTACTTATTCCCATTCGACAGGGGCGTGGAGTAATTCTATATACATACGCCGTGGGGGTCTCGCGGAGCCAATTAATTAAAGGAGCCGAAGGAAGCGAAATTATTTCGGGCGGTCGAGCAAGATTCGCCGCGGTGGAGGGAGTTTACTTATCGATCTTCGGTGTATTGATTTCGACGAGAGAGATCGCCGATCTAATTTCGCATTTCCCGTGACTCCCGGGCGACTTTCAGATAAAACTCCCTCTTAATCGTAGCTCGATGAGCCGTGGATCCGGGTCAAGAAGGCTGGATCCACTCTCTGTTTGTTCAAGCTAATCGCGGAAAGCCTCGATCAACTCTGAGAAATCCGAAGGGTGGGCGAGGCGGGCGGAGGGGTGGAGGGAAGGTAGGCAGGCGGAAGAAGAGCGACAGAGGGTGAAGAAATGGCGAGCGTCGGAGGCGTCGAGCAAATAGAAAGAGGCGTAAGAGGAATTATCGAACCAACAGAAATGGGGGAGAACGATAGGCGAGGCGAGAGTCAGAAGTGTGTAAGTGAAATGGACGAAAAAGCAGGAAATAAGAATATTTTGCGTGCAGCGTGGCGTGCGGAGAATAAATGGGGCGGAGAGGTAATCGAGGCGGGGGATGCAATTTATATGCGATTTTTTCCCGGGCGCGGTAGAAGTGTGTAATTGCTGAGATAAAGGAGGAAAGCAAACGATGAGGCACGAAGGAAAGGTCAGATAGGAAAACGGGGGCGGAGAAGGAAAGATGAGGAATTTGTAATACGAAGGGGTGTAAGGTAAATGTACAGACGGAGATAAAAATTATTCTTCCTTAGGGTGGAGCTTAAAAGATAAAAAAAAATAAAATATTTTTTTATAAGTCTTGCCAGCCTGATTTACTCCTTTAGATATACAAACACTATATAAAATCTTTGGACAATACATTCTTATATTTAGTATTTATTTTTAGGCTCTTATTTATATGAGTCGAATTTTTTTGGTACTTCTTTGCTCTCGCCCCCTAAAACGGTGACATTTGATAAAAAAATAGTCCCTGAAAAAGTTGATTGCAATCAGAGAACAGGCAAGGGTGCCGACCAGGCCTTAAAGTTTAGAATTCATCAATAGTTTGGATTTAAAGAATTTCTCAAAAAATGGTAAGCCCTATCGAAATATTGTTAAAATAATATTAAAAGAGTATTCAATTTTCTACAATTACTGTATATATCATTTTTTCGTGCAACCAACCGCTTCTTAGAATAATAACGTTTGAATATAGGTAGGTCCACACTACGCGCGTTAGACAATACGTTACGTCATACAGGTGGAACGCGCGACCTCTCTATATTCAAAGGCTATTATCTAAAAAATGGTTGGAAGCACGAAGAAATTATATATACAGTAATTGTAGAAAATTGAATGCTCTTTTAATGTTATTTGAACAAAATTTTGATAGGGCTTACCATTTTTGAGAAATTCTTGAAATTAAAATCATTGATGAATTCTAAACTTTAAGGCTTGTTCGGCACCCTTCCTGTTGTCCAATTGCAATAATCTTTTTCGGGGACTATTTTTTTAATGAAATAAAACCATATTAGGGGTGAGTGCAAAAAAGATCGCAGGTTGAAAATAAGAGCCTCCCAAATATTTAGGTGTAGCCCAAGTGAGTAAAAGATTATAGAAATTCTAAAAATTCAACATATAATACCCATTTTTTAATTTATACATTTAAATTGATAATTTGTTAAATTTATTGTTCACAGAGGCTCAGACACCAGACAGTGTCTGCTCCCTGTTTTAAAGGTACAATCTACTAATTATTTTAATTAATTATACGTTAGATGGGGCACAACAGTACCTTCTTTCAGTTTCTATTTTTTCTTAACAAACAAATGAATGCATTTGAAAAAAATTTCTTATGTCCCATGCCCTTCCATATAATTACCATGCACATTGGAAATTTCACCATCATTCAGGCACATCAATTGTGCTTATATTCTGCTTGATTTTATTTTGTATGAGAATGAACAAAATGAGATGGTAAGGAGATCATATTTTCATAGTGGAGAAATAAGCTCCATCCTATTCTTCCTGCTTCTGGTGTTCTTTTTATAATAGGTACACCCGTAGAAGCTTCTGCGCGCCCGTGTTTGCCCGCGAAGGGAATCGGCGGGGATAAAGGATGAATGTAAAAAGGGTCGCGGGGGATTCGCGGAGACAAGCGGACGGCAGGAAGAAATCTCCGTATTAAAAGAAAGGAATACGCGGGACAATATGAGCGGGGAAATGGAAGAGGGAATAGCGAATAAAACGAATGCAAATCCTCGAATCGAAGACCTTCCGCGATGGAAGCAAGACCACGAAATAATGAAATCGGACGACGCTGGTCGAAGAACCGAACGGAGCGCTGGAAGAGTGGGCGCGCCGAGTAAAGGCGCAGGGAACTGAGTAAAGACAAATCCAGAAATATTGCATTATCGCGTCGGGGGGGAAAGTAATGGACACAGAAGGCTCAAAGTGTGGACAGGAGGAAGGACGAAAAGATTAATGGGCAACGAACGAAACAGACGGACGCAGGGGATGAACGTGGTGCGCGTTTCTGCGAGGAATACAGACGGAGGGGGAGGTGGGGGGGGGGGGGGGGGAGGATCAAAAGATACTCGGTGAAGTAGCGAAAAAAGGAAGCAACGGAAGGACGGACAAGCATGAAAGAATTGTAAAATAACAAGGCCTGGGAACTTCCTTCCGGGAGAGACTGTATGTTAAAGATGGAAAGAATAACTGTAAGTAGTGGATATCGACGAGTGGTCAGGCAGGGGGTTGTAGGCGTGGCATGGAGAAAGGGGGGAGGCAGAGATCAGATACTCTGAACACTCACTGATCACTGTGAGATTGACTTTGCTGTTCCTCGTCGGCGACTGCTTGAAATCGACCCTGCATCTGTAGACGGCTGCGTCGATCTCACGGACGTTCTCGAGGGTGAGCTTCGCGGGCTGCTCCGAGTATCTGAAGAAGGCACGTTTGTCGAGGCTGATATCCTGCCAGTGTTTTCCTTGTTCCAGGTTGCTCTGTCCCCTCGTGTCGAAACTGCAAACATTCGGGGCACGGTGTGTTAGTGCCACGATGGGAAGGGGTAGAATGGGGTGGAATGACAAATTTCGGGGCTGGCGCGGGGAGCGATACTCTCCACCCACGATTCAAACGGTTTTCAGAAGTGGCTGGCGGGAATAAATAATGCGGGGGTAGTTTCTTGGCTCATGAACCATTGCTGTTCGCAGTTGCGCGCCATGCTCGCCTTATCGGTGGCCAGATTTCGTCTTTTCGCGGGCGTAGGAAAGGTGGGGCAGTGGACTCGATGTTCATCTGTGAGAAACGCGATGGGGTTGAATTTGCTGGTAGACTCAATGGAGGAGAGAAGAAGCCGGGCTTCTAACAAGGGAAGATCCCGAACCCGAGAATTCAACGAATTCTGAAACTTTGTGAATATGTAAGGGATTTCCTCCTGATTACAACGCAATTTTTCTTTGCTGCCCAAATTCATTTGAAGAGGTTGAAATTATCCCCTGAAAATTCGGCTATTTTCCGATTTTGTGTTATAACTCGCGAACTGTAAGGGATGGAAAAATAGTTTCAAGACAAATGTTATTTCGTTTAATTAGATCCATCATTTGACAAAAAAATTATTTTATAGTTCACGAGTTATAACACAAAATTGAAAAATAACCGGAATTTCAGCGGTCAATTACACCCCCTTAGAGTGAATTTGGGCAGCAAACAAAAATTGCGTTGTAATCAGGAGGGAAATCCCTACATATTCACAAAGTTTCAGAATTTTTTCAATTTCCGGGTTCGGGATCTTCGCTTGTAAGAAAAAAATAGACTTATTCCACTAATTCCGTCGTGTCTTCCATTATCAAGCAGACATCATAACTGTTATAAGACAAATTTTAAAAGTTATGGTATAAGAGTTAATATCTTTCATTAAATGATTTTGGTTACGAATAACCATTATAAAAGATTAAAATTGTTTGGATTATCGGTAATCATTATCGATGATAAACATTTACTTTTAGTTGCGGGTAACCACTATCGATGACACCGGATTTTATTTTAGTTACCCCTAATCAATATCGACGGCAAATTTGTTTGCTGCTTACATTCGATCATTGTCAATTATTGTTATTAACATTACTGATAATGAGTATTCACAGCCAACATAACAAAAAATTAATTATGAAACACATATTCATTTAATTTTTTGAGAAATTTATTTGAGATTTAATGACAAGTGGCAGCCATTTAAATAAAAATCAATTTTTACTTAATAACTTTTTTCCAAATTTTTTTTAAAATTACTTATTTTCATGTCTGTTATCAATTTCTTCGGCGTGATTATTGGTTGTATCATTTCCACCACCCAATAAACAAACGAGGAGGACCATTTATTTCTCGAAAAGAGTTAAGGACGCAACGATTTAAAAGTTTCTACGGTATCGTGTGAACGGGACAGCTACATTCGCATCGATAGGTCGATGGACGTCGCGGAGTGTCTTCCTCGATTCGAGCCTGAAAGGGAAGGGGACGTCGGACGAAACTTTCATATTGCCTCCGCTAAACTCTCGCGAAACGATCAATCCGGGAAATACGTTTGAAAGGTGGGCGTGAGGGGGATGGTTATCAAAGAAAAGCACAGAGTCACGCGAGATCCTGCAGACACTTTACCATCTAATATCTCGCTTTTACGCGACGGCTATTTTTATTACGATCGCTGCCGCCATGCAACAGCGACGGGATCTTTTAACTAAATTTATGAGGTATCGACGGCGCGAGAGCTTCTTAAGGGGATCAAAGCCCCGTCTACCTCCGTCTTAAAGGAATTTTTCCAACGAGTTATTTACATTTTCCTTGCTCCTCCCATTTTTACACCCTCTGCATCGCGACGCGTATCGTCTAACGACCCCACGAGCACGCGCCGCCGAATATTGAATAAAAGCGAACAGCCTTTTTCTTTCAAGTAAGTGATTAATTTCTTAAGTTATTAATGTGTTAGAAATTCAAAAATTTAATAGCGATGGATCACCGTAGGGGTGTTACTAAGGTTTAAGCCGCCCATGAATTTAAATTGACAATTTTCCAAATCCAGAAGAAAGATAAATTTGATTGGTTCACGCTGGGGGCTGAATTCACCCTCAAATTTCTATTTACATCGGTGATTAACCACAACCGTTTCTCCTATCTCAAGACACATGTGCCCGCGACATTTGCCACGTGAATTCCATTTCCTCCTGTAATCAGCGCGAAGCACATGCCGTCAGCGTTATTATGCGCGCCATTTATTACGGGGGCGGTTATCACGGAATTTTTTAAAACGTTTACGAGCGAGTCCCAGCGGCGGATGTACCTTTTGTCCCATTGCTGCGGTGTTTTTCCCATTCCCGAGCCCCTTCGTCGCCCACCAACCGCTCACCCCCCCCCCCATCCGCATTCCCACGAATGTTAATTTCAGAAAAATCCCCAAAACAGCCGCCAACCCCGAAAAGCATGCCAAACTGGCCAGGGTAATTTGGAAAAATGTCCGGGAAAAGCTGGCAATCTCGAGAAACATTTGACTTTCAGAACGAACACGTTGGAAGCTGAATGGTATATAGGTACAAGTGCAGTGCGAGGAAAATTATAAAAGCATCAGACGTGGTAGGATTGAAAATTAAAAACTGATTGAGGACCTTGCAGCAAGAGGGCCTTATCTTTACCAACTTCGAGTAAATTAGAAGAAACTGTTTATAAAATTATTGCTTTGACTTAACATTGAAAAGAGAACAATAATTTAAAAATATACATTTTCACACAATAAGCAGCAGAGATTGAAGTGATAAGTTTGTATTTCTATTTTTAATGGGCGGAGGTTCGAAATTTGCAATGAATCGCTCATTTGAGTATCGGATTTGCAACAATTTTTTTTGTTATATTGCAAGTCATAATTCAAAAACTGTTAAAAGAGGAGCTGCACCCCTTTTGCTGCCAGGTCCTCAATTACCACATGCACGATGATTCTAAAATACCTAACAAATCAGATTTCACCAACACTAGCAGCTCGTTCGTTAACGCGTGACAGATTTCATTGCGTCGCCAATAAAGGATTTCAATGGCAACTTTCGGGGCTCGATTATCGCGACACTGGGCAAAGTTATCATTGATGTGTTTCGCGGTTAAACTGAATTCGGCCCGTTCGAGCTTATTAGTTCCAGCCAATCGGAGTTCGTAACCAAATTAGCCCCACCCCGCGACATCCGCGGGATTACCAAGCTGACCGTAAAATTAACCGAATAACCAAACTCGATTTTTAACAGGTTCCCGGTTGCCGTTTGATCTCGTCCCCGATTTCCCCGCGCAAACCAATTATTCCGGCGTCACGCGTTAAAGTTCACGGTTAATTGCATCGCGGCCGCGAAGCCCGCGCTTTGAACCACCGGAAGCACGTGCGCGCTGAAAGGGTGGCGCCCCGGGGGCACGCGCGGCACACGTTCGCCCTTTACCGTTTCTTTAATGTCCACGTATTAACTCCGAATCCTGTAATTGGACGAGAATTTTCAGACATCCCTTGCGTAATTTCCCGCACCGCGGGGCGGAACGTAACTTGGATTAAAATTTGAGCGCAAATTCTGCTGCATACAGTTGATGGAGTTTAAAAAAAAAAAGCGCGACTGTAAACAATTTTACACTTACACGATTTGTGTAACTTGATACACTTACGCTTACACGTAAACAATTTGGTGTGACGTATTATTTATTGTAAGGTTAGGGGTCGTCGTTGAAGTAGGTAATTAAGATTTTATATTTAAACCCCTTCCGCCCTTCCGTACGTAATATTGTTTACATTGGATTTTTTCAGCTATTAAAATTCATTTGAAGGTTTATATAATTCTGTTAACTCGGTTTCGTGTATGCGACGAAAGAGCGTTTTTTAGGCTACTCATATTGAAAATTAATCTGACCCCCCCCCCTTCCCTCCTCCCCGGCAGGAAACGTGAGAAATTCGCGACCCCCCCTCTCAAGTTTTTCATAATTTAAGGACGATCTCTTACCTCGTGCTTTCTTTTTATTTATTCGATTGATGGTTTTTTCGTATTTTCAATTGGGCAATGTCTCCATTGGAAAAATCACTCGACAGTAGCTTCTCCTAGCCACGAGTGATCGAGAGTCGTAAATTGGACGGTGTAATACAGAGGGCGTGTTACTTATGCACTCCGAGAAATAGTGCCTCGTTTATAATTTCAGTCTGACAATGAGATACCTTTAAGCTCGGTGCAATTCATATATCAACCGGAGGTTGGTGGGTCTGGCTGTGGTGGAGGATCTGAAGGGAGGAAGGTGAATCGAAAATGTACTACTTCTTGATACGACATCGTTGAAGAAGATCGAAAAATGGAGGGTAAAAGGTGTCACGAAAAGTACTCTTGATAAATAACCTCCGTTTATATTTAACTACAAAGCCAAGAAAGTTCCAATAGAAAGAATTACATCTTGAAATTTATACGTCCTAGTTCAGGGGTTGCTAGAATAAGTCAGTGATACCAGCAAAACTCTTAAACTGTAAAATATAAGTTTGAAACATCCTATTCACCACCAATATAGTTGGGCATTGACTAAATTAACAATTATTTAAGTAACGGATCAAATAAAAGTTACTTTAACTTTAGATTATTATTCGACGAATAGAGTTTTTTTTTAATTGACGAATGAAGATAATTTTTTTTTGTCGAGCGTTTCAACGTTAGCGCCTAATATTTTTTCAACTTCAACTTCAACTTCAACTTCGGTTTTAACTTCGTCTTTGATTTTGACTTTAGTTTTAACTTTATTCAACATCGAATACAGTTGAAGTTAAAGTTAAAGTTAAAGTTGAAAACTTTATTCGACATTCAAATTGAAACGCTTGACGAATAAAAGAATCTTTGTTGAATAAAGTCTCGTTGAATAAAAAGATTAACTTTATTCGACACATGGCGAATAATTTTTGTAACTTTTATTCGACACATGGCGAATAATTTTTGTAACTTTCATTCGACACATGGCGAATAATTTTTGTAACTTTTATTCGACACATGGCGAATAATTTTTGTAACATTTATTCGACACATGGCGAATAATTTTTTTAACTTTCATCCGTTATTCGAAATTTTATTTAAATAAAAATGTTGCCCTTCTCTGGCCACCACTGCATCCACCACACTATCATTCTATTTCTCACCAATTTCAATTCCTCACGCCACCCCTCCCCTAACTCTTCGTTTGAATCATCAACAGAAGCACTGTACACACATCTCAATTCGCCCCAATGACGAGGCTTTAAGGCAGCACAAGAAACGAATAAAGAAGCGAGTAAAATGCTCGGAGGCAGCGAGCTTGCCGCCAAACAAGGCCGACTGTTAAACGAAGGGAAACTCTGCGCTGCCACTGTGAAACTTGCAACCCCTTTACCGCGTACTGGCGTAGCTGGGCGTCTAAGGGAAAGGAAGCATAAAAGTGCAAGGCGGAGGAGATATAAGACGGCTGTTTATCCCATTCGGTGCACACACGCAACAAGGGGGGTAGTATAAGAATTCTCGGCTCCGCAGAAGTCTCGTGCGGGCTGAAATAAACACTCGCGAGCCGAGACCAGGGCGGAACCAGCTCTAGGTTTAATAAAACTACGGGTTTCCGGTGTTACAAGGACGGGGTGATGGACGTATTACTTACATGCAGGGAACGGTAATATGGCGGCCATAATTCTTGTGTCGCGATCCTTGCGACCCTTGAATATGCGGTGGGGGATCGAACAAGGGGGCGGGGGAGGGGGTGGAATAGGGGTGTGGACTGAAAGCAATTCATTTTATGGACGTTTAACCCTAGTAGTCGGCAAGAACACTGTGGCTAAAGCCACCGAACATTTATGAAATTAAACGTCGCCATGCATGGAGTGCTCCGTCGCGAGACGACCACGGAAGGGATTACTCCAGGCTGAAGGAGACACGGGAACAGACGGGATTATTGGCGAGCATGCACAGGGAGGGTGGGAAAGGGGAATATAGATGTAGGGGGAGGCGTGGAGCATTGCTTGATGAAACGATTGCTTCGATCCTTGTACTTCTTGTTGTTCTAATTTAATTTAGAAGAGAGGCTATTAAAAGTATTCTGGGTAATAGAAGAACGCGAGAATTGTAGTAAAATTAATTTTTATGTCGTGAGACGATATTTCTACGAGCAATTGTGTATAAATAATAAGAACGATGGTGGGTGGGCACTTTTAAACATCAACGATTACTGTTAGTCTTGTGGGAACGATTCCAAGTTATCATTGTGAATTAAATATTAAGATCGTTATCTCGGAAGTGCCTGCAGAAGAGTATCGCGTGCAATCTGGATTTTTAACACAGAGGCACGATACTACGTTTTCAAGAGCGGAAGCATGGCGATCGAGGGAAGAAGGGGAGACAAGGTATCCAATTCGCTGCACGAAATTCTAGTAATGGAGAGAACAACTATATAGCCCGGGAAGACGTGCTAACGGAAATAGTAGGTGCTGGGAAGTCGAGCGCCCCCGTCTTTTATAACTACAGCGAAAAAGATGGGATTTCTGCTTCTCCTCGTTTCCATGCATAAAGTCGCGACGGCAACGTTGGGGCGCTCAGGTGCGATACAGAGATGGCGAAGACATCAAAGGATTCTACGCGTATCTGGCCATTTGATCGAGCTTCCTTATGATCCTCTGTTAATTCAATTTCGAAGGGATTTACATTCACCTAGAATAAAATTTCTGTATTTCGCAGCTCCGCATAATTCCACGTGTTCGTTCTGCAATTCTGCAATTTCAGAGTGTGGCATAGATCTACGAGGTTCTATAGACCTCCGCTATGCCATCTCTAGTTCCACTATAATTCTACAATACCTCCACTCTACTCCTATACTACTTCCACCCTAATCTCGAAATTCTCCAGCAATAATTCCCAAGCCGTTTTACACCTCCACGGTCCCGCCATCGCCAAAGCGCCCTCCCCAAAATTAGCTCCGGCTCTTCAGCCTTGTAGCTTCATGCTCCCGGAGTCATGCGGGCCCAACTTCTACCGCTGGCCTACTTTCACGGCGCCCCATTCAAGTGTCCCCACAAATCTACACCCGCACACTTTCATAACGCCCCACTCCGCCGAGCCCACACTCTTCTGTCAACCCCACACCTTCCCAGCCCTTGAGCAGCAATCCGTCAGACATCCCCCGTTCAATTCCACGGCCTCCGCCTGACCCTATTGCCGCGAAAGGGCACACCGTCTCGTTACTCTCGAGTTTATCGCCCCGTACGAAACAAACTGTCCACACCGCCCGCACAGCCGCGGCATTGTCCCCGGCGACACTGTACCGTATTGTCCCGGCACATTGTAGAACGCGCGCACGTCACGCGTATCCGCGGGCTGCTTTACCGTTCCTAATAAATCCACTCATTTGACAACTATGTTGTCGCGCAGCCCTCGTACGTTCCACCTGAAATCTCGCCGACAGCTCGGGCATCTGGCCGGCCATTTTTCCCCCACCCCCTTATGTTTGCACGGTCGCGTTATTACAACAAAATCGATTCGACCAGAGAGCCACGGTCAAAGCGCTGGGCACCCACGTGGTTCCCGATGAAACCTATCCCGCAAATATTTGCCGACCGTAGGTGATTAAAAAACCTGCCGGCTGTATCTGTTAATCCGCTCCTCTCTGCCTGCTGAGAGAGAAATTCCGGAATCGAGGAGAACGGGAGGAAAAGCAGATTCCAACGCGATATCGAGGCGCGATTGGATCTGGGCGAATCGTCGGGTCGAACGCGATTACTCGCCGCACCTGAGCAGGTGTCTCGAATCTTTTTTTCTCCCTGTTACGGAGCGAAACGGCGGCCGCCGCGGGCGAGAGATTTGCGGCCGAGCGGGTGGCCTGCGGGCTGGCTTCCTGAAACCGGTCCGCGGAGGACTTATGTACGGCTCTCCTACGTGGTTCTGGCCTGTCAAGGCTGCGAGGGACGTTGTACGAACGAGTTTTCTTCGTTCCAGTTTTTGATAGAGTTTCCCAGGCCGGTGGAGTGGATTTGTTGGCCGCCGGCTGGTGTCCTTTCTCCAAGCGGCAGCAAGTGATTTCGGGCGTTTTATGGCTGGCAGAATGGGGAATCGGAATAAGTTTTCATTGATGCTTCCGATATGCCTGAGTGATATACAGCGGCGGTCTGAAGTATGTTTAGAACTCATGTTTCTGTGCGATTACGTATGTAACTTAATGCTAGCATTTAAGTATTGCGTTTGGTGTCACTGAGTTATTTTGGTAACCCCTTTAATCAGGGGGTAATGAGATTTAAGGTGTAATGGTTTGTAATGGAACTATCTTTTTTTTGTTACCACTGCTGTGTATAAATAATTTCATTGAAAGGGGGAGGTATCTGAGTGAAATAGTTTGATGGTTTACTGGATTTTGAAATTAAAGTAGCTATTAGGACACCTGATGTATTTGCAGAATATGTGATATTTGAAACAGATTGAATACTTTTCACTGCTTTTATTTTTTGCTTTTAATTTAAAATACTAAATAAAGTAAAACATAGTTCTTCAATAAATCTGCAACGTTTCTTGCAATTATTTCACAAAGAATAAGTGTCCCAATAGTTATAAAATATTTCTAAATTGTAAGAACACTGACGTCGAGTGTACAGAGGTGTTTAAAAAATTGTAGAAAACGGAATAGTAAAGATAAAAGTATGGATTGCTATTTGCGACGAGCTGTGGTTGTCGTAGAATTGATTTAAGGGTATCCTTCGGTCAACACGCTTGAAAAATACATGATTTTCATGAATTAAAAAAACAGAAACTGCACAACATATAGTAAAATAGTTTTTTTTAGACATTATTACTACACATTTGAAGAACAAACAAAAAATGATTGTTTGAATTTTATCAATTTTTGCATTAGACGGACAGCATACATTATAAAACTGTAGAACTTAGAGCTCTCGATGGGCGCCATCAGAACTCGTGACAAGATCGTCCGAAATAAAAAAACTAAAAATATTCTTAAAATACATGTGAAAGGTTATCGCCTTATCCGTCTTCATTGCAAACAAACAATCCGACGATTTTTAGCACATGTTTAAACACAATGTTGCAAAGAAGAATGTTGTTCTACGTATACACCTGATGTCCATAAAAAAAATGAGTGATCTAAAATTACTCTTTGTGCATAAGGCGATAACCATTCACATATATTTTAAGAATATTTTTATTTTTTTTATTTCAGACGATCCTGCCACGTGTTCCGTATATCTAATGCAAACAATAATTTTTTGTTTGTCGTCCAAATATGTACCTAGTAATAAAGTACAAAAAGTTTTTTTACTGTTGGTATGTTGTTTAGTTTCTCTTTTTTTTAATTATGAAAATCACGTACCTTTCAAGCGTTCTGACTGGAGAGTACCCTTAAATGAGTTCATTAAAATTATTGTCCTTCTTCTCATTTTTCTGGACCTTTATTAAACCAGTTATTACGAATCCCAAGGGATCGTTTCTGTAGTTTCTACATTACAAATAGTGGTTTCTCATAGTCAATTATTTCTGCGAAGTACAAACTCTTGATCAGGGAGACCAATTTCCAGCATTGCATTTAATTAGCGGAAATGGAAGATCAGCGTACGATTGGAAGCACAGAAACCTGCACCCGTTATTTCTGCAGCAACGAACGAATCCAAATTGACGTTTAATTTGACGTAAACGTTGCAGGCAAATGGAATCTCCGACTACGCCTTCGCCAAGAAGGAAATGCGCCGCATGTGCCGCAATGCAATTGGTTCTTTCTGCTTTGACGATGACAGCGGTTGCAGGGAACAGAGATAATTCCCCCTGAATCATAACAGCGGTGCTTCCCAGCGAGATTCACGTCCCTATGCACTTTGATGTCAATGAGCTTGAGAAATATTAATTGCCCTCCTCTACGAAGAACATTTGTAACGCGACTTTCCCTGATGTTATCCAGAGAGACTTTAATTAAACGTAACCACATGATTTACGCCGAGATTGAAAAATCCCAAAAATCCAGGGCTGATTTGCGTGGACTTGGACCGATTAAAAGTAGAATCTCCTCCCCCTTTCATTCATTGTTTTCTGCATTTCTACGCGACCGGTGATTTGAATGTTTTAAATTGCAGCGCTTCGCCCGATCGAATAACGTCTCCGTCGTGATTTTTCGAAAATAAGCAGGGAATTGCGGGGAAACTCGTACTACCTCTCGAGGAGACTCGAGCTCGAGCTCTGTTTAAAGAAAACGCGAAATAAGGGAGGAACAGTGAAAGGTAGATAATGACCACTAGACGCGAAATTACAAACGAGAAACAAGCGCGGGGGAAAATTGGCAACATTTCAGGAGTAACATTCTCTCGCTGGGAATGAATTTATGGAAAGAACGCTCCGAGAAAGTGGACTGCCCGCAATGCAGCATTTATCCCGGTAAATTTCGAAGCACTACACGCCCTAAAAACACAATAAACCTTAGCGATTCCGTGAATCTCCCGGCTCCTATGAAATCACATCGGCAATCCGTTTATCGGACACTGTAATCTCGAAATGGCGATCAGGATCGACAATTGTCGCCCATCTCGTCGGCGGAGTCTTTCGGTTCTCCGCTTTCTGAAAATATTTGCACAGCATGAGTGATCCGGTACGGTTATTCGAAAGGAGAGCACCGAGAGGAGTGGAATCACGTTTCTTGCAGCGTCGAGAGACCTTGATACCGTTCCAAAAGATGGGATTCTTTCCCTCGAGTTCATCTGATTTCGTTGTTTCTACTTCGTTGTCTTTCTTTTTTCTGCGGAGTAATAGTCTGGCGGTGAGGCGTGGATGATTTAGATACCACGATGCAGCGGACGTAAGGAATGCAAGAGTGGAATTTACCTGTATATCGGCGCGTCTGCCTCCTCCTTGTACCAAATAACTAGATGCAGCTTGTCTCCAGAGACCGGCGGTTCCACGTCGCATGGTAACTGAGCAATTCCACCTGCCACTGCCTCCGCATCTATCATTGTCACTGTAATGACAAAGACGAGCCGAGAGTCAGTTATATGATATAACAAGGGAGCTCGCGGTTCTGGTTTACAACGAGTATTCTGGTTTAATGATCGAAGGGTAAGTTATAGGTGCGGTTCGTTATAGGAATTTGTCGGAAAACTGGCAGTGAAGTTTGGGATTACCGTGGCGGAGATGTATTATAATAGTTTAGGATTGCGCGGGAGGATCGTGATGGAATTGTAGGTTCAGGTAGTGTTCATATCGTTTGGTAGGAAGTGGGAGATACTGAAAGTGGAGAAGAAAATGGGGTATTAAATTAGAGGTCTCTTGTTTTTATAGTAATGTAGTTGCGGGGTTCGATAGCCTTCATAATTGAGCGTAATTTCAACTGTAATGGTCGAAACATTGACTTCGGGTTCAAGTTCGAGTTCAAGTTCGAGATTAACCTTGAATTTGAATTCAAGTTCGAGATTAACCTTGACTTTGAGTTCAAGTTCGAGTTCAAGTTCGAGATTAACCTTGAATTTGAGTGCAAGTTCGAGATTAACCTTTTACTCTGAGTTCAAGTTCGAGTTCAAGTTCAAGATTAACCTTGAATTTGAGTTCAAGTTCGAGATTAACCTTGACTTCGGGTTCAAGTTCGGGTTCAAGTTCGTGATTAACCTTGAATTTGAGTTAAAGTTCTATATTAACCTTGACTTCGAGTTTAAAGTTTAAGTTTGACTTCGAGTTGAATTTTGAGATCAATATTGACGCCGAGTTCAAAGGTTGAGTACCATTTCGAGATCAATCGCAACATCGAGTTCAATCTTCAACTTTGACTGAAATTTTCCATTTCCATTTGAAATTTCAAATATTCCCACATCTTTCTACGCCACTCTGTCACGCAGATCGCACGCGACGGTTACGTCCAATACCACAGTTCATTACATATTTGCCTAACCAAGCTGATTAACGAGCAACGATACCGGGGTCGTTGCAGAGTTTAAAAAGAAAGTGTAATTAGGGGCATTAATCAAATGTAATTGTAGCAATTAACCGGGGCCGCTCTGAAGCCACTGGTCTCTTTAGGCCGCGTGGCGAATACATAATTCTCCTTAATAATTAAACTACCGACAAATGGAGGCTAAGTGTAGCGCTACACCAAATGTACTCGTCGTTAATGACAATTATACGTAGCATAGTTTTAGTCTTACGTGTATTTTCACTCTGTAAATGCTTTCTAAGAATGTCCACCTAACCTTTGCGTAAAAGTCTAAACGTCTTAACTTCTGAAAATAAAAATCTATTCGTAACTTCAAATGCTGGTATAGTCTCCTGTTCAAGCTGTACGAACACTCGATTATCTTCGAAAGAATTCTCTGAAATATATTTATGATTCTGTAATTCTCACCCAATAGAATTTTTATATGTAGAAATTTTTGTACTATGAATCTTTGGATAATTTTATGTGTCTTTAGCTTCGTGTATTTCCATTCCTACAATTCAGCAATGTCATGCAGACGTTCACGATTCTATAGAGTACTGTATTTCTACAGTATTTCCATTATAACTCTCCAATAGATCCACTCTACTCCTACACTGCTTTTACAATAATCTCATAATGCTTCTACTGTAACACCCCGCCCATTTTACACTTCAAACTCCCCCGTTGAAGCTGTACGAACTACGCAACTACCGTAGGCATGCAGAACAGTGTAAGTAGGTCACGTAGATCCTCCAACGCCATATAGCATTTGTTTGATACCTTTCGCGATTTTTTATCCTCATTTAAGTATCCAATAAAGAATCCATCAACAATCTTCCCTGTCATGACGTGCTTCTTTATCTTTGCTCGTACCTTACTTTTATCATTTCTACACTTTGCGCTTTCCTTCGTCAAATTTCAACGAGCCAGATGGTTCACCGTCTAAATTAAATAAATAATATCTATCTCGCCCGATCCACTCATTTTTACGTTCAGTCGAGGCAGTTTTCGCAAACGGCCCCGCGCGATCCGCCACGGAATTGTGACGGTGACGGATTCCACTCTGGTGACAGGCGGGAATGGTCGATTAATCTGTGACTATTGCACACAATCAATTACCAACTACAACGCGCCTCTACTTATCATTCGAAACTAAACGAAAGACCGCGGATGGATGGATCATCCGGCGCTGTGTTTGAAAGCCGACGTCTAAGGAATTACCAGCAAGATGATTGCCTGGGCCTGATGGAAATGAACTTGAACCCTGTTAGATATCGATGATTGTTTCTAATTTAGAATTCTATCTCGCTTGAGGAGATCCAAGATCCTGACAGTCCACGTGGAGCTCTGCTATAACAGCAGGTCATAAAGTTGAGAGAAAAAATTAAATATCATAGAGTTTGATAAGCTAGACTAACCTAAACTAGATCTCGGACTACCTATATCCTTGATTAGTCACAATTGAAGCAGAGAGTAGATTGTCCCAGAGCTGGGAGTGTTAAGGAAATGACTTCTGTTCTACCAGAATACAGTGACATTATTACCAGCCCCTCAAGAGATCATCTGTACTACATTCACGTGGAAGATAGATTCGCTCTATCCTTCCTCTGGATTAGCATCCCAGGATCGTATTTGCTGAAATCGATAGAGGATCTCTGCTCCCTGACGACCCGCTCGATAATAGAACAACGTGATCGGTTGAAATCATTAATACATTAAGCAGAACCACCCCCGAGACCTGCTCCCTCTACGATCGCGGGCCACGCGAACAAATACTTGGCGTATTAAAACCCGTTTGCATATTCATCAGAGAAGGAATGCACTCGAGCGAGGTAACGGCTCAACGGACGCTGAATATTCTTGACAGCCACGCGAACGGGCAACGGGACGAGTTTTAATTAACGTTGCAAATTGTTCTCGACGTCGGGCTACCCGTTGCCGAGGGGGATAAGAACTTAACCTTGAAGTGTCCTCGATTTCTTCACAGTGCTCTTTTGATCCTCCACACCTCCGCTCGGTTCACTTCAACCTTCCATATTTATCAATTAAAAAGGGGGACCATTTTGCTCACGCATTCAATGAAGAAAAAGTGAGCTGGGTATAGAGACGTCGGAAGTTCCAATCTGGCAGCTAATCCTCCGCGCTGCACCTAATGGAAAGGTAATTTCCAAGGGCTTTCAGGAATGTAATTAAAGCGCTAATTTCACGTTCGACGAATTTATTACGGCTCTCAAAGACAGTGTAACGTTAACAACGTACACCACTTTGCACCGTGTTGGAGTAAAGACGATTGAAGAAGATACGGGTATGCGAATATTGCGAATGCATGAAAGGAAACACGCAGATTCCAAAATCAATCCCTCTGCGATCTTCGGGTCACAAAAAGGGCCAAAGAAAGAAAAAGAAGAAGGTTTACCATTTCGTCGAACATAAAGTTCGTTCGACTATCATAAGAGGCAACACGTTGCTAGCTTATAAACAGAAGGGGTTACAGTGAAGCTTTTACAGATTTTCTAACATAGAATGGAGGCCTAATAAAGCACAGGCTCGAAATTGTACATATAAATTTTATAATAATAAATATCTTTGCACAGATCCCCGCAGAATTTACGATGAGCTTTTCATGGCCCGCGTCTCGCCTTATTTGCAAAAGGAAATTGCTACGATATCAAGGGCGACGTATTACGTCCGAAATGGCCCGTGAAACGCACGATTCGCAGGAATAATCGGACTCGCAGAACGAGGGGTAAATTCGCCGTCGCCGGTGGTGAAACAGAAGAGCAATTAATTGACGCCGCATTAATTATTGGGCCGGAGGGGCGGGCGGAGGGGGGGGGGGGCGGTCGTCCGCCACGGGCAATATTCGGAATATTGAAAATGGCAGCGGCCACGACTTACGACCCATTTAACATTTCGATGAAAACGCCGGACGTTTCGCTCGTCGATCGTTGAATCGAAAAACAGAGGGGTGGGGCAGGCGACAAATGTTTTTGAGAGCCGTGTCACTTGGCGCGACCCGAGAAAATCGGAGGGTCGATAGGCTGGCCGGGTGTGGGAGGGCCGTTTTATGCGGCGGTGATTTTAATTTACCCGTCCAGAGCGTGAAAAATCGTTTCGGCTGTATTACGTTCTCTCGCTGGAACAAAGGGAACAATGGCCCGTTTGTTGCGCCGCGGAATTGGAAGCTGGTCGATCCTCCGACCCCCGACCCCCTCCCCCCTCCCTCCTCTGATGCACCCATGCTTTTATTGGCAACTCAACGCTTTATCAGCTATCTACCTCTTCTTCAAATTTGTGAACTGTTCTTTGGTTTCTGAAGACTGTTATGAGTTGCGCTTTATGGGGAACATTGGGGTGTTCAGAATTTACACTCGTGCCCCTAAGTATTGGGGTACCTTCTGTGTTTGTAGAGAGCGCGTTTGACGCGGATCGAATATATTTCATCACTTTTGTTTGCTCCGGTTGGGGTAAGTGTGCGCTCAGCTTTAAGCGTTTGTTACGTAAATGGCTAATTTAAGGATTTAATGCACTTTGCTCGCCGAGAATGCGTGGCAAATGTGTTTTGGCGCGGTGAGCTTTGTAAGTTTAATCCTTTGAATACACTAGGGCTGGAATATTACAGTATGAATGGAATAAAATAACAACGGGACACATGAGGACGTAATAGAACGAATGCTAAAATTGGTAAAGGGAGAGAATTCGATTTGGTATATACATAGGGTATTGTAATATTGTAATATTGAATAGATGTATGCCATATAGTGTATAATGTCATACTGGTTAATATTCATTTAATACATTTAGTAATTTTGAAATGATTCATCAGGTTTACTTCATATTCGACAAAAGAAAGGTGACTTATGGATGGAAGTGTATATTAAGCTCGGGTTCTTTATTTAAGCACTTTACGGTGACCACTGCAACTTTGACCTGGTTCATCAAAAATAAAAAATTGCACCAAATTTAGTTAGTATATTGGATTATCTGGTGTCCGATGGTGGCTTTTTAAATTTCGTTGCGTAGGTTTTATTTTACAGATGAAACATTATGAAAAATGATAGCGATTCTGTGGCGAAAATCGATACTTGGCTATGAACAGCTGCCGTTTTATAGCAAATTAATTTTTCGGGGTAATGAACGATCGGGCACTAGATAACCTAATATACTAACTAAATTTGGTCGAATTTTTCATTTCACTGGTTACCGCAAGGTGCTTAAAATAAATACTGCCGGGAGATAGCCCATAATTCCTTTATTTATTTATAAATCGCACTGCAAAACATAATACACAAACTTTAAAATATATACTTCGTTTATTTAAAAAAGTCTTTAAAAAAAAAATTCTAAAATACATGTGTTCTGAGTCCTCACAGGTAGGCACGATCCCGTCAGGGGGTATAACCGTCAAAAGTGTCAAAAGTCGGATTTTTTTTTTAAAAGAATAACCCTATTAACATATTTTATAAAAAAAAATGTACTGTTTTTTATTTCAAACACGACATACTGTTTTTTTTCAGGACCAGCGTGCAGCCGTCTAAAATCGAGAGAGTTTCGGATATGTATCCATAACTTCCGAAAAACAATAGTGTTTTAGCTGAAACTTTTTTTTTTAAATAGTTCATAATACTATGTAAACATGATACAAAAACGGAAAATTTTCATCAAGCTGTCGACTTGTAAAAAAATGTACAAAATGTATTCTACAAATTCAAGCGGGTATACCCTCTTAAGGAACGGAAGTTTCTGGTATACAAAGTGAGTATCAAAGAGAAGAACCCAAAGTGGGGACACTTTTTTGCACAAAAGAAAAAGAACTGTGACTAAATAATACCTGTTAAACAATTTTTTAGAATACTCCATACACTATATCCTTGAATACCGTAAGTTATCTACAAGAAGAATATATTTCCATCTCGGTACCAATTTCACACAGATATCCCAGAGCCCACTAAAGGGGTCGGTAAAATTAATTTTGAATGTGTAGATTCCTGAACTGTGAAGTAATTCTGATTCACTACTTTTACTACGTTTAAGTCGTTTAATACTTTAAGTAAGAGGGTATGACTCCAGATACTTCTTCCACGCGTCTACCAAAATTCATTGATAACAGAATGATCAAGATGCAGAAACGAGTGGAACTGCACAGACTGCTTCCATTCTTCGAGTAATCTCCTCGAAGAACCCCCCTCGAAATTGTAGCTCGTTAATCAACCTCGAGGAGGATTGCTCAAGGTCCATCTGCTAAGCGGAATCGAACGGCGACGGTTAATGTAGTTTCTCGGCGTAACGTAACGGTTTTTGGGAATGTTATTCGATGTTGGCCCACGGAGAACAGTGAAACGAAGAAACAAGGGGTCCAGCGAACATTTCCGGCGATTCGCGTCGGTGGAACTGAACGGCTGGAAAATTCAATTCTTTTGCGTCATTTCGGACGTATGATGGCCTCGGTTCTCGATGGGCGATACAATTAAACAGGCATGGATTGATTAAACATTAATTGCCAGAGCGGAGCAATCGCGTTCATTAATGCAGTAATCCTCCAGCGACGGGGGATCGGGTCGATTAAACGAGCGGCCGGCATGGAAACCGGTTACATTGTTCGGGTTGCACGATTGTGTATTAATGCGTGTTTTTCTCGTATTGCCGAGGATCTCTGGTGGAAAATTGGGCGCGCATCGCTCGCTTCCACAACACACCGTTCTCTTTATTCAATCGACAGACCTTACAAGCATTATTCAACTACCAAACACAAATTTCAATACCCACACGCGTTCATTGTAACTAATAAAAATAATCAGAAAAATCTCCTTTGCACTTGTCAAATATCTGAACATCCCAATTGGGTTGAAACCAAAGGACGTCACAGAGACTCCTCAGGCATTACGATAGATAATTAAAAAGTATTATTATATTCATGTATAATTTATGACAACTTTCGGAATTTTGGGGTTTGGAATGAAAAGTTTTTTTTTTCGTCACTGCCGGACGTGTCATTTTCAAGGACGTCAAAATTAATAAAATCGATGTCCGTGACGGGGGACTGCACCCCGATGGATATTGTTTCCAGCAAAACATTTTAAATGGAATTTCTACAATTTTTTGTTGCCCGCCGATCCGCTGTCGCCGCAGAGCGGAGGCTACATTTGAATATACGATTGGCGATTTTTTCCCTCCGTTCGTTCGTTACTCGCAACCAGCGCCGTCCCCCGCCCGCCCCCTCCCTGTTCTTTGTTTCCCGGACCGACGCGTTGTTTTCGGCGCACGTAACAGTTCTCGATCAATGGTTTCCCACTGAAAGGGGGCGACGTCAAAAACGTGTACGAAACGAGGAGAATCGAGAAGCCGGGTTGACCAAAAAGACAAGATAAAGACTCCGCTTTCTCTGCTGCAGAATTTCCACGCACAGGGAGCGGCGATAAGACAAGGCAAACAGAACGGGGAGGGAAAAAACAGAGAGTCAGAGGGTAAACAAAAAGGAGAGCGTGGCAAGAGAGGAAAAATGGTAAAAATAATAGCGAAGGAGGAAGGAAAATAAGGAATGAAAACAGTGAAACGAGAAACAGTGGGGGTGTATGTAGAGCGAATGAGGAGGTGGAAAAAGTGAATGAAAGAAATGTATATAACAGGGGGAGAGGGGCGGAGTGGATGGGGGCGAGGGTCCTGGGGATTTTTATGAAAACCGAGGATTAGATTTACCAAACAGGCTCAAGCCCGCGTAGAAAATGAAAGGGGGGCGGAATGGAAGTGGGCAGTAAAATTCACTTTGCGCATCGGGCGGATGGAAAGAAAACTAACTGATAATGGCTGTTTGCGGTAGTAAAAGCGGCTGCTGATAGTTGCCGCAAACAATGCTACGGAGCATTTAAAACAGGCTTTCAAGGGCAGGCACGGTGGCTAGATAAAGGTGGCCGCGGACGAGGCGATATTCAGACTGGCAGCGTGCTTTTTTCCGCCGATTGCAAGGACGGTTGACATCGGGCGGAACACCAGCCTCTGGGGAAAATAGGTTCGCTCGGATTCTATCGCGCGGTTATTGAAAGCCTGCCGCCTATTATTCTGGAGGCTGCCCCCTTGTTTTCGGACGCTCGTCACACGACCGTTCGTTTCGTCTCTAGTTTCGAAAATCTACTACCCCGAGAAAGGTGCTCGGGGATCCTATCGCGAATAAACACGACCACCTGCGTGCTGTACGAGTTTAGTGGGTTGATTGGTTTTTGGAAATATGAGAATGCAAGTACGGGAAATTCTCGTTGTAGGCTCCACGCTCGGGGCTGGCGGAGAGCTTACGAAAGACTACCCTCTCGCTCACTCTCGACCGAAGGATTCCAAGAAATGCTGAGGACTGGCAAATACTGTGAGAACGCCGTTTAGGTCAGAAAACAATGTAAGCGGGTTAGGACAGAACGGGACAGGACTAATTAGTGTCACACAAGTTTTGAAAAATTGCAATAATGTTTCTGTTGTTAGTCTGTTAAATTTTACAAATTTGACATGAAACAGTCGGAATTTTATAGAAGGCGAAGAATTAATTATCGCACGTCATTTAATTTGTTGTGGAATAGCTACAGAAAATGATACACATAATTAACGGCGTTTTGCCTGCACACATACAATTTAATGAAAGGAAATCCTCACTGAAATATCAATAATTATTCAGTGAAATAATACAAGAAAACTTGGAAAATGCAGCTGGTAAAGCTGGGCTTTGTGAAAAGTGGAAAAATATTTTTGCATCGTTGATATTTTGCATCAGGTGGTCTAGAATAATGATTCATTCGTTGTAATATTAACTGCAGGTATAATTTCGTTTTTTATTGTATTATAGAAATGATATATCTAAACTAAATGTTCTCTCATACACAAAGTGCATATGGAGTGCTTCAAGAAATAATTTTTAAACACCTTCTGCCTTTCATGTTTGAATCTGAGGTATCAAATGATAAGACTAACAGTTGACTTATTACATCAAAAGTTAATATACATTGTAAATTCAAATCGTTATGATTGTGTGTGCAACCATACACTTGCCTAGAAAAAATAATTTCGTAAAAAATTATTTCACAGTTCACGAGTTATAACACAAAATCGGAAAATAACCTGGTTTTCATTTGTGGCAGCAATTTATGCAGTAAACAAAAATTGCGTTGTAATCAGAAGGAAATTCCCTGAATATTCGCAAAGATCCAGAATTTTTTGAATTTCCGGGTTCGTGATATTTCCTTCTTAGAAGCTCCCCAATTGTTACGTACCAAGTTGCAAACGGAAGTGTGAAAGTGATTATTTCAGAGACAGTAAAGAAGTCACAAATCCAATCCTTATATTTATTCTCAATGCCCAACCTATCATCGGCGAGGTTGAAAATCTGGAATCAAGTGGTCACAACAAAGGACAAAGGAGAAAGGGGCTGTCACCCCATTCTAAATTACCTACCCTTAATCAATTCGACATAAAGAATAAAATTGCTGCAGTCATCACCGTGTCCTCAGACCCCTACGTGCGAGACCCTCCACAGCTGCTCCTCGTCCACAGCTTCACCCCCATACCACCCACGATACACGTTCCGTCTCACCCTTTGAACTTCCCCATCCATCGTGTCTCACTGCTCCACGACATAATTGCATTCCACGCAACATGCCCTCCGTGTACTCTTCAAACACCCACGCTCGCGTATCACAGTTCTTCGCGGGATGCGATTTCGCCCCCCCCCCCACCCTTCGACGGAAGGGTGGAAAGCGGCGGGGGGGGGGGGGGAGGGTGGGGCAGGGAATCGCGGCGCGCCAGCGAGACCTGGCAAATATTTGCTCGGCCGTAAGCCGCATCTTAATTCACTTGGATGTTGTTCGACGTCGACTAATTACGGCGTGTTTGTTCCCGACGGGGTTTCTGGGAGGGACGGTGATCCACGAGGAGTCCGACCCAGGCGTCCATTAACGGTCTAAAATTGAAATCACGCGCGGTCGTGTGTATTTATGCCGGCATAACTAATACTTGAACGACCGTGGAGGCCCCCACGGATCTTAATCCACTTTGCATTTAATCGATGTCGATCGATCCGCCATTCCTCTACCCCCTCCCCCCCCCCCCCGCGGCGCAGCCCCGTCCTAAGTGCGCCGGGAGGTTCCGCTGAAAATTTCATGCAAACGCCCGACTTGAGGCTTAAATGCCTTCATTGGAGGTCGGCGCGATCGTGAAGGGATGCTTCTTACTAATTTGCCGAGTCAATGATCGTCGGAGGGGAGGGCGGGTGTTGAATCGGCGCCGTTCCGCCCGCTGGAACGAGCGCTGGCGATCGGTTACAATTTGCTCGGAGTTTTTGGAGGGGTGGTTTGGAAGCCAGCGAAACGCCACGAGAGGGGAAAAATTGGGGAGAATTGTGGAGGTTCGCTAGGGGAGAGTTATTGGGCTGAGATTCCATCGCGTTGTGACGGGTCCCGTGATTTAGAGCAATTGAGATATCGTGGTGTGTTTAGTATCTGCATGAATCTATGGATATAATTATTCAGCGATTTTATTCGAACCCATGGACAACTACTACCCCATAAATGATTTTGATATTTGCCTCTGGGAGTATAATGGTCCTGTTTTTAAAGTTTAACAAGTTATTTATATTGAGGTGTGCTGCCCCGCAATATCGTGCTCCAGAAAATTCGTCAAATGGGAACGCGAATGGAAATGTTCCTTTAAGAAATTAAATTTTAATCCACTTCCACCGCAAGGATATAATAAATGCAATAGGTATAATTGCATTACCTACTTTTCCATCGTATCGTCAGACAAGCTTTCTGAAAATCTTTGCCAGTACCTGTTTCATTTCCAGTGTCAGTGGTCGGGCAACATGGCAAACTTGTTGCTGCGTTCCTCGGACCAGCCTTCCGTATCCCGTTCCACGCTTTTCCCTCCTTTCTTCCCACAGTTTCTTGATATAATTATGCTGCGGTTTTCACCCCGCGGCGTTCGGTTACCGTTGCGGTTCTCGGCGAGCGAGGCCCGCTGAAAAGCAGCTTTTCACTGTTTTCGAAACGCTTCAGGGGAGCGCCGGCCACGCCGGGGGAGGCTAGGAAAATTGCGTGGGCGTTTAAGCGCGTGGGATGATCAGTGTTGTTCCACTGAAATTGTTCTCGTTCCGGAAGATAATGCTGGGAATTGGAACACGTTTCTCCAAGCGAACCGCGATACCTCCGTAATTCCTCTCTGGCCTTATCCAAGAAACCGCGAATACTCGAATCTGAACCAAAGAACCACGGTAAAGAAAAGCCCTCGCTTCGTTTAAAAATATCAGTGCTCATAAAACGCAGACGCGTTTCGACTAGAACCTATCACTCAACCCCTCGCGTCCCAATCGCGAGAGCACCGCGCGTAACCTTCAGAATTCTTAAACCCACGCCAACAGCTCAATCCGCGTTAATTAATTTTCAACCTGTTCTCATACCCGGCGTCTGCCGCCCTGGTCCCCGAGATTCGCTCCGCGCGCAGCCATTAACACCGCGCGGCCAGCTCGAGCAAAAGAGAAACACAGAAACTGCGGGGATACTCGCGGAACCGGTCCCTTCTCAAATTTAATAACCGAACGTCAGATTCAGCAGGTGGAGGAACGGGGGTGGGGTGGGGGGAGGAAACCGAGGGAAGGGAGGGGCAGATGAAAAGGAGTGGAAAAGGGCGAGAGGGGGGTTGAAGAGGTGGCAGAAGTGGTAGCACGCAGATGACGCCGAAATCCCTTCGAGTGATTCGAAGGGGGCAAGGGAGACAAGCAAAGGCAAGCAGAGGGGTGGGACCAGGCAGCCATACATTAATTACTCGGATGTTATATGCATGCTGATGGGATACATATGTATGAGCACTTGTAAGTAAGTTGCGCGCTGGTTGGGCCAAGGGAATATTCCCCGGGGAGCGACGGTCTAGCATTGAGATCCCGACGTTCTCCGAGCTGTTGTTTCGCCCCGCTTTCGAGACGCGAAAAAATTCCCCCCATTTTCCTCCAGCCATCCAGGCCGTTCTCGGGGGGAGGTGAGATTCGAGCAACTTTATTCGAGCTCGACGAGACGAGTCCCTCGACGACGACGTGCAGGGGCTGAAAAACGACGGTAGCTTCTGCTAGCAGGGTGGATTCGAAATGAGTGGCCACGGCTTGCTAGAAAACGTGCGAATGATTATATTGAGGGTGTATCAACGTGGTGGGTTTGGTTGGGGTAATGCGAGGAAGATAGTGGCAGCAAGTTGGCAGCTTTTTAGGGAGAGACACTTTTGTGGCTGGAAAGTATTCACTTGGCAGAGACGGACTACTAAGTTTGAAAAGTTAGGAATGGTAGTTTAAGACTTCGATGCACGCTCCTGTTGGAGTAAATTAAGCTCACTGTCGATCGTTTCAGATTTCAGAAAAGCAGTGTGTTGTATTACAAACTAGCAAAATACCCCCGCGCTTCGCTTCGGGCCTAAGAGATATTAACGACTCCATGAAAACACATTTCACCCCTTTTCACTCCCTTAGGGGTTGATAAGAGCAAAATCCTGAAATTGGTGTACAGGCATTTATGTGTGTAACCTTTTGAAGTAAAAACCAAGTTGATATCTAATCGAGCCTAAGAAATAATAAGGACCCCGAGAAAACATACTTCCCCCTTTTACCCCCTTCGGGTTGGAATTTCAAAAAATCTCTTCTTATCGAGCACCTACGTCGCAAAAAGAATAAATGTTTCTAGGGTCAACGGTTTGGGCCAGACGGTGATGAATCAGTGACACAACGATTATTGTATAAATATAGATAGAATACAAAACTGTGAATAGTGCCAATAACTATGCCAGTAATAAATATGAAATGAAATTACATTCTTAAACTCAAGGAAAGTACAACAATACCTACATTGAAATTGTAAAATCAATCAATATTCTACTAATTCATTATTAATGAATTCAGAGTACTTAGCTCTGCTAGTGCAATCCCTATTTATATTTTGTAATTTACTACCCCGTTTTACAAATAGAAAATCTTCAGTCACAAAAGAATTGCCAAGCATGTTCTAGTCAATTGATTTCCACGTCGACTTTAATGAACCATTGGAATGGCTTGAAATTACGATTCAACTGTGCTTTAACGTTTTTGTCCAGCGACGCGTTGCACGGGAATACACGCTGCTCGTTGTAAGGGAAACCAAATAACGCATGGTTATGGCGCGCAGTGACGCACGTTCGTAATCAGAATTCGTCGCTTTTTTTCTCTTCCGCTGTGGTCGAATCCACTGTGTATTATGACGCAGCCTGTAATCACGGGTATGTGACATTTTAGTTAATCCTGGCCGTTACGGTTAATATCGTATAAAAGCGATCCTGTGTTCGCGCAGCGGCTTGATTTACGGTTCAACGAGCTGTTCGCGCGAAAACAACGAGCCCGCCAGCCGTTGCGGGGATAAAAATTGTTACCGGACAGCTTTTTTCCGATGAGCGTCGGGGTAGAACGGAAGCTCGTTAATCCGGACGCCTCGTCGAAGTACGTCCAGTTGAATTTAGTTAATACGAACGCTACTGGTAGCGAGCGCTGCTCGCCAAACTATTACGTTCTAAATTTTCAATTCCCTGCACTAAACTAGACTGCAAACTGTGCTTCCAAGCTGTTGGACACTAGACTGCGGGCTTCCGGTTGCTAGCAGTGCACCTTCTAGACCGTAGATTCTGAATTTTGAACTGCGAATTTTGGATTCTAGCTTCCTCGTCGCATTTATCGTTGACATCGACTACTTACAAAGGTTTCTTTCCTAAATTCCTAAGTAGTTCCTATATTTTGGATTTTAAATTTTCAATTCCACTTTCCGGATTTAGTGTGACTAGATTTTAACTCCACATTCTGAATTCTAGATTTTAGATCCCGGGTTCTGGACTGCAGACCCCCGGCGAGATTCTACGCTCGACGTGTGTTTAACCGACATGGACTACTGTCTGGCCATTAATCGAAGATCTATAATCGTAGGTGGTTTCCGAATCACTGATGATGCCAACAGCACACGGAAGTTCCCGGATGAGCGCCCAGTTGGGCATGGACCATGCCCGGAGCAGCTTCATTTTCCTAATCAGACGAGAACCTGTGTCTTCTGAGTGGATCTGCTGTCCGCCGTTAATTTATACGTCCTACGTTCTAACTTTTAAACTCAAAATACTTGGTTATTTTTGTTCAAATACCCAAGTAAGATAACGTTAAAGATTTGGTAGCTACTGGTTAAAAGCAGGAAATGTCCACTGGGACAAAATACGGAATGTCCCCACTATTTGTCTAAGCATAAGCTTCTGTCGCGAAGGTAAAACAAGAAATTATTTAAGAAGAAAATTATATAAGAAAATTAAATTCATTGAACCTTTCATATGCAATATATGGAATAAATATTCAATTAATGGGTATTTACTTCAATTACCCAGTGATGTCAATTTTATTCCACAGTACATACCAGGTACTGTTTAGCGATGTCGTTTTTCGAGAAATTTCTGGATGCTTGTCCAAGGAAAGACAAGTGAAAGAGAAAAGACGACTGACGTCATGCTGAAATATGATCGTTGTAAGAATGACGGTGAGCTGGGTTGTCGCTCTCAGTAATCCTCGAATGCATTGTTGAAGAAGACAGTCGCCATTGCAGGACGAACAGAATGCAGCAGAGTGTCTTTTTCGTTGTTCCCGGCATTCTTTGTTTTTTTTTTTGAAAATGTCAGTTTCTAATGTTACTTCTCTTCATTGGTATCCCTTTGGTGTCTGCCATCTTGGAAGTGTACTTCACGAGTATTTATATATTCTACAGAAATTTTATTACTTAGCGAACGAATCTTCGATCAATGGGCTTCAGGAAGCAAAACCATGAAAGAAAATTTTTATTTATGACAAATTTATGAAGTAGATATAAATGTGATTGTTTTATAGTATAAAGAAACAGCTAAGAACTATTTGTTGCATATGAAAACTGAAATTTCACAAAAAGTGGACATACAATATTTGCGCACTAAGCCATCGATGTGCAAGAAATGCACTGTAGTTGGAAAACACGGAACTAAATCTTACACTGTATATCATATACATAGCAGCGCCAACATGATACACGAAGTTATTTATACTACTTTCTCCAAGAACCACTCTTCATTTAGAGATCATACTAAGTAAGTAGAACACCCTACATCTTGAAAGTATCTCTGACGCTACTTCATCCAATACAATCATTCATCCTACATACAGTATGCAATCCAAGTACCCATTTTCATCATCACTATTATCCACAGAATAAAAAATCCTCCTCTACTCATTTTTCACAGCCAGCACTTTTCAGTACTTATCATTAATCTATGACTACTGCAAAACTGTAAAATCGAAATATCGTAATTTTTTTAGCTTAAATATTAGTTTGAAATCTCTAGAATGACATGCAAAAGGTTTGAAATATAAACATTGCATAGTTTTGGAGATGCAGAGCCGGACGCACACTCGAATATCTGGGCGCCGAACGATGTACATGATTTCTCAATCTGTATTGATGCAATTGTGACCAAATTTTGCAGACATCTTTGTTACATTCTCTAAACATTAACAGACCACTTTTTGAAAATTCCTTTTTCATGGGAGTTACAGACGAATCGTCGCGAAAATCGGCATCCTTTTCTTCAACACGCTGTTATTCAGCGAATTTTCAAAATATTAAAACACGGGTCCGTTAATGCTTAGGCATAACATTATACTTAATAGACAACTTTTGTCTTTTTGTTGTAGACAATCCAAATTTTAGCTAAGAGGTACATCGGTTAAGAAAGACCATCAGTTCCAGGCCACCTCGTGACACACCTATATCTATATATATTTTTTAAATTTTCATAATGGTTTTTAATGCTTTACAATATGCCAAATCAAGTGCTAAACCGCAATTTAATCGCCTGATTAGTTTGTCTACAATTTGCATGAGAATATTACCTATTTTTTCGGGTCGTCACAGTAGTCTACCCCCTTAACACTCCCAACGATGACACCACCCAAAAATTCCAAGAACCACGATCCCCACACCCTGAAAAACTACCCCCTACTCATTCCACTCAGCCATCACCTGCCCTTATTACTAACACACCCGCCAAAAACACCACTAAAAAATTCCCACAACCACCACATCATCAAAAATCATAACCTATAACCCCCTACTCATTCCTCCCGTCCATCACCCCTCCTCACCAATATCCCCCGTCCAAATCTCCACCCCATCTCCGTCCACCCCTAAATTACAACTGCACCCCAAATTCTGCGACCCCGAAACACCCTCGCGTCATGAAAACCAGCAGAAGCTGGAAGGCCGCCGTGGTCCAGAATCGAGAAAAGTCGACGGGGCAAGGAGCAGAAGAATGCCCCCATCAAAGGGCGCGTCGCCTCATTGACGTAATGCGATCGCGCGGAGCTCGAGGGCCGCGACGATCTCGCGCCGGATTAATCTTCGTATGACGTCCCCGTTGCACTCTCCAGCCGCACTTTGACGCCGCGGATTAGAATCCCCCTTGGTCCTCGCGGGAGTCCCCCCTCCCCCCCCCTCCCCCTCCCCCGTCCCCCGCTTTCTCATTAATCACGCGCGCCTGGCCCCTTTGCGCGAGAAGGAGCGCGGGAAGGGGAGCCAGGAGCCAACGAAACCACTCCACGATATTTGCATTCGGCTAATTGTTCAACAAACGTTGCGACCAGCGTAGCCACGCTCCTATGCAAATGGCCATACGGGCAAACACGGTGTAATATGCGGCTGCGTGCGAGTTCTACGGCCGCTTTATTCGCAGCCGGACAGCTTATCGTCTGGTTGCAGCGTTTTCGCCCTGACGCGGTTTAATTAAGTTCCACTGGCTGCCGGATACCGTAATTTTCGCGGTTATTCATTCCCCACGGTTTTCATCGGCCCCTCAGTCATCCCCTTACTGCAGCCTGGGCTCTTTCTAAGATTCATCCATGGTAACTCGCGGGAGATTAGGGGATGGTTATACTTCTCCGAGGAGGGAGCTTCTAATCGAACGACAGCGCAACTTGCTTAAGTGTTTTGGCAGTCGAAGTGAAGATGGAGATGTACATATATTAGTGTTGAAGTTGGACTGATGAACCTTTACCATTTCGAGTGGGTCAGGCCTTCCAGAAACGTTCGCTTCGTCACGGGCAAACCATCGAGGACACTTGCACAACACTCTCAATGCTAGAGTCTTAGATTTGTTTACTGTAACTGAGTGTGTTTAACGATTTAGATCTTGTGGCAGAGTAATGCTCGAGCAGATTATCCGTTTCATCCTTTAGAGCTGGTTCGTTCCCACCGATTGTCTGCCAACACAATCCCCAGCGCGTTGCCGGCAGTGTAACAATCCCGCCACGTATCTGCGTTACGGGGACAATATCGCAGCGTTCAGAGTTCGTTCCTGCAGATAAACGTGTCACGAGCAGAATAGCAACGCACCTCCGCGCGATTAGGGACAGGCAGCGTTGAATTCCCCAACGCCTAAGACGCTGCTTATGCTTGTGTGTGCGTCAGTCATTGACGTGACACCGGGCTTGGGGGAGGAGGAATCCGTCGACGATCTGGATAATCGAATTATGCCAGTCTGGTCCAGGAAACGGGGGATCCAGGTCGAAGTAGACACGACGTTCCGGTTATTAGCTCGGGAGACTTTTCTTCCTACTGTCCGCGAAAGTGAGATCCATCCTCGCGGTACGCTCGGTCCTCCCGAGTTAGATTTGTGGCGAAGTTACTCGGAAAGTTTGACTGAAAATTAATCGATGGTAGTACCGCGGGCGCCCAGGACTCTTCATCAATCCTTGTTCGCCGAGTTGCCGTATGGCCATCAATTTTTCCAAAATGGATCACCCAAACAACGAATCACCTCCGACTATATAAATTCTGTCTTCCTGAAGAGTTTAATAGCGAATCTCAGACGAAAGTATAATACAAAGTACAGAAAGGTAGGTTTCTTTTCTAAATAATTTGTTTGCCTGGATACATTTGATTTATTGAATCTATTTAATCAGCGAGCGCAACGCGTTCAACGCCCGTCTGACCGATTAATGCTACAACGTGGAGTAAATTTAGAAATTTCGTTGGCCGTTCGTTAATTTTCAAACGCGCACGCCGAGGTCGGCGGGGCTCTCATGCATGGAAAGGTGAAAACATTAACAGTTTGTTTTAATCAGTTTAAGTAGTCCTCCTGGGGGAGCAAAATCCCGGTGTTGTTACATCTGAACACACAGGTCGAATTCCTTGGCCCACTGTACCGTGAATTATCACGCTTCATTAACTACACTTACGAACTAAAATCGAATTATGAATTCATGGAAACGAGAGCTTTGAAGCTCGTCACCCTCACATCAGAAAGCCCCTTCATACAACATCCCTCACGAGCATCGTCAAATCAATTATCATTCCCTTAGAATTCCTCTTCCAAAATAATGAAAGATCACAAAGTGAAAGGCTGCGTACTACAGTGCTTCCTAAACATTTTTGATTCGTGATCCTCTTTTATAATATTCAAATAACGTAAAGTAAATTTAATAAGGTAAGGAAAAAACACATTCAAAAACTAGATATTTTAGAATATAATTGTAACTTAAGGGGTTACATACGTTCTCAACTTTCGAAAAATCGATTTTTGTGTTTTCACTGAAATAAAATGTTGATAGTGTGTAGAATATAGGGCAAAAAGTATTAAAGCGATATCTCAATATTTAACGAAGATATTTGTCATAATGTGAGAGCGTACACGGTCGAAGAAATTCGGAAAAAATATATTCTTCATCATATAGTATCCTTAATCGAGCTACAAATAGCGCCACGAGAGATATACTGCTCGGCACTATTTTTTGCCGAATATATGATTATGTAGAGATTAATTGAAAAATAAATGCCTAATTGTAAATATTATAACAATTGGGATGTAAGATTGGCTTCAATTTGCACAATTATTGTGAGAAAGAAGACGCTAACAGACTAAAACTCGTTGGCTCGTGGCTCGTCTTGTTCGCAGATTGAGCAGAAACTCCACAAATGTACAAACTGCGAAAAGGGAGGATCCACAGTATGCTACTGGAATGACAGATTAAGTGTAAGTTACAAAAAATGTATTTTCAATACTTTCTGTCCTTCTTAACATTAAACGCGTTTTTCCTGAAATCACATTTTTCTACTTGCCAGCGTGATAACTTCGATAATTGAAGTGTCGGATGCAATAAGGGGACTAGCGCTCGAAAATGGGAAAAATTATTATCCAAACGCTAAGAAAGAGTGGAAAATTAAATTTTATTAAACTGAATTTTTAAAAATATAGTGTTGTAAAGCTGGTCACGACACACACCTTTTCTATTTACAGTTTGTTTATCCAATCATTACTATTCGAGCTAAAAATTTTAAACAAAAAAAGTCCCCTTATTGCATCCGACCCTTCAATTGAGAACATTTTTCTAGGGCCATCGGGCCATTTTTTGAAATTTGTAATTTTGAATATATTTTTTACTATTTAAAGATCGAATTTTTAGACGAAAAATTGACTTCTTTCTTCAAGATGGCATCATCTTCCTATTTTATAAAAATTCAAAAAGTTGGCCCGATGGCCCACTGCTACAACACCATTTTATAAGGCCGGCGTTGAATTTTGAATGTTGAGTTTTTTTCAGGGAAATACCATGCTGATAAGAAGGCCCTCTTTTTGGTGCAGAGGTTGCTGCAGCCGCATAAAACGAAGGGCAATATTTGACCGAAGTATGTGTCAAACAAATTTTTTTTTATATGAATAAAGATTCCACGAACAAGATACAATTATAACATTTTCGATTTATTTCACATCTCTCTCTCGAGAAAAAAGACCTAAAAATGATTAATTATCTGGCGCCGAGAACGTAAATAACCCCTTAATAATATTAAAAAAAAAAACGTGACGACGCCCCAAAAAATACTCCGCGACCCACAAGTTGGGAATCACTGGCATCCTACAAGGAAGAGCTGGAATATCACATATACATATTTCGCAACTAAAAAAGCATCCAATAAACCCCCTAAGCAATGACTGCTCTGTAAAAACTTCCCATCCCCATGGAACTAAACACCATTGAAGCAAATATGCCCCCCTTTGAAACAGTTATACTTAAGCAATCCTACATCCACTTCAACTCCTCGATTCCCCTAACAAAGAAGCTTCCAACGACGCAAAACTCATTACGCTCGAATCGAGCCTCGCGTTTGATTCACAGGCCCCCGTGCAGCGCCTGCTCGCGTCGGATCTCGAAACGTTAAGATCTGGTGGCACGAGTCGAGTGCATTACGACACGGGACGGAACAATTCGCCGTTGCATCGGCGTGCACGACACACCTGGGGTGATGCTGATGAATGGGCCGAATTAATGGCATATGGCGCGCCAGTATCGCCCGCAGAAAGATTTCTACCGCTCAGAATACACAGGGCGGACTCGTTGCCCTGCGCTGCGCTGTCACCGCGGGGCTCAGACACCATATGCGTGGCCGGGATGCGTTGTCGCGAGAAAGGAAACGAAAAACCGATGGAAAAGGGGGTGGCGGGACATCGGAAACAACGGGTGTAGGACAGGGGGTGGGGAACGGTGGAGGAGGGAGTCGGCGGTGCGACGGAACAATCGGACGTTGGAGACAATGAGAGACTACTTTGTCCACGAACTTTGGTCGCCGCGAGGGCGAGACTATCAGCAGTTAACGCTCCGCTTTTCAGCCCCGTGGAGGCGCGTGCACGCTGGAGCGTCGCGGGGCGTCCTTTTCGATCGTCGGCGATTGTCGCGCGGGAATGAAAAGGCCGCGTCCCGTTCCTGTAGAGGCTGCAGTCCCAATTGCTCGCTTTTCAGGGGAAAAATATTCGCCCAACGACTGCTGGCTCGTCGAACATCTAATTGTTTGCTGGTTTTTATTGCTGTTTTATTGGTAGAGGTTGTGTATTCACGGTTTACGCGTGGCTACTCGGGGGGCTTGAATTTAGCGTTCTTAACACTGTGTAAGGTCGGGTGACTTTTTTAGAGGAATGTCACTGCTGTTAAAAGTATTTCTATGGAGATTAAGGATATTTCCATGGACTAAATGGAACTGACAAGGGGGTGAGTAGAAATGAACAGGGCACTTTTGTCGCGGGTTAAACTTGAAGCCTTGCAAATCTCACAACCAGTAACTAACTCCAGGAATATTTAGTTTTTCGGTTTGGGAATTCCTTTCTGAGAAGAGAATGTAGGTAAATGCCGAGATACTTGGCGCTGCTGATTGCTGATGTAAACGAGTGGGTGTTTAACTCAGAAATGAGGGAACAGCCGGGAGATGTCTCGCAGGATGAATATTTATAGGCGGAAAAGCGCAGCTCGTTGAACTAGAGTATTATTGCGTTCCAGATCGCAACTTTCACTCCGCGTGCAGTTTTAATCAACACCCTTCAGACTAATACACGCGCTGCTGCTCCGGCCGCGGAAGTTCAAGCGCCCAGATGTTTGAGCAAGACGGGGGACTAAATTGGTTTCGACGCTAACTTCCACGGGAACGTTTAATAGAATTAAGAATCGAGAGGATACAGGGATGATAACGCGTACGGGTCGGGTCCAAGTTAAAGTCCGTGCACGGGATTCGAGTGGCTCCGAGGATTCTGGGGAGTTCAAGTCCGATCTTAGGAATGCTAGCTGCCTCCAGTGCGTTAATATGAAGTTCCGCCCAAGTCCAACTTCATCCTGATCCTTAATGCCGCTCTTGACTCCCGGGGTAAACTAATTTCATCCTACCAACCGGTTCGTTGCAGTTTTGTTCATCCTCGTGTATACGTGTTGTGCAAGTTTGCGAAACACTTCCCTGGAAACTATTATCGCAGACAGATTCTTCAGGCGGAGCACACCCTATGTACTGTATACTTCTGCTCCAAAACGGGATACCTTAAAAGCATGCGTGAACCTTCGTTTCGATCTTCCTGGTCAAATTCACGAGCGGACGAGCCCCGACCTTCCCCAACGAGTCCAATGCGAGCCAGACTCAACGTCAATCTTCCACTGTATTAAGTTCGATTTCTACATCAGGATCAAACATTAATCCCAATTACGCCGAGAAAGTAGGCACCACCAATCCCAACTGTCCCTCAGCTCCTATTACGTTAGTGGATGCCCAGGTTGCAACCTCGGATCGCGCAGCTCGTGTTTCAGGTGCGCCCCGGCAAAATTCCCTCAGCCACCCCGGCCAGCCATCCCTCCAATAAACGCAGCCTTATTTCTCGGCCTAATACGCGGCGGAATCGCGTGAAATTGGATAAGAGATGACCTGGTCCAGGCTCCTCCGGCCCCAGCGGATAACGGACTGCTTCCAGATATGCGGCGAACGGTGTCGCTCGGTATCTCGCGGCGCAAACCCGCCTTAACGCCGCGCATATGCATGCAGCTTCCGTAAATATGAATTCATTCCACCCTCTGCAAACGCCAGGCGACCTTACTGCACCGCGACGAGCGAGCATCCTCGAGCATCTTCCCTCCCAACAAACCTCGTCCTCTCTCGGTCTCTCCCCCGCGTTCAGCTCCGTCTCGGTTCTCACCCCTCGCGTCGGCCTCTTGTTCCTGCGTCCCCCCTTTGTGCACCCCCTCGTTCCACCCCCCCCCCCCCCGTCGTCCTTGCCGCCGTCTCGATTCGTGGCGCGCGTCGAACCTTCCAACGCCGATTCTTTTCGCCCCCTCTAACGCATTCCCTCATTCCCCTTCTATCTCAATCTTCCAACGCCGATTCTTTTCGCTCCCCTCCCGCCCAACTCATTCCTTCTTTCTCCTTCCATCTCAGGGACACGGTCTTCTTCGCTCGCCCTCCTCCGTTTCGCTGTCTTCACCCGATGCTTCCTCCCTGTCTTGGTTCTCGAGCGTGTAACTAAGGGTGCGCGCCCGGGGGAGTACGTACTTGGGCGGCACAATAATCAACACGCGGGGTCCCGTGAATAACGGAGGCACGAAGGAGTGCACACGAATGCCTGGCCACGTCACGTTCAGAATTGCAGATACGCGGGACCAGGGGTTCTCTGTTACGGGTCCCCGCAGCGTGATTGGGGATTCCCGGACCCGGGCGCGCGGTATCTGGTGATCGTGATTCATGGGCGCTGCGCGTTTCGGTTTCTGTCGAGGAATTTCTAACGGGAGAAGCATCAAGGAGGTATTCTGGTCTACCACGCGGGTTTCATGACCATTTTTCAGAATGTTTGTATGGGCGATCAAAGTAAAAATCTAAATAAAAATCTTAATCGGCGTTTTAACTACAGGTACTTACAAATTTTTTGTCGTGAAAAAATTAGTATGACATGTCTGCATGAAGACACGAAGTTTGTGCGTTTTGCCACGATGCTGCAAAATAGCTGCCATGATACCACGATGTGATTGCCCTTTTGCACAGATATTCGGAAACGATGCTATTCTTGTTGAAGTAAGGTTCCTCGTCATTTTGGAAGTGGAGGGTAGAGTTTTGAGGGGGCTACTCGGGAGGCAGAGTTTTTATCTATCCCACCTTTCCGAGTTGAACTTTTCATTGAAGTGTATATTTTGCAAAAGCCTGCGCCACGATAGCGTAAACCTTAGAGTTCCTTCGTTAAGACTCTTCCGCGTTTAATTCCTGAAACGAAGGGGTTGCGGTTTGGGGGCGCAACAGTGCGAGAGTTAACGTCGAAGGTCCTGCGCGGCGACGCAGGCGTTTGAAAATTTCAGGGCTATGAAAATGGTTGTAGGTGTTAAAACTTGGCTTGCTCCGCTCCTCGGGGCTTCGCTCCGCGAAACGGCGGTGTCTTAAAACGCGGGGTTATAATAATTTTATCTCGCTGAACTATAAGCGTGTTCCTGCTTTGTTACACGGCAGATAAACTCTCCCTGCTGCCCGGGAATATTTTCATATTCCGCGGGAAATGAAGGAAACTGTTTTTAATATGCCATGAAAGCTCGCGGGGCCGCGCTCTTTCGACTATATCAAAAGAGGTTATCCCGAAGAAAATATACACCGATGGAAAAAATATTAGCCTCAGTCGGGGCAATCGCGAACCTTTTACAGCGCGTTAAATTCCGGAATATCTGGCGAACACGTAACCCAGAAGAAGTTTTAATTACTTTAGTAGTTCTAAAGTGCACATTTCGTGGTTCGATAAAAACGAAACATTCCTGTGCAAAGTAGACTGTCAAACAAACATACAACCGCGAAATGACGTTGGTTCCTCCCCTATAAAGCAGTACAGTTACTATCTTTCTTAAAGAATAGCACTTTTATATTACCTACGTCCAATGTTTAATTAGTCACAAAACTTCCAACCACAGGATTTCAGTTCCTTACCAAAGTACCTATGCTTCTTTAACCCCTAAATTCTGAGGGTCTAAATATGGGCCAGTTGAAGTATTGGGTCGTAGTGGGTGTTTCACTCTATCGGAAAAGTTGTAAAAGTACGACTGGGAAACAAAACGAGCTGTGGGAAACATATAATTGCTTGCATTTGTTTGGTTAACGTGTTGTTTTGCAAAACGTCTTCGGACGAACGAATCTTAAAAGATTTTACAGGTATATTGGTTTTATTTATTTTTAACAATAATCTGTTGAGCTAAGAGTTATTTTGCTATGAGCACTATATTGTTGACATTGTACGCTTCTTTTAGCTCAATTTTTTGTAATGAATGTCATCGCGCAGTAAGAATAACTTTCACCGCTCTAAACGTCCATAAATAAATAGTCTTAGACGTTGGAATTCAACAGAGGGGGCAGCCAGATGACGAGGATGCAAGTTGCATGTATTGCGAAGGACTTTTCTCTGAAGACACAGAGGGAGAACTTTTGTTGAAGTGTTTTCAGTGTTATGCCTGTGCAGGTGTTGAAAGATACATATCCGTCTGTGACTACTTTAAACAGACCATCAGCATCGAAATTTAATTTCATTAACATTTTGAACGTGTTTTAAAAAAATTCAATCTGAAAATATGCAGTTTCCACTGTTCGTTTAGATTATTTTAATAGTAGTCCATATTTAGGCAACACTTAAAACAACGAAGATTCCTACTGTTATTGTAAATATAGAATTTGGAAATAACATTACTTTTCCTCAGCTTATTTCAACTCCATATCATAAAGTAAACATATTTAACACGTAAATGCAAGTGTCGCGTCATAAAAATTTTCAACAGGTGTGGCAGAAATTCTGAAATAAAAGTGCCAGCCCATATTTAGACCACTTCCTCTACTCCTCCACAGCACAATCCCGTGATATCGATACGAAGACCGCCAACGGTGTGCCGGACACCAGAAACTGTTACACTATCGATACGCGAAAGTATTCCCTCATTCGGTCAACCAGCGTCCCATGTCTGGCTGCGTATCGTCCCTCATTATCCCATAAGCGGATTAGCTTAACAAGATCACTCGTCGACAGCCATGATTAGAAATCACGCTTCAGAGGATTAATGCACATCCCATGCGTATTATCCGTGCAGTCATGCTCGCCAAGCTTGCGTCGATAATATTCGATAACCTATAAAGCAATAGTTGCGGATAATTCGACGTCGCGATCCACCGTTTTCGAGTGGCTGCTAGAGCTAGAGCGACGTTGGATTTCGGTATTCTACATAAAGGGGGAAAACATTGTACGAAATCGGAAAAATCGATCTTTTTATTTACATCTTCTGAATGACGTACGTTTCAAGAATGCACTTTCCAAATTTTATAAAGAAATTCGTAAAATTGACGGAGATATATTGTTTTCCGTGAAGCGGTGTCACTTTGAACGCGTTTTTCTCAGAATGACATCTTTCAACCGCGTTGACAGTAGGTATATAAAGAGAACTATACATCCAATTGACACGAGTAAGGCCATTTATTGTGCGAAGAACCCGTCTCTATTACACGACGTTCAGGTTTTTTTAATTAATGACCCCCCTTATTTTTGCAACAGCATTTCTTTCTAAAATATGAATTTTCTTTAGTGATTTTTCTGTACGTCCTTTAATGGACATAGGCTTCTAGTTTCTAAATATTTTTTAATTTTTGAATTTAGATTAACCGTTTGGCTAAAGCACTGTCAACGCCAGAGTCATGAATTAGTTTGAAAAAAAATTGTTTACCCTTCAATATGTACATATTAACTATACTATGCAGTGCATTAATTTACTTGCGTTATTTGGTTGAAAAAAATTCCCAAAATACCCTTACTTTACAGACCGTTACAGTGTTTTCCCCGCTTAACAAGAGTGGAAAACTCGAGGTGTAATTCAGCGATGAAGTGCGATATTGAACGGACTGTCGCAGGCGAGCGCCGCAGAACGACCAAGAATATTAATAATGTTCTGGTCGGTCCGATCGAATCGAACGAAATTTTATTATCAAACGTGGAACTTGAGCGTGGCTTTGATCGCGGCGGAATAGGGAATCACTGATGTTGTAATATTTGCCGATGTGAAATATCCCGGAAATTTGAGAAAGATCGAGCGCAATTAACGGGTGACGGTTATTACCGTTATCGACGTATTGCGAAATTACGCTCGACTCTATTATTAATTCGATGTTTGATTATTTGGAAGCTGGTTAAGCGAGATTTCAATCATCCCCGCTATCTGTGCGCTCCTTTCGTGATCGAGGGGGGGGGGGGGGAGGGGTGTGTGAAATTTTTAATTGCTTGTTCCCCTTTGGCGGAATTTAATATGCAACAGCTTTGTGCTGCGCGTGTGTTTGCATTTTTAAAGTTAGCGCGATTCAGGCGCGAATGGAATGGTACTGGAACAACGGGGTGGCGTGATGTAGAAGTAATCTGACGTGGTAAACTAATTCCGCGAAATTTTCCATGCCACCAGAAATACCTAGTTGCCAAGTTCTTGTTGGAGATACTACACTCTGTTGAATGAGGACGTAAATTTTCGAACGAATTTACTTTCGCACGCAATTCTTCTCGTGAAATATGTAATTAAACATTCATCACATAATTGTATATTTTATGATCTAATAAAGTCGCTATTATTATTAAGAGTTTAAGACCACTCTAGTGGAATATAAACTCGCCCAACTTCTACCTCCATATAAAATTCCAAACAACCAGCAATTCAGTCACCTTTAGTTATCCAATTTCACCTTCGCTGATCTGATGTGTATATAACAAAAAAATACTAAAAATATTCTACCCTAGTATCAACCACCAAAATTTCCACAATTTCCACAACTGTCTCACACCCGCCAAAATCAAGAAATCTATCAAAATCCGACCACATCTAATCGATCACATCCCAAGCTATACCCCAGAGAGTTCCTCCACCCCCACAATAGATTTTCCTCCCGAATCCTCCAGCACAATGTCGCGAAATGAGTCTAGACCTCGCAGGCCATCAGGAGCCTGCAATTTTTATCCACCGACGCGCGTTTCCGCAGAGTCCACCCCACGGTCGGCAATAAATCCCGCAGACGCGCTCCCCGGAGGCTGGTCCCGTGAAAAGGCATCATCAAGGTGCGTGGCGAGGCACTTACGCGCCAGGCTATGGAATAGCCGTTGCACAGCGAAACGAAGAGCGCCATGGGACACGCGCGACTTCTGTTCCGCCCGCCTCTTCATTACGGGCGCGTAACGTCCCGTTCATCCGCGGACGAGTCGACAAATCACGCGTTCCGCGGTGTCTTCCGCGTGTGTGTGCTCCGGTTCCGGGATCCGGATGGTCCAGGTGCCCTCGTCACTGCGGTGTTTGTCTATCCCTAGGCCGCATCCGTCACTGTCTTCGTGTATCACGCGAACGTTTCGTTACTTCACTGGCGCCAGTGGCCATCGCCCGCCGCGAAACTGAGTTCTACTACTGGCTTCTCCGTGGCTCTCTTCGAAGGTTTCAATGGAAACGGGGCGAATTGGGTTTATAGCTGGTCCGAACGGTAGATTAGTAATTTGATGACGTTGGTGGAGGTTTTTGCCGAAGGAATTTTGCATTTTGGCAATTGTTGAACAAGGGAGGGCCGTTGTGTGTTGTGCAAAGGTAATTTAAAATCCATGCTCGTGCATGAAACAATTTGAGTAGATACTCGATAAATATTGTTATATTTGGTTTTCAAATTGATTGCCTGCGTAACCTATAAGGAATATAATTGTGGGGCTCAGTTTCAAGGGTCCGCTTGAAGTCAGTTAGCTGAATATTGTGAAAAATTGAATAATGAAATTTGTTTAACACGGCGCTGTGTACTCGCGGAATTAACAAATGTTATTTATACAGCTGTTCAATCACGTAATTATCCCTCTGCTCCACAGGCCAATTCCTACCGGTCTATTGTTATTAATCGATCTATTGGCTCATCTGCTACGGATCAGCCATGCGATACGACGTTGATACGGTGACTGGTGATCTACATGTCCATCTGTTTGTCGCGCTTGATTTGAATCATTGTAAGCGCGATACCCTGATGAAGTTTGGACGCGTGGCATAAGGGATGGCAGTATGTGGAGCCGCTGATCAGAATAGTGGCTCGACAGCGATATAATTAAGAAGCTTTTCCTGTCCCAGTCTTAAATGCACAATTTTCGAAAGTACCTATTTAAAAATAATAAAGCGGCCAAGCTCCACTGAATCCTTAACTTGCGATAGTTCCGCCAAGATCCCCGTCCGCCTGGGAATTCTCGAAGTTGATTTGAAAACTGATCAAAAATGTACAAACCCCCGAGGATGAGCGGCGCGGGCAAAGAAAGTTGGCGGACTGAGTTACATCTTATATCACTGTTTCTCGTATCGGCTACCAAGTTTTAAGCGTTCCTCTGCGCGAGGTAAAGTTGTCTTGCACCAGCCTCGCCCCGAGATACACGTGTTGATTCCATGGTAGTTATTTGCAGTACCTGCTGTGAGATTAATGTCGAGAGAGATTCGTCTAGAAACATCTACTTTTTCACCCTACGCCACTAACACCAGTAACTGTAAATCTACTTCCACCAGTATCTACAAACACCTCTATCAATACCAAACGAAGTTCTCTTTACCTCAGAATTAACCCTGCTTTTTCAATTTGATCACAAAGCAAGCCCTGCACACGTTCTCTCAGATAATTACACTGTCCAACAAAATTGAACTTTTTTTCTGTTCTGTAACATTCAATAGTCGATTCTTATAGATTGTTGTGCGCTGAAAGGAATCCACAAGGATTCATAGAATAATTTGACGGAACAAGCAACCGAAAAACTATTACTATTCGAACACAAAAGATGTTCAAAGTTGAAAACTCATTTTTTTCCCACGCTTGATGTATTAAGTATGAATTATCTTACAAGGAAACACCGCGAAACCGGACCTACCGATTGGAACGCAACTTTGTGGGTTTTTAGAGTGACTAAAAACAAGAACAACGGTGTGTTTCATTTGGGCCCTATGCCCTTCTAAGGGGGTGAAAATTAACCTGAAACTCAAATTGGCACATCTACTTTTTCGCGTATAACTCTCAAAGTATAACAGACAGAAAAAAATGTTTCAATCAAAAGTTTAATGGTGCAATAAGCGTTACAAACTTGCGTTAACAAAATTTTGAAAAGAGTTTAAAAAAAAAATACCTGAAATAAAAAAAACTTTTTTCAAAATTTTGTTAACGCAAGTTTGCAGCGCTCATTGCACCATTAAACTCTTGTTTGTAACATTTTTTTCTGTCTGTTGTACTTTGAGAGTTATACGCCAAAAAGTGGAAGTGCCAATTTGACTTTGAAGTTAGTTTTCACCCACTTAAAACTCGATAAGGGCCAAATGAAACACACCGTTGTTCATTTTTTGAGCCACTCTAAAATCCCACAAAGTTGCGTTCAAATCGGTGAGTCCGGGTTCGAGGTGTTCCCTTGTCAGTGTCACTGACTTATCCCGGCGACACCCAACTCATGGGACATCAATTTTAAGACATAGTCTTTTTCTAATATAATAGAATTATCTTGCTTCAGTTGCTATTCACAGTTTAACCCTTCTTTTGTCCACTACCACAAGTCCCCCCTGCAGACCCCAGCGTTCGCTTGTTGAGAAGTTGCTAAAGCCTCGCCCGCGGTCGAAATTAGCTGACAGTCAGCTCGCCTCGCTCGTACCACTCCACAAAGGAACTTCCGCTGCAGATGTCCGAGCGGAATGATATTTCACTGGAAACGGACCGACGCGGCCTCGCGTCTTCCAGACCCGTATCTATTTCTCACGATCGCGGAAATCCGTGATACATGGATGAACGAGCCCCGAATGCTAGGCACTTCCGCCCTCCCCTTGGAGCCGCGCGTCATCCACGTCGGGGCACATCTACTTGCTTTAATTGGGATCAGCTTGCCAGCCACTCGGCGCGAGACAAATGAAAGAGAGCGAAAAGGAGTGTCGCGAGGGTTCTGAGTGCACACCGGGCACGCAACAACTCGTTCTTGAATCCTCGCCGTCGCTTTATTTCCATCCCGCTCCCTGTGTGTCTGCCTGTTTGCTTTCCCGCCGTTCCCGACCCCGACCCCCGCGGACGATCGCTGCCCCTCACCCACGGCCACGTCCTCTTTCGTCGAAACGCATCTTCGTTAACGCTGCGACACGAAGCTGACTACCCTTCGCGCGTTGGCCTTCAACGCTTCTGGAAGGGGCGCCGCGGGTCTTCACGGCACCGCGCGAAAACGGTGAAAAGAGGCGGAATTCGTGCGAATGGGGCGAGGAAGTTCGCGTTCAGCTGGGACACGTTTTTGGTTTTAATTTCTGCGGGATAGTAGTGGTGATAATGGCGTAATTGATTTCGAAAACATCTGTTTAAGGGGATGTTCCGGTCTAGAGTCCATAAAAATAAGTGATCTTTAGGAATTAATTAAAGGAAAACTACCGCAGATCATTTAATGGGACTTTTCGCATTGTATTAAGAATGTTTTAAAGTACAGAAATATATTTTGCTCTCTGTAATTGGTCATTGCAAATGGCACTGTGGATTTGTTGAAGTGGAGGCGTAAAAATTCATTAAAAATGGTGGGACTTTTCGAATTGCAAAAAAAAACTTTTAAACACGTATTCTTAAAAGATTGAACATTCGAAAAATTAAATTAAAAAAAATCGACTTTTCGCCATTTTTGGACCTGGACCATCTCTTAAGACTTTGGGAGAAGAAGAGTTTTCATGTAGCGAAAGTAGTGCTACTCTATTAGCATGATTTGTATGTTATTGGGGTGGATTAATAATGTATAATATAATGTCAATTTTTATTAAAGTAAGTAAGAAATAAGTCTTCGAGTGCTGGGTGTTAAATATGCTTAAGATTTGATGAAATTTCAATCACTTATAATATTACGACCCTATTAATAAAAAATGTGACTCAGTGAATTTATAAATACTCCCAGTAGATTATAATTTATTTTCTTTTTCGTTTGACTGAAGCACGAATACTTGTGATACCATAACTGGCTAGTTGCAAACTTGCGGGAACATTAAGATCTCCTCTCCAAAGTACAGAGCACGAATAACTGACAATTTCGAAAACTAAATGGGCCTTTCCATTACCAAGAACTCTGGCTGAAACGAGTCAAAAACGCTTTGTTAATTAAACAAGGTCCTGCGCTCTGTCTCGTTCGGTCCAATTTCCACCGCTGTATTTGCATATTCCGTGATGCAGAGAGGAATCCCTGGCACGGCGGTTGAGCTATAACGTGGATTTCTGGACGCTGCTGCGTCGTAAACTTTGTTTATTACGAGCAGAAATTAGAGTCGCGCCGAAATCTTTCGTTGGTCGAGCTGGTGGGAAGATAAGCAACGGAGGACGATTGCATTAATGGCCAATTTATTATTTCCACCCTCAAATTTCCACCACTTCGAGTTTCTTAATTACACAGCACCAAAGAACTTTTCAAGCCACCACGTCGTCATTTCAAATAAAGCAACCAACATTTCAAATAATTTTTAATCGAACCAAGAAAATCCACCTCTAAATAGTTAATTCTACAGTTTCCTTCAACCAAGTTTGGCAAAGTTCTTTGAGTTTCCACCATCCTTACGACGACCGAAATGAAGAAACCACCCAGCAAATTCTTTTAATGAAAATGTCGACCTTCTTCGCGATGGGTCAAATCCTCGGAGACAAAGAAGCCTGCTCCGTGAATTTTCTATTCCCTGTATCAAACGTGCTCGAACAGTTCTAAGCAGCCACGTTTCCCTGGGAAACAGCGGAATTATTTATTCGTTCTGAAAGGATCACTCTTGTTCGGGAGCACGTTTGTTGCAAATTATTCTTTCGTGTCTGTAAAGGACGCGGTGGATTTTAATTTTTTAGATACCGTGCAGTTGAAGCAATGTGACAAAAGGTTGTGTTTCGACAAACGGATAATGGGGAATCCTACTTTTGGGGCTAAAAGCATAGCAAACTTTGGGAATTATTTTTTTTTTAAGAAACTAGCGATTCGATTCATCTGGAATATGGACCATGTTTTTATGCATCTTTGAAGAAGTTGCAGTTTTTTTATTATTAATTTTTAATAATAAATATAGGAGTTATGCATAGTAGAGTACCAGAATACCGATAAATTATATACTTCTTTTGTTACATAAGAAAATTGCGCAAAATTGGAAAGCAAAAAATAACGGTTCTGACATTTCAATTTCAAAACTCGACACTCTCCACAATACATTTTTTTGGTTTTATTCTGGTTGACCAAACTGAAGTTACACAAGTATAAAGTAAATATCAATATCAATATCAATATCAATATCAACATCAATACAAATATCATGCACACCTGACGAATGTTGCGCGGTCTGTTTGTGGATCATGCATAACTCCTATATTTATTACTAAAACTCAATAAAAAAAAACCTGCAGTTTCATCAAAGATGCATAAAAAATGATCCAAATTTCATACGAATCAAAACGCTAGTTTCTTAAAAAAAAAATCCCAAATTTTTGTATGTTTTTAGCCGAAAAAACAGGATTTTCCTTTAATTATTCTACGGACCCAAAATTCCAGCTGCTTCTTCCCTCTCTTCGAGCTCGTAGCTATCGACGTTCATTTTCGCCCGCACATATTTTCCAGGGCGAAAGGAGTGCCGCTGACGTTCTGGCCAAAATGTGGCATAGGTTTCTGAATAATTGTGGAAACTTCGGTCATTAGGTCTAGCAATTAGTTCCCTCGACCCGAGAACAGATTAATTTGAATCGTTACACGCACCATCGTGCCCCTACTCCACAATCTTCGCCCGCCTCGCACACTTCTACAAGATGTCGCGGATGCAACGAATCAAAGAATGAAATTGATGTTAACGTTCATAAAACACTTTCCAGTTCACAACTTTCAAAGGTTCCCTTCAATTTACCCTCTTCAAAGCCACCACACCCAGGTGCAAACGGAAATATTGCAAGGAAGTGCACCACAAAATGGCCCTTAATGCAACATTTAAAGAAAGAAATGATTGTTTCATTGAATAAAGACGCCCTGCAGAGAGGAAATCGTTTTGCAACGCACACGTACGACTTCTTTTCCCGACGAATCAAAAATCCATGAAAAGGCAGTTCGTGGTAACGTTTGCAGCTTGTGCTTTTTCGCCGCAATCACGTGAAAGTTTCTTGCGATGAAAGAAGCATGGAAGTCCGTGGCTCGTCTGAAAGGGCTTGTATTTTTGAAAAGACCGCTCTGCGGCTTCTACTTGTTGAAGCTCCTTCCCCTGTCATTTAGCCCATTTCGCTTCCTTTAATTCCCTTTTCGCGAGATTCCTTTCCATGCAATTTCAGGGAGGTTTGTTCAAACTCCGTCCCGCGAAAATGTAAGATTTAACCCGCTGTGCGTTGGCCTCGTAGGATGCAGCGGGACAATGTGACATTGTCTTTCTTCGTTTCCCTTTTCGATTTCCACCGTTTCCGGCTCCTCCTCCGCCCGCTTTTAGTCCCCGGACAAGGAAACCGCGCAAAGTTCTCCGCGGGATTTAACAACCGCTCAACGCAGCTTGAGAGTCGACGAACCTGCCCTGACTTTCCGCCTCCGTTGCTGGGACTTCATGATTCATGAGACGGTTCCCTTAGTTGCGCGGAATTAGGGATCTCTGGGTCACGTTTTAAGCCCTCTGATGATCGAAATTTAACGAGCTCCGCTGCGCTAAAGAACTCCTTCTTACGGCTCAGGACCTTCGGCGCAGTGTCGGGTAAAGGAGGAAATGTGTTCCGGAAAAATGGACACGGTGGTACGAGACTGAACTGGGGGGATGATCGAAAAGGATTTGGGTTTAAATTGGGTTAAATTTTAAAAAGATTACAGGAATCTTAATGTTAGCGTAATCAGTGAACTTAAGGGGTGCCACCTTGGACGCATGAAAATCATTGGTTTATTTAGCAATTTTTTTCTATTAAATAGTGAACTCAATAGAAAATCTGATTAATGGCATTTGGTATAAATTTCGTGGAGATTAAAAAAATTTGTTTATTTTATGTTCAACAAAACGGCGGTGCTAGAGCCGCTGCACTGTGTATATTTCGAAATAAACATTTTTATCGAAATGGCGAGTGTTTGAAGGAAAAGTTGATTTTTAACAGAAAATTTGTATATCTGTAAATTTGTACAAAACCGTATGTAGTTCTTTAGATTAAGCTGAAAGGAAGATTCTCTCAAAATTTCAAGCCAATCAGATAAAGTGTGCACCGCGCAGCCGCTCTAGTACCACGATCTTTTCGAAAAAAAAAAATTTTAATCTTCAAGAGATGTATAATAAATGCCATTAATCAGATTTTCTATTAAGTTTATTCTTCAAAAGAAAAAAGTTGCTAAATAAATCTGTGATTTTCATGCGTCGAAGGTGGTGGCATCCCCCTTAAATGAGGAAGATTCTAGATTTTAATACTAAGGGAATCATCTGAGTCCCCCATTAGAGGAACATATTGGGGGGGGGGGGACACAATAATTCTACGATCACTAACTTTCTAAAACACTACCATTCTTCTGTATCTATATATATATATAAAATTAATTTTCTGTCTGCTTGTTCGTAAAATAAGTTTACACCGCTACACAAATTTCGTTCAAATTTGGCTCATATGTTTTACACATTCGAGCGGAGGTCACTCTATAGGTTTCGTTGACCACTCCCACTTTTACGCTCTGTTATGTTATGTGCGTTTTCAATTACAACTCGCAAACCACGGTGTAATAGACAGGTGTTCCGACTCCTGTTCAGAATGTGTGACTTTTTCGTCCTAGTTCGTCTCGCGGCCGCTAGATTGGCGCTCAAGGAAAAAAGGCTGACTTATTGCGCATAATACCACTAAAAGCTCTTCTACCGCAATCGCATAAATGTTTGCGTACATGGATTTCTTATCACGACGCCTCTCACGACGGCCAGAGGAACCACACAGAAATCGGCACACAAAATCGCTGGGGTAAAGGTGCTGAGTGGGAACACCTGTCTATTACACCGTGTCGCAAACAACTTACTCGATGTAAACGAAAGTCGACCTTCTCTTTTTGCCTTTCTCGCTACTTTCATAACGACAATAACTATTTTGCTGTCCATAATACTGTCGCTTTTATTTTCAAACTTGCATTAACCCGGGCAACACAGGGCATTTTAGGGCAAAATACTTTCCAAAGTGATCCCTTCAAGTACCAAAATTACCCTCCACCGCGCATTGCACGCGTGTGAACTTAATTTAACGCGAAAGTCCCGATTACGAGCCCCAGCTATTGCCTTCCTTCTGCCTGGCCCAACGGTGCCTGAAAATTAACCGGACGAAGAAAAGAAAGAGCGCAAACGAACCAGCGGTAATCAGTGTGATGCATAGTCGCCCGGGTGTCTCTCAATAAGCAAAAGATTTATTTCCAACGGTCGCGCAGAAATGTTTAATTCATGCGATCGGTAATTTAGCAAATGCCCGCCACCGTCTCGCGTTCCTGCCGAACCCCCACCCCCCCCCCCCCTTGCATTTCCATAATTATTTCGGTGTTCCGCGAGGCTGCTTTATAAATCGATTACGGCCGATAGAATGTAAATCGACGAATAACCCATCGGAATCCCGGCGATCGTTCCCCGTTACCCCCGCCCCGGCCATTCTTCCCCATTCTTCCATTCACCCTTTGTGCCCCGTTTCTGCTCGCGATTCGTACGTTATCTTAGGAGGTCTCCCAGTTAACGCTGCAGCCCACGACACGGATTCCTCGTTCACGACGTGCTCCGTTCCTCGAATGGATTCCGCCGGTATATTGGGGCACATAGAAATGCCTCGTCCGGCCCCTCTCGCCCGCGCCGGCACCCATCCAGCCCGCCCGTTTCCCTCGCGCTGCAAAGGGGAGAGACAGCGAGGGAGACGGTGATCTTTGATGTCTTCTTGCGCCAGAATCCGACGAGATTTTCACGACGTATTAAAGCTAACGATGCTGCTTTACATGCACGAGTCACTCGCGCCCGGGTATCGTGACCCGGCGGAGACTTCAAACGTGAAACACCCGTTCAAGGGGGCACCAATCTGTGAGCGCTAAGGGGGCGCTGTTTATCAGACATGATTTACAGAGTGGTTTAATTAAAAACAACTGTTTCAATATAATATTCAAAATTGCTAGAAGCTTCTTCATTTCGTTCGGTACTTCCCCCTCCCGTTCGAATTCAAAATGACGAAACAATTTCCTCGCCACCCCAGCATTCTGTAAATATCGTTCACCAGAAAGACAACTATTCCACGCAAATAAAAAATCCACGATTTCAGAGGATTATCGTCGTCCTCGTCCCAGAATATTCCTCGTACACAATGGGGTTGGATGGGTGGGAAAATTAAATACCTACTACCGTAAAGCCAGCCCCGTGCGCTCGACGAGCTTAATCGTATTCGAGGCAACGCTTGAAATGTCCCCCTGGTTAGCACACCGGCGATCTTCTTTACCTAATTCGCCCACGCACGGCGTCGAATTTCCAACGGGTACAAGCGTCCCGCGCGACTCTCGCTTCCGGCTTCCGACGATTATCGCCGGGATTGTTGCCCTTCCATTAAAGCGCGAGGAATTTCAACGCGATCCTCCTTGCGTCATCTTCCGGCTAAACCCAGGAACGCGTCGCCTCCGCTCCACGTGTATTTTTCCCAACCCCGGTTTCCCCGGTTTCCTTCACGCCTACATTTTCCACGAGCCAGATCGATCACCCGCCATCCAGATTGGTTCGATCCCGCGGGGCTTAATGAATTTTAATATCCGAATTACCCCCGAAATCAGAATTTATTGCTCCGTCACGCAGATAAACAGCGTGGATTTATTAGCGGCCACGTCGATCGTGCCGCGCACGCGCGTCCCCTCGCACCAATTTCGTCGCCACCCCTCTCTCGGCCTTTTTTTCCCTTCCTTCGTTTTTTTTTCCACCCGCTCCCGCCGTTGTTCCTGGCCCTGGCGAAATTGCTCGGACCCGAAACAGTCGCGATTTATCGTCGTATCGAAAGTAACGGGGATCCGAATTTTTCATCCAGCGGGACGCCATCCGGTTTCGTAATATCCGCCGGATCCGGGCGATTTAGGGACGCTTGGTCCTAATTGGACTTCAATGACGCTGGCTTCAATGCTTGCTCGTCGGTGTCGTTTGTAACGCTCGCTTCTCGGCAGGGAAGTGTTGGGGAACGCTTGGGCGAAGGGTTGATATTTTGAAGGGGTTGGGAGCTTTTGGAAATATTGGATTTGGTAATTGGGGATTTTTGTAAGCTGTGAATGTTGAATGATTCTGAGCTCTGAGGAGTGAAATGTTTTGGATTATTTTAATTCCGTAGCTTTTAATTTTTGGTGATTGTGGGCTTCCGTGCATTGAGGTTGGTGGAGAATATTGTAAATTCTGGGGAACGATGAAATTGTCAGAGGAACATTTGGCGGTAAATGAGTCGATACTAAAATCTCCCTACAATTCCGTAAAAGCTCCAACTATATATTCATTCTTTTTATTATTATATTTTCAACGTGTTACTTTTTCCTATCCTGTAACGAATAAATGTTGCCTTTAGATGAAAGATACACATCGTTCAATTTTATTAGTTTCATTCTTTGTGCCACTGATGCCTGTCCGAAAAATGTCGATGAAACTGTAAAAGCCGAGGGGACAAAAATTCGCGTGGAGAGCGAATGGAACGCAGAAAATACAGAAATGTTCGTTTTAAAGTATCAAAGCGATTTGACGAATACCTGGCATTCCACGAGCGGTGTAAATTTAAATTTTCAACTCGGTTCTCTGTGCCATCGAATCATTGGCAACTACTGCTGCTCACTCTCAATTATGAAACTCATTTGATCATTTTATTCCAAACTTCGAATTCATCAATTTCCACATACTTAATTATCCACTCCATTTACCACATCAATTTGCTTAATTTCTTCCCCACTTAAACATTGCAAAAATATTGCTTTAGAATTGATTTTGAATAAAGACACTTCTGCTGCAATTTCTGAGTATCATTGCAAAAGTTTTCAATTTTTAAAAACTTGAATCCAAGCGAGTGGCCTTGTTCTTCTTCGGGGGGTTGATGGAATGCCACAGCAGAGGAGGAAAGGAAATTAATTCGACCCTCAGGAGGACTCGAAGCCATCGCAGGATCTCGAAAAGACACCGCTGTTAACACCTTCCAAAACTCAACGTCGAGGTCCTCCAAGAAACACAGGTGAAGTCTGAAATCCTTCTTAAAACTTTCTCTTCTGTTTCCCCGATCGGAGGGAAGAATCCCCTGGAAACACTCGAGCGAGGTGAATTTTTCATTGGCCGAGAGCGTCTCGCCCTTAGGATCGCAGGTTAATGAATTGATCGCCGTCCTCCTTGGCCGTTATCCAAGCCCCGACATAACCCTTCTCAAAATATATCGGCCATCGATGTATCAGATTATGGACGTTCGGATGCAGTAATTACAAATTAACGTACGTGCCGATACATTTTCGCTAAATAGTCGCGCAGTAATCCTGTGGATCACGATCGACTCGAGCGCCCTTCGAAACCCACCCCCTCGCGAACGAGATACAGTTGAAGGAGTGCAGGTATGCTTAAAACATGTTCAACCCCTCCATTTCCTATCGTTCATCAACGAATATTCTACCATAAAATTTTCATTCATGAATTTTTAGAAACATGTTGCTCTAATCGTGTTACCTTGAAGATATAATTCTGAGATAGTAGGATAATTACATAATAAATTTAATATTAAATATTGGGGTTGAGTAGAGAGCTGAATATTAAATACCAAATGCAATCTAGTGTCTATTTTTAATCTTCAAAAGATAGCCTTCAAAAGAATACCGACGAAGCCACTTGCTTCACGCTCTACAAAGGTCGTATTCAATAGCGCCCACAATCGGAGTTCCAATTTTAACAAAAATTAATTAAGTTTCGCACCCGTAGAAAATATAAAAGACTGTATGAAAATTTATCCAGTGGAGCGGAAGCTGAATGACGGGGAATGAGAGAAGGAGCCGTGACACGTGAAATGAAATAAGCGAGTCACGGGGATATGTAGATAAAGTGTTATAACAGAGAGAAGGGTGGCGTGGAGCAGCGAGGAAAATGTGGAGATGTCACTTTGGAGTGGGAAGCAAGGAAATGCTCGATGCATTGTTCGAAAAGTTCTATTCTACCTTGTTAATGAAACTCGGAGGTAGGATAAGATGTTGAGGGATCGAGATCTATGAGGGTTACAACTGGGGAATTTCGATGTATGTACATACCGAGTGAAAGCTGGCAAATAATCGCTTTCCTCTATGAAGGAGCAGGAAATATTCACTCGAGCCACGTAACCCTATTATGGTGGGATATGATGCTTTGTCAGTTGTCGCTCTTTGTTCGTGGATTTTGATCGCAGCCACAAAGGGTCGTAGAATACGAGGGGAATCGGTTCTGGGCCTTGAAAATATTTTCGAAAATAACTGGCAACTATGCTCGAATGACTAGAATAATAAATCGAGCGACACGAATGATTAAACATATTAATTAGCTCAGAATATCGGTTGTACTATTTCATGGATGCACTAAGAAACTGAAAACTGAATCCATTTGAAATTCACATTCAACATTATGATTTTATAATTTTGTGAAAATTGTGGTACTTCTAAACTGAGCAGCTTAAAATTGCCATGACAGATTCGTAGCTGCATTAATAAAAATCCTTCATTGATCAACCATCAGAATTTCGTGCCAAGCAATTTTAGATCTTGCGATAATCTAACGTAATCGAAAACTGCCGATGCCTCAGAGATTGATAACCAACAATAAGCTAGACTCGAATACGCAGCATTAGCGTGTAATGGACGGGAGCCACGATGCATTTGCGATTTTGCAGAATCACTGAGCCGGCATTTGCAGGGAAATTTATTCGCCATCGTGCAGCCGAGTCCATCGATAATTTCCATCGCGCTTAAGAACAGGGATTACCGGTAATTATCAATAATTTCGCCAGCAATGAGGTCGCAGGTTTCAGCCATTTTTCCTCCTTTTATACCTATTCTACACCAGCTCGCGAGCCAACTTCATTAAGGAGTCTCGTAAGAAACTTTCCTTCCGTGAACCGTCTGAGTACGCGTCGCTCTTGAAAAGACCTCTGGCGAACAGGGCTTCCTATCTACACGCCGGCACATCTCGAATCTTTTAATTAGTGCGTCTTTGAAACGATGTTTGATACGTCCTAACAAGATCCCCACCGAAAGACATGCCCCTTTCGGCTGCATTTTCGTTTATTCATGGGAAACGACGGAAAACTTTTCCTGATCCCCTCTCGACGTTCCCAGACTTCTGCGTTCCGATTCGCCAGCTCGATAGATTGATTCCACTGCTTCAAGATTTTTAAAACTGGAAGCTAAGTACCTAAGTAGCATTCGCACTTACACTTTCAAGTGTCGTTTTTCTGCGGTTCACTTTGAATTTTTTGCCCAACATTGCAGGTATTTTGTAGCACAGTAGTTAATAAAAAAGAATCTGTTGACGGATTGGGTAGGTGAGTTGTGAGAGCAAGTATCTTCGTTCAGCAATTCAGCTTATTTTACTTTTCGTTTTAGAACGATTAGCTTCCATTGCCGTTCATTTTCCTTGAGAAATTCTGTCCTGCTTTCCAAATTGTCGGTGGCGAAACACGGAGGGTTAAAAGATTCTGAATTGCTTAGACACCTGGATGAATACAGAGTTCCATTGCGTAAGAATATTTCGGAACGTCGCCGAGATTCCGTGCTACATTTTGTAAGGAAAGACGGGAAGGTTTTCGAGAGAAATATTTATAAAGATTGTATACGAATGTACGTATAATTTCCGCGTGAACTAACGAGGGTGGTCTGGATCGTAGAAATAGAAAAATATGCCGGCAGAGGGAAAGAGCTCGCGCTAATGCCCGACGGTTGCGCCACTTCTTTCAGCTGCAAAGCAGCTCGTTTGCGCAAAGTTCTCACGGATCTGTTTCAGCAAACTTTTAAACGTGACGCTCGTCCTCGGGGGAGGAACAGAGACAGTTGCACGTCTGTCACGCGCACAGCTCGCTTGGAAATCTCACCGAACCTCGAACAAAAAACCTACGATTATTCTACGAAGGGAACAGAGAAAACGCTTGGCGATATTTTTAAATCAGCTGACCCCTTAACAACCCCTCGAAACACCTGTCGTATGACTGTTCGAGGTACGAGCGTTTCCAGTCGCTTTGAAATGATGCGAAAGTTGGCCACGAAATTTTGAAAGTCTCGGAGTCAGAGAAGAAGTCAGAAAGTCTGAAAGTTACTCTTCGAGCAGCAATGAAGATCTGATTTTAATGCAACTTTAATATTTTCGTCATCCTGACTCCAAAGAAGCCCCAACAACCTTCGAGAGACTTTTCACTTCACACCTTCGATCTTCTCAGTCTACTTAATCTACTCTAATCTGGCTTCAATTTATTTATACTTGCCAGACTTACAAAGTTCTTCTGAATTCATTAATATTCTCGAGTCTGCGACGCTTTGACCAGCACTAAATATCTTGATGCTTGAACAATCGTTGCAGAACCACCGATTTAGCATTTCACCAGTATCCACGATTAATCATCGCGATAGTGTAGAAGCAAACCTTGACAGGTCTAAGCATCGCACCATAGAGAGAGTGGAAACACAATCTCCATACAATCTGGTTATCTTTCCTTCAGAGTGGACCTGGATGAATCTGCTGGACAATGGCCAAAACGAGAATGGTTAATCTAATTTCGCGAGGGGACGTGGACACATTCTTGCGGGAGGAATTTAACACTTTGGTGGTAGAAAGTATTGGGATTAGTGAAACTTGGGACATTTTGTTGCGAATTTTGTCCTCCGAGTGAGAATTGCTTCACACCCGACGCTGGAAAGTATGGAGAATTTAGCTTCTTTAGTTTGAATTGCTGTGGAATTATTTAGACATCCTAAAAGATCGAATGAAAGAATAGTAATTTCTCGAGACTTATAAACCTGGTACACCTTTTCTATTAACAAGAAGAGTAAGTTTTGTATATTCTGACAGCTTACTGAAATTATTCCAAGTCCACTTTATTCTCACATGTTTGGGAAATATTATAAATTCCATCTACTCTAATACCTTACTGGATGCTCAAAATTTAAAATTATTATATCTATGGAAATACATAAACTAATCTGTTAGCAATATTAACTCTGCTGCCCATCCTCCATATTTCTAATATATAATAAAAATAAAAGTATATTGATACTTCAATACACTAAATTAGAACACAAAGACAAGTAGAATATTTCTTTATGTTTTTATTGCGATTCTCATAATTAACCAATACACACTATCATTCCATTGGTCACATCTCGAAGATACCTACTCCGGGAAGTGGCCATCCACTCTGCACGAGTAATCCATTATTGCGGATTATCCTTTTCGCTTTTGCCCCCTTTTCAACGCCACTGGGCTGTACATATTTGCAAAAGTGTCGCCTCCGTGTACCCTGTCCGGGTTTAATAAATTGACTTGCCCCGTGCCGAGAAACATTCCAAATAAACGTTAATCGTTCTTAGTAATATCCATTCCGTGCTGGATAATCGGCTGGATTAAGGCTGCTTCTGTTCGGCTCGAATAAATGCCGTCTCCTCGATGCAAATGTGTCGCTGCAGCTCCTCAAAGCCTGCCCTCCTTTTTTCTACCCCCCCCCCCCCCTCCCCTCCCTGACGTCCATTTGTAATGAAAATCAGGGGACACCGGTATTCATCGCGAAAGAGAAATATTAACTCCTCGAGAATCTGCTTCCAGTCGGATAAGAAAGATTCCCCGCCTTTTCCTTCCACGCTTCGAGCAGTTAATCAATTATGAACGAGAAGTGTCTTAAGGTTGCGTCTCGGAATAATTTCAACCAGTCAGCGAATGTTTCGCTCGATACGGTGGAATTGAAAAGTTAAACTTGATAAAGTTAAATAGCTTGGATCTTTTCTTGATTCTGCTTCGCAGATTGTCATGTTACTTAGTGTTAATTTTCCACTGAGTTTAAACCAGGTGTTTGTTAGAGAATTTTAAACCTGCAGCTTCAACCTAGTATTTAATTATTCCTGAATAAGAAGAAAATGAAATTCAATTCCAGACCCGACAGAGATGTTGAGGAATCACTTTTAATAATTCGTCGTTCACATTCTTCCCCCTTACGCTACCACTAAGAAACACACTATCGCTCAAAAGGATTTGATCACTTACTCAGCTTACTGCATGCACGTTTGATAAAAGAGAAAATATAATAAAACATAACATAGTTGGTTATTGCTTGTCGTTACCAAATTGCTACTCTGTTTTCTTACTATATGTGCAATCTTGCCATTTATATCTATAGATATGGTTATTATTCTTGCTTCTTATGCGATCAAACTATTCAGATCCTAAAAATTTACTTTAAAATTCTTTAATGACATTTGAATGCTGGTAAGGTACATTTTATGATTGGCTCTAACGTTAACAATTGTTTTGTTGTCGACAAAAAGTTGTATCTCAAAAAGGGGAAGGCTAAAGCTATCGGTAATAATCTAATAATAAAATAATAATGGAAGTGAAGTTCTAAAACCACTATTAAGATAGCAAAATAGAATGAAATGATTGCTACGAGCAGAAAAATGTCCAAGTTGGGCTATAGATATGTGAAAAAACGTACTCTTTTCTCTTTTATTAAATACTTACATTCTTGTGAGCGGTAATGTATGGCCCTTAAAACGATTACATCCTTGCATGACCACTAATGGCCCCTCGATCGTTCGATCACTCTCCCCAGGACAAGAAGCGATACTTTCCCATTAAAAACCACCCGGGTCCCCACAAACCCGTGCGTTCTTAATTAAAACCACGAAACATCAAAGCGAGCACCCTCCGAGCTCCGGTGCGCTCCCCGGACAAAATGGTAAACATTAAACAAGCAGTGGTAAAAAATCGCGCCGTTTCGCATCTATCGCGACCCAGCCGTTATTAATTGCATCCCACAGGCTGCTCGCCCGCCAAAGGAGTCGATCCATTCGAACCAGCGGAATTCTCGACGAAATCCCCTCTCGACGCTCGGATACACGGTGTCCCCCGAATGGAACCAACGATCGCGAATGGAACGTGCCGCGTCGAGCGTCGCACGGCTTTGTTCATTATCGTTCCGTTTCAGGCGTTAATTACAAAGAGGCGATCGCTCGACTTGCCCCGCGCCGGCCAGGAGGAGAAAAGAAGCGAACCGAATAGCCTCGAGAGGATGGTGTAACATATACAGGGTGTATTATCGTGCACAAAAAAGGAACGAAAAACAATGTAAAGAGTTCGTATAAACATGTGCGCCCTACCTATTCCTCTGAGCTCGGATGTTACAGCAATATTTTTTGTATTCCAGTGATACACAGTTCCTTTATTTTTATACTAAACAGCGTTCCCTCGTTTTGGCTTCGCCCGAGATATTAGCGTGTCTGATTCATAATCTGTAATCTGCAACCTGTGAACTCGAGACCCGTGAATGATCGAGTACTCAGCCACTTATTCCCGCCGCGGTGCTATTTCGCGAGCGAGAAGCGAGAAGCGCGGCCGCAGCCTGGCGGTCGCATCGCAAACTACTATTATTTAAAAATCATTATTTAAAAAAAATAAAAACGTTAGAACCTTCCTCTCGCCAAGACGAACAAAGTGATGTAACACACTTGTGGGTACAGTTCGTATTTACTGAGAAAACGCATTTCAAAGTATGCAACTTCAATTTTATATAATAAATAAAATAAATAATAATAATAATAGTCGTGTTGTCGTGTCGCAAAGTTTCTCTAAAAATGGCTGTAACTCTGGAAAAACGTGGGGCCCATTTGAGAGTGATTTTTCAAAAGGGCACATTTCCACATAGAAAACATTTTCGATAACTGCAAAACACTGTGGTTCCTACGTTTACTAAAAACAATTTTTTTTATTAACACACGTACATTTTATTCTTCCATCTGATGGTGCGAATGTTTTAAATTTTGATGGAAACTTTAAAAAATAAGCCATTTTCAAAATATAATACAATGTGTATGGTTACTTTGTTTAGCCACATTTAATTGTAAAATGGGTACATTTTTAAACAAATTTAGTACATGTTTGAGTAACTCTACGGAATTAAGTTCCTTCTGTATTCGTTATAATTTCCTAAACCAGTATGGGTTAGGTTATATGTCCGTCTTATTTCAGACTAAAAAATTATTTCACTATGTGATCAGACAAACTTAGAAATAAGACCTTCTGTATGAATCATGTATATTGACTTCAATTTTTCAAAAAGGAATTAAACCTATTTTGTAGTGTTTCGTGCCACGGGGGGGGGGGGGGGGGGGTGTAATTTAAATTTATTAAGGCGATGCCATCAAAATATGCTTCAAGATAAAAAATGGAAATATGCACTTTTGAAAGATCACTCTTCATTTATACATGAACTTTTTCCACTGTTTTTGCGTTCGCCACTGAGGTCCCACCCTGTACGTTCAGTGTGTAGATTGCTCTTGATTATTAGCGACGGTGAAAGGCGCAGGGTTGACGTCCGCCACGAGGAAAAGGGGAACGGTTGAAAGAAAAGCGTTTCTACGACGTAACAGAGAGCGTTCCTCGCGCTCGAACCTTCCGATTCGTGTCGAGCGCGTAAATGGCAATTATCGAGACAAAGGGGGCCGAGTTAAATACGGGACGACGCGCGACGGGTTGCGTGCACCGTAAGTGTGATTTTTATGGTTCCCCTCTACGGGACGGGACTCGCGTTGCACGTGGGCCCAAACGGTGAAAAGAGGAGGGGAGTGGGGCCCACATGAGCATTGTGCGCGCCACCGTGCCCCACGGCCACGACGATTCAATGGCAACCACTATGGCCGCCACCTCGTCGATCCTGCGCTCATGTGGGCCCACTAATTCCTGGCCTTTGTGCGGCTGACGTAGCATGTAAAACATCCTCGCGAATTCTCCCCCCCCCCCCCCTCTCGGAAACTTGGCCAGCTGGAGTTCCTGGTAAAATTCCTCGAACCCTGTTTCTGTGCCACCGCTGGCGATGGGCTTTCGAGTTCGATTCATCGAGTCCTTGTCCGATTGGCTCGAGGGTAGGTTTGGTTATGTGGAGGGTGTGTTTAAGTGGATATTGGTAGTCGATATTCGAGTGTAATTATAAGTAGTATTTCGAAATTTAGGGCAAAGGTTCAGAGGCTGCGAAAGCTACCATTTGGCGTTTCCGGTATTAATATATACGGAGGCAGCGAAAGTGTTAAGGGGTTACAAACCTCCAGCTGTGACGAAAATCAATGGCTCCGGGAAATTTTGTTAGGGGTTTAATAATATAATACAGATTTCTTATTACACATGATTTATTGGTTCGTGTAGACTGTAGAGGAAGATAAAAATTATTTGCAACAATTTTTGTATTAAATTATTAATGATTTTTTAGGTTCTTTATGTCACTGCAGAAAAAATGCTGCCTCACGGTTCGGCATGATATCTCCTTTAAACATTAATACATGTGAAAAATTAAATAAGAGTCTTTTAAAATAATGTTGTGATTATAATCTATTGCGCCAATTTTTTTAATTAAAAAAAAAATAAACAATCTACGATTGTTTAAAGTAAAAGAAAATTTTCTCGTGCAAAATTTCGCAGTATAATTGGCATGGCAGGCTATAATAGCCACCTTATTTTACCAGAATCTCATTTTATTTTTCACTCCCATCGATGGAGATATGCCGACCGTGACGCGGAACTTTTTCTGCAGTGACCCAAAGAACCTAAAAAATCATTAATAATTTAATACAAAAATTATTGCAAATAAATTTTGTCTTGCACTACATGGACTAATAAATCACGAGTTCCAAAAATTGTGCCACAATTCTTTTAATAAAACCCCTAAACAAACATCCCAAAATCATTCACTTTCACCGCGACAATTTCATTACGACACAGCCTATATAAATCCCTATTCCCGTAAATTCACGTGTACACCAGAAATCAGTGCAAAGCACTGAGAATTACGTTCGAGACCATAAAAAGCCACCTCCGTCTAATTATTCTCAAGGCACCCGTTCTCAAATAAAACGAGCAGCGAGATTTCGAGCATGTTGGAACGTCGCTGCGACCCACTAATTCCTATCTTGGCGATTTCGCGAAAGGGGCAGCGCTTGACGTCCTCCCGGAGGAAAATTAATTATGCATACCATCGAGTGGTGCGAGAAAACAGGCGAGGGGGTGGCGAGAGAGGGGATAGGGGAGGAGAAGAAATCTCCATTCCGAGCATCGGCCGGCGCCTGGGCTTCCTTTCGCGGTTGAAAAGTGTGACAGCGCCGGAGGGTGGTCGTGTTGCGCGCGGGGCGAATTGCGGGGTTGGGCTGCGTCTTAATTACCTTCAATTAAATTAGACGGCCTCTCTCCCCCGTTTGGACACTGAACGCATGGCCCCGCGGAGGCTACGTATTCGTGAGTGTTTGTGCTGCTGTTTAAACTTTCCGGCAGAAACGCGCGTTTACGGAATAATTTCGGTCACGGCTGGTGGGACGGTCATAGTTTCAGGGAAAGGCGTGCCATTTAAGCGCGATAGCTGAAGTATTGTTACAACGTGACGGAATTGGAGGTGGGCGCTTTGCGTTTAATTGTGGCTTCATGCAACAAGGTGAACATTGACTATGCTTTTTTCCATTGAAAGTATTTTTTAATTGAGAAATCTTTATATGCATCTTAAAATACATACTTTAATGTAACAATTGAGGTATTTGATGGGAAAACGGCACGTAGGCTTATGAAGGAAAGGAGGCGACGAAATATAGAAAGTGAGGCGAGTATCGAATTCGCAGGGAAAGAAGCTAATTTAGGAAAGAAAAAATTGATTTGTAAGACAGCTTGCTGTAAAGAATCGAAGAAACTAAAACTTACTTAAAGCATTACATTTTTTGTTTATTTTTGTGCTTCATTTTGTATGATTTATTTAAGCAATGTATAAAAAAATGGTGTAAGTAAGTAAGTATCTATACAAAAATATATGCTAATAACTAAACAAAGAAGCTGTTTTTTACGAATTTACCACATTTACGGAAAAAGGCACATAAACCACTTGCTTGAAACTTATAAATAAAGACACATATCATTTTCAAATCATGACTTCTGAAAAAACTGAATTAATAGCATTACTTTTTATTAAGTTATATTATAATGAAAACTTTGAAATTGATTTTCTTGAAATGGCATTTTCGAGTATATGCTCCTTTTCCACCAATTGCCTCAATTGTGTAAATTTAATTCGATAACAGAACAAATCCTGGCGATTAGAATCGACAGGTCACTCCTAGCTTTCAAAATGGAATCTCCGAAGCATCCTTACTCAAGCACCATTTCTTTGAAAGTGATAGAACCCCCGACGTTGGAGCATTGAGTCGACCCTCTCGATTCTTAAAACCCCACATCAACTACTACATCCCACCCCACAAAACGAACCCAACAACCTTCCTGTTCCCTCCATTCACGACAAGAATTTCAGCCACAAAAAATGAAACGAACACCTTGTACAACCAACGTTATCGTTCAAAGGAACCCCCGAATGACTCGACATCTTGTAACTAAAACAGTGGGAGGGGGTCAACATAACCGTGGACCGAGGGTGCGCCAAAAAAATCGATTCGCGCGAGCGTTCGAGCATGCCGCAGGAGAAAGCGAAGAAAGAAACGAAGAGACGGACGATCCGCGGCTAATTACCAACTGCGAAGTGTTCGCGAAGCAAAGAAGCCCAGCGTCGGCGCACGCGATCAATTTATTATGCGCCGCGAAAAGTCGAACACGATGAAACGAATTCGCGGGGCGGCGAAGCGAATCGCGGCATCATCCCGTCGCCGTGATAAAAACCGCGTCGGGGAATTAATTATGCATTCCATCGCGGCGCAAAAACCGCGACGGTGCACACAGTGGATACCCCCCCCCCCCCTCACCCCCCCCCCCCGGCCCCGTTGGATCCACTTGTGCCCGTTGAAAAAGCGGTATTCGGTAAGAAAGGGGACAAAAGGGCGCCAGAAAAAGATGGCCTGGAGGGAGCGGCGAGGGAAAGAGTGGGGGGAGAGATCGAGAGATCGAGGTCCGCCGACGAAAGGAGGAAGAGCAGAAGGATTCTCGAGGAATCCTCTCGGCCCGTGGCCCCGGCAGCTTATATTTACCCGCCACGGTTCTTTGTGAGCGCGGCCGTGTGCACGGGCCACGTCGATTGAATGAGGAGACGTCGGTGGAACCGGATGCGCCGCTGAATGGCGAGGGTGGATGAAGCTCGTGAACGTAAACAAGGGCTCATCAATCATCCAAGTGCAAGAAACGGGACGAGGGGCCATTGTGGGCAAGGCCTGTTCTCTGGGCGACGGCTGAAATCCACGTACACTGGTGGAAATGGTTATTGCATCACCCTCCAACTCCACGTGCTACGAAACAATCTTCGTAACTGCATGACTGATAAAGTAAGTAGGTAGTCAATTTATTTTAACCAAGATGTCGAGCACCGTATGCCTAGTCGACGGGGTGGAAGTGTACACAGGCGAAATATTCCAGTGACGCAATAAATATTTCCCAGCACAGTATTCGGTGTCCCCTTTCCCAGCTATCGGTGCTCCTTCGGGCTCCTAACCCCGTCCGATACCACCAGCCGCGCGGGGGCTCGTGCATAAATCTGCGAACGCCTTCCTCGGGACGCCCGGGCTCGTGCAAATATGTCAGCCCCTCGTCCGCGAGACACACGACCCGGGGGATGCATTACGGACCTCTCGGAGATTGAATGTATTGGGTCTAGCGAGAAGAGGGGTCGCCTTTGGCGGGAGCGATCATTGGCGAGAAGAATTAAGGAGGATCGGAGGAAGCACGGTGCTGGGGGGGTTGGTGCCGGTCTGTTCTTGGTTCCGCGAGAGATTAATGTTCTCGGAGTCTTGTACGAATACCACGGAGAATCTTGCGCGGTGGATGATTTAGAATGCTATTTTTCTTTATCTCTCGCGGCAGAGGTTCCGCTGGAAGGGGAATATAGTTAAGCAGAGGTTTGACGGATCGGTGAAACAGGATACCATATTCTGGGGGATTTAATGAAAAATATCTTGGTGTAAATACATCTTGGATGATGAGGGAGGAGACAGGCTTCAGGGGAAACCCTTTTACACCGAGCCTGCTTTCAAGCTGTGAAGATCGAAATATATAGGCGATACTATTGAAACCCGTGAACTGAATCTAACTCAACACGTTTCGTGCCGCAGTGGGAATTTCTCAGATTTCTCAGATTTCAGAAAAGTAGATTAAAGGGGTGTAACCGTTTGTAATGAAAGTGCCAGAAATCGGATTTTTTCTTTTTACATATTTTCGTGGATTGATGTTTTAGGAATATTTTAAATCAAGTCTGATGTAAAAATTTGGAAGACTGACAAAGTTATAGGCATTTGAGTGAAACATCCCAGGTAGCACGGCGGCGGCGACTCGACCGATCGCAGCGGAACTATATTTTTCATTACGGTGGCCCTAAAAACTCGCGCTACGTTCCATCAATTCACTTCCAATTTTGCATGCAGAATCGTAATAAGATTCCATATCGTCCAACGAGGGCTTTTTTTAGTCTGATTCCCCGTTTAATATTTATAAAGAAAAAGGGTGGACTTTTCTGTTAGAAAAATCTAACTTTACCTAACTTACCTTTGATTTCTGACCATTTCTTTACTTTTCAAAATTTTTAAAATCAGCCCCGTAGGATGCTAGCTGTTAACATATTTTATAAGAAAATTTTACTGTTTTTGATTTCAGACACGACATACAGTTTTTTTCAGGGCCACAGTTTAGCCGTCTAAAATCGAGCGACTTTCGGATATGTATCTATAACTTCCGAAAAACAATAGTTTTTTAACTGGAACTTTTTTTCAAATAGTCCAAAATACTATGTAAAGATAGTAAAAAAACGGGAAATCTTCATCAAGCTGTTGACTTGTAAAAAAATCCACAAAATGTACACATTTTCCGAGGGTTCAAACGGGTATAGGTACCCCCTTTAAGCAATTTGCTCTGTTTTAATATCGACACTGAATTGAGAAATACCTACGTGATTCCTTGAATGAAAGTTCCACTTCCGATGAATATCAGGAGCCACCGATTTCACCGAACATGTCGAAGCTCACTACCAATTCCACTCCATCAACTAAGGAATCAACGTATATACACCTTCAACCTTTTCACATCATACTACAAAATAGACTGCATCAAATAATTTAGAAGGTAAAAGAAATAGAATTATTAAACTGCGAAGGGGTTGAAATCGATATTCCAATCAAATAGCCACCTAGCGTCGTCCCCAGAGTTGGGCATCATCCGAATAAAATTTTATTCAAATAATTTCAAATAAGAATTGCGAATAAAACGAAGTTGTTCGAGAATAAAGAATAATTTTTTATTCGATTAAAATTCGAATTATTCGATATCAATTTATTCGAATATTGCCCAACTCCGATCGTCCCCCGACAATTTTGCTCCCATATTCGAGGGGCACGTTTCATGGCCTCGCGAGGTGGCGTCAGATTATGCCGAGTAAGTCGAATCAACCCCCGATACCCGCCCATATAATCAGTTTTGCGAAACCGATAATTGGCCGCGCGAGGCAAAAGCGAATTATCGCGTGCTCGATAACATTGTTGCAACCAGAACTGCAGACGTTTCGTTTATTATCGCCGTTATAGAGAGGGGGGGGGGGGCGGCCTCCAGGGGGATGCAACGATTTAATTTCTTCCCCTTTGTGACGTGTCAGGTTTAATTGAATCGCATATCGCGCCAATTATCCAGGCGAAACGAGCGTGCGGGAGAAGAGCGGTTTTAATCGCCTTTTGTGCGACGACACACGCTGCAGACGTGGTCGCGCTTTCGCATTTAGCTGAGCTTGACGGTGGATCGGGACCATTCACTTTTTCGCGTTACGCGTCCTTGAAAGATGCTTGGACACGTTGCTCTGCAGAAGGCGGGTGTAGGAAGTGGACTTCACGCGATGGTGTAGGTTAAAATTCACGATAATCTGAAAATTTACCATTTTTTCCGAGGGGGTGTTTTCACCCTTAGAACCGTTTTATCGCCGAATCAAAAAATAGTTACGTTATTGGTATTACTTGAGCTACAATGAGTGTAGAGAGTATTCGTACAGCGACCAATTTAAAATAACGGAAAAAGATGATTAATAAGTATATTTAGATATTTATAGAATAGATTTTGTAGAAACAAAATTATATTCCCTTTCAGGGGTCATTCTACTTTGAACAGCCGGAAAATTAAGCTATTTTTAAAGAAATTTTTGTCAATAAATGCAACATGTAATGAAATAAATCTTTTTGGTATTTATTATTAAGTTACTCTTATATTATACAAAAAAAATTAAAAAGAATTTTTGTAATTTGTTTTAATAGTTTTTTTTTACAGTATCAATACCTAAGAAAAAGAGGCATGTTCACGGCGTAGGCGATTTCCGGGCTCAGGCTTATCCGAAACAAAAAATTCCGAAAGATTCTTAATCTGTACGAGTGTCGCTATATCCCCTAGCTCAATTAACAGTTTTCCGACCATTGCGAAATAGAAAGATATCATTTTACATAAGAATATCTTACGGAATCACTCTACTCGATATTTCACTCCCATACCACCACAACCACTGAATCCAAATCATCAACCACCGATCCGAAATCCCAGCATACCAAAGCACACAACGGAAGCCTCCCCTTCCTCGCCCCTCCCCCCCCCCCTCTCGCCCCTTCTCCATCAACCATCTCCACGTGACAGTTCAAAGGAGCCCACCTTCCAGAATGAGCACTTCCTTTGACGAACTTGAGCGTCCAGGAATCCGTTCCATGGGGATCCCCCGTCGGAAGTCTTAAACGATTCCTCTCGTGGAACGTCGGCGAGACGGTCAGCGACACCGTACTAGCGTCCGAAACGTCCTGCCGGATATTGTCGTCGAAGAAACCGGAAGACGGCGTCCAACTGGGGCGCTGGTCCCGCGGCAAAGCAACTCCATGTGTCTTTGGGAGTTCGGTGTCGGGGCAGTAAATAAAATTCCAGCAGCTCCCGGCCAGGGTTGTCGAGTCCCCAGGGAGTGCTCGGCAACTGGAACCAGCTAATGCTCCGTGGATCCTCGTTTCTTCGGCAACTCGCCGGTACCAGAACGACGCCCCGCCGTTTTCTGACAACTATGCTCTTCCTAGCTCAGCGCTCGGTGGCACCGGACACGGCAATTAAAAGGGTAGCCTGCCGAGGGGATGTGCGTTTCATACCCCTGTCGGTGTCCGAATTCGTTCGCCAGGCTAGTAGGAGACGGAGAATGGAGGTGAAATGGGAAGGGCCGAGGGTAAGTTCGAGGTGAGTGGATTACGGGGAACTAGGGTGCTTGACAGGATCTTGTGTAAGTGGGGCTTGAATCTTATTGGCTTGGTTGTAATATAGCTTCTGGTTCAGAATTGTGAAGAGTATTTATGCGGAGTTGGTAGCTACTTCGAAGCAGGAATATAAATGAAAGGAAAGGGCACTTTTAGGGTTTATAGAGTTTTAGGAGTTTATGTTGAAAAGTAGATTGGATATTTAGCTCTTATTCTAAGTGAGGAAGTATTCCTTTTTGCTCTCCTTGCTTGATCTTCTTGGACTATTTATCCAAGTAGAACTCTGAAGTGCTACCAGTTTCTCCCCACTGTTTTTCACATTTAAGCTTCGTGAACAACAGGTCCGAGTTCCACAACGTGTGCCAGAAAAAGTGCTGAAATACTCGTATATCGTGGTCAGTCGCTAATGAGCGTCGCGCATTGAGCGATCAATAAAGTCGCAGCTTAAACGTGGAAGCTTGATAATTATTGCGCCCAGTTCAGTGTCCATTAATCGCGCCCGCTACATCATGGAAACGAACAATCGACCCTCCATTGCCACTTTGTCGAGGGACGAGGGATTTATTGGCGAGAAGATCGCGCGACTTCTGGCGACTCCTCGCCAGAATGGGCAACATCGTTGCCTGATAGACTTTAAATAAATCACGGTGTTTCAATTCCGCAATAGCTTGTGCGGGCTGTACGGTCACGGCTTTCGCCTGCAAACAAAAACCTTTTGTTCCGTTCATCGCGACGATCCTGAACGCCGCCGCGTGGATTCGCAACATTTTCCAGTTTCGGCAACCGTTGCGTCAGACACTGTGACGACTGACAGCTTGATTCGAACGAATTAACAGCGATCAACGTGACTGATGCAATGTAATTTATAGTAAATATTGTATAACATATGTAGTATAACATATAACGTGTAGGAGCCCACGAAGTTCAGCTCGAGCTGGTTTGTTTATTCAAGCGACAGCGTCGAACCTCGGGCTAGCTTGTTTGTTTTGCCGACAGCAATCGGCAGTCGAAGAAACGGGCGGTGACTGATAAGGGAAGATCCAGAACCGGAAATTCGAAAATATCTGAAACTTTGTGAATATGTAGGGGATTTCCTCCCGATTACAACGCAATTTTTTTTTCATACAACGCAATTTTTGGGGGTAAAATTAACCTCTAAAAATTCGGCTATTTTACGACTTTTATTTTGTAACTCGTAATCTATAAAGTGTAAGAGATAGAAAAAAGTTTCAAGACAGAAGTTACTTCTTTTAATTAGGACTATCACTTGATACGTTACCGGAAATAGCAGGAATTTAAGGGGTCAATTTCACCTCCTTAGAGTGAATTTGGGCAGCAAACAAAAATTGTGTTGTAATCAGGAGGAAATCTCCTACACATTCACAGTCTCAGAATTTTTTGAATTTCCGGATTCGGGATCTTTCCTTATGAGAAAGAGTGAGAGGGAATGAGAAAGAGTGAACGACAGTCCAATATGAAAATGACTCAATGTCTCAATATGATCCAAATCACATCGTGTTTGATTTTATTTTTATCAGAAAAACCTTATTAATATGTTAAAAACTATTTTCATAAGAATAAAACCAAAAATTTAAACATTTAATTTGTCATTAAGGCTGTGGTCTTTAAATGCCAGGCTGCTCCTGCACGCTCGCACGTGTCTTATCTTAACGGTTGGCAGTGTTTTGATTCGTATTACCTTTCACGCTTATATAACGAATATTTTCGGCGAACATATGACGAATATTTCTGGCGAACATATAACGAATATTTCTGGCGATCATATAACGAATATTTACTGTACTGTAAAGCAGATCTGCATTCAGTACCACTATTCCTGTTCAATTATCGACTGTGAAGTGGAAATAGAATTTTATAGAAAACAGTTAATTACCCTTGACCAACTGTATTACTATTTGTATTTATTCCTGTTGCCTTCATTAACCCCACGCACTTAGTTTATAACGCGTTTATCATCGCCGTTAATTGTTACTGCCACATCCTCCCCGAGGAAGCAACGCGGGCGTTACGTCTTCTCGCAGTTTTTAATTAAACCACTCGGCTGCGTCTTCAACTCGGCGGGGTTAACGGAATTACCGAGAAAAAGGGGAATGGCGCTTCTGAATATCAACTTCCGGGGGTCGCTGGAAATTTACCTAACTCGGTTAACTTTACTTCCAAAGTCCCGCTTCTGATATTTCGCCGGTGCGTCTCGCGATAACAAATTAACCCCTTCGCGACTCGCAGGTCCGTTCGCTGCGGTTGGACGATATTATAAAAATCGCAAGGAAACCACCGTGCAACCTAGCAACGCCAGTGCATTCACCCTAGTAAAAGCAAGGGCAGTTATCTAATTTGTTTCATACATCGAGCAATTGTCTAATTTGTCTTAGCGTCTCATCTTCTCCTACCCTCGACATTGGTGGCTTGCCTTTATTTCTATATCCAATAACTAATCGAACAGAGACGGAAAATTTTTTTATTTAAATAAAATTTCGAATAACGAATAGAAGTTAAAAAATTATTCGTCATTTGCCGAATAAAGTTAACACGGGTTAACGAACGAATGCCGTATTAATTTATCATTCGTTATTCGAAATTTTATTTAAATAAAAATTTTGCCCATCTCTGCTATTGGATCTCCGCTAAAGAAAAAAACAGTAAGTTGGATCATTTCACCCCTCCAGAAAGACATTTACATCCAAACAGAATGGAGGACACACTTAACCTGCAAGATGCTGAGGAACAAGCTCAGTTTCACGGAAATTTGCAGGAAAGTGTGACTATTCCCGAGGGGAGGCTCTAATCTTTCCGCTTGTCGGCGCAACAAGCGCGGCAGTACAACGCATCGGCGTGCATGCACGCGTGTGAATGGAGCCGGGGTAGCGCCCGGAGAGGGTGGCGCGCGAAATGCGCGGATTCGAATGCACTCCGATCGAGTTACGGGCCAAGAGTTTCCTAATTCCTGGAATTGCAGCCGGTGTTGAGATTCTAAGTGCAGGTACAAGGTAAGTTACGATGCCATGAGACATCTAGCAAGGGGGAGCGAGAAGCGAGTAGCTGAAAGGGTGGCATAGACGAGGGGAGGAGGGCAAGGTAAGCACTGATTTCGTTGGAATTGCAGGGCGGAAACCGAGAGGCGTTTAAGCACGCGTCTGTAACGAGACAAGGAAATTCCTAATAACGGTAAACGCTTCCGAATGGCATCTGGAAAATCTCGAACGCGGCGACGGGGCTCGCGAATTGTCGCGCTAACAATAAGACGTCCGAGGAGGCGCGAGTTCTGTGCGTTGCTCTCGAATGTTCAACGGGGAACTGTTAATTATCGGTGGACATAATTATCCATTTCCTCGAGCAGCCTCTTGGCGGCGGCGTGCTTCCACGCCGAGGGATTCGCACCACGTGCACCCTTTTCCCTTTCACGTGCCTTTCAGCGAGTTCCTCAACGTTCGCTTTAAAAATAGAGGAAGATCGACGCGCCGAGTCTCGGGCCATAGCGTCACTGAGAGTCTGAAGGTGTTAAGGTAAACTCTCACTGCGCCTCGCCTCGTCTCGCCTCGGCTTGTTTTATTCTTCCTATGCATTTCTTATGTATTTTGACAATTTGACTCTCACTGCGCCTCGCCTCGCCTCGGCGCAATTTCTTTCGCACTCACATCTAGGCTCGCGTCGCCTCGGGCAGCATTGACGTTCGTGTCAACAAGCCGTGGCGCGGGGACCACACGTTAAAAATGGATGAACAAGGGGTGGCCTCACGGGCGGAGGCCAAGAGGAGCCAAGGGGATGAATGAATGAGGGTAACGGGCGGCGTGTGTGCCCGATTCGCAAACGGCCGAGGCCCGTGTTGTCCATTGTCGATCGGCGAGGGCAACACCTGGCCGCTTCCGGAAACCGTGGCGAGGGCTTTTCAGTTTCGATCGAGGAACTGGATCGAGGGAGCCCGCTCCCCGGTGTCGTTTCAAATAGAAAAGGGAATTAGTGAATGTGACCGGGGCTGGAGGGGGCGTAAAGGCGCTCTGAAAGAGAGGAACAGGAAGGGGAGGAAGGAAGAGAGAGGGGGAGCAGAAATAGGGGGCATATGCAGCGGCCACCGTCACTTGACGGACCTCGTGTCCTCGTTCATTTCGCCTTTATGCACGTGCGAGGGCTGGCCCAAAGGGGTGCGCACGGGTTAAGTGTTCGCCAAAAGTGCCAATTTCGAGGCGTGTGTGGCGCGTCTTATTACGCCGCTCGTTGGACACCGGCCACCGGAAGTGGCCGCCGAAAACCGTGCTGGCCGCGCATTAGTGCGCCCCAACACGTCCGTTTACTCTCACGTCGGTTCTTGATGGACCTGTCTGACAATGGCCGCCCCCTCAAACCACACACGGGGAGCTGGGGGAGGCTCGACCAAACAGTTTGGTCAGCGGACCGATAGATTGCTGCGCGGGACGAGGATTGCGATGGTTGTGTCTTTCTATAGGGGTGTTCTTGGTACTTTCTGGGTTAGGGGTGTATGGGGGTAGTTGACGAGATTCTAATGTCGTGGATGAAGACTGTAATGTTCATGTGCTTGTGGGAATTGGAGGTTTTTTACTGGGGTTCTTCTTTTATTAGCTTTAGGGCGCTGTAGTAAGATAGTTCTTTTCTTGGCTTTGATTGTTAAATATGGATACTGAGAAGAAAGTGGTCATCTTTTAATGTAATAGTGATTAGGTATATACAGAGTTGGACATTATTCGAATTTTCAATTCCAAAAGTTTATTCGAATAAAAAAGTATTCGTTATTCTCGAATAATTTCGTTTTATTCGCAATTCTTATTCGAAATTATTCGAATAAATATTTATTCAAATAATGCCCAACTCTGGGTATAAGGGTGTGTCAATTTTTTCAATGTTTGAATTTTAAAAACGACTAGCGGAAAAACGGTACAATGTCAGGTTTAAAATTAACCACTACCTTTGAATTTTGTGTAATAGATTATTTACCTAGTTGGAATTTCATTTGACGTTATAGAAAAATGCAAAAATTACTGAAATCATTTGAAAAAAATTTAATAATTGAGCTTATGAACCGCAACAGCAGCAAACAAGATGTCGCTTCTTTGGTGGACTTTGTTAAATAGCATTAAATTTTCTACTTAGATGATATTTAGCTAGATCTATTGCTAAAGTAACATATATTTTCATTTTGTAATAAATACACATTTCCATACAATTTTTTGTGAATGTAATAAATACTTTTTTCCACATATTTTTATTTTCATTTTCATGCTTTCATCTAAGCAAGACTCACTTTAAGCAGTATAGGAGTACCTGTGTAGTTTGTAGTTAAATCTTACTTAATTTTCACTTTTTTCAACTGTGATTTGAAGTAGCTAAACCTCACTCAAATCAATTTCAAAAGATAGTTTCAGATTCAGAATTAAAAACAGCATTACCTACTCTGTCACTAGTCATTTTAAAATGTCAAAAATGTTAAATTTAACCATAAAATTGTCACACTCTACTGAGTATATATGTAGTTATCTGCAAACTGTTATATTTATCTTATAAAACCAATTTATCTTACTATTTATCTTACAAAACTATTCATTCTTGTAGGATATAACTTCACACTACCCAAAAATATTAAATTTCAACAAACTTGGTCCACTACAACCAGCATCCCCCCAATCATTCCACACCCAGTGCTCCAACCACCATCGTACCCTCCCCCCAAAAGCAACAAATGGTCACCACCGACCAAATTCCCACTTTCAATTCACTTCCGACTGTCTCAATCGAGCAGTTAATCGCTCTTTAAACAGCGACGGTCGCAATTTCCACGGGGAGCCTTGAAAGAATATCGAGTCTGTTTCCCGGGGGGGGGGGGAGGGGGGCTGGAGGTTCTGGTTGCACCGTTTGGCTTGTTGATTGAACGAGCGGACGGATCGTTGTTAGCTGATTTATTGGCCGCTTTGCCGGCAGAACGTGGAAACGATTACGTGGCTATTTTAGGGCGGGAAGGTAGGAAAAGAAAGGCGGAGAGGTGAGAAGCGATTGAAAAAGACGGAGAAAGGAGCGGCGGAGGGTGGTCGGGGGAGCGATCGATGGAATCGTTTGAGAGGGCGAATTATTTGCCCGGTGCATCGTGCTCCGGAGGCTGACGGTCCTTTGACCAGAGCAAAGTGAGCTCCAGAGAGTATCGACATCAGGATATAAAGTGGGCCCCCCCCCCCCCCCAGCCCGATATTTGGATAGCAGTTAGAGGTGAAAATTTCATTACCGCCGGGGATACCGGCCGCGCGCGGTCTATTACGAGAGGAGCAACAAATATCACACGAGAAACAGAACTGGCTCCTTTGATTTCGGAATATATATTTCACCATTTTGATGGGGACATCAGTAAATCAGGCTGACGTCGTAGACCTCTGTGGCGATCACACGGATGTTGCATAGGTAAGGGGGCACTTGCGGCGTCATGGTCCGGCGAGCTTCGATCTTACGTGATTAATTAAGCAACGTCGCCGCCGGGCGCGCGATCGAACAAGTGCTGGAGGTCAGAGCGGCAGGACGAGGCATTATAGGGCCGTTACAGCTCCCGGCACGGCCAACAATGGGCCGCTTCGAGAGGGGCGAGATGAAATTATTTGGTCGATGCGCAATTATTGAGAGCTGCTTTGTAACGCATGCTTGTAGCCCGCAGGCGTTGCAGCGAAGCGCGACGAACGCCACACGGACACGGAATATTGTTCTGGTTAAATTGCTCCGCGTTCCTGGTTAAATTCGACCGCCCACGGAACACGTCGAATCGACAGTGGAGCCACCGCCTTCTCGGGATCGCAACAAGAGTTCCATTTACGATGCAGATACAATTTCTTGTATTTTCCAGGGGAAGAGAAAACTGTGGATTGTGACTGTTTTCTGAAGGACGCGGATATTCTTTTTGCGTTTTAATAGCGATAATTTCGACAACTTTACTGTGGTTATTACCTCGAAGGTTATTTTCCAAAGCTGCACGTGTCGAATCTTTTTAATTTAAGGGTAATAGGCAGTCGTTTTTTGCTTAAAATGAAGCATTTCTTTTTTAATTAACTAATAATACATTTCTGGACTTAAGTGATAATAATAAGGGAAAAATAATAAATAAAAAATTGTTTTTTATTTCTCCACTTTTTCCGGCATTACGATTATGATTACTTAAAGACCGCGGAATTACAACGTTTAGAGAGATCTATGTAAATGTTACATACCACTGGATGTTAGTTACAACAAAAAAATTAAAAAGAAAAAGTATGTTGCATATTTGCAACAGTATGCAACGAAGGGTTAATTACAAATAAATAAATTGAAGGTAAGACTTTTTTTGACACAAAGTTTATGACATAAGCTTTAAAAAAATATGTTTGTTTCGTCCAAAAATATGCATTATAGATGACGCGACAGATGGATCATTAAAGAGACTTTTTACATAAAAATTTCTTTTGTTTTGCAGCGATTTTAACGAAACGAAACGAAATTCAGCGACCTGTTTGTAAATCCTACTTCAGAATACCTCTGGTTTTGCAATGAACTCATAAAAGAAGTAAAATTATAAAAGTGATAGCTACGAAAAGACGATTTTCAAAATAACTACGTTCTTCGGTAAACAAAGATGAGGTTTTAGTTTCTTTTCATAAAGAATAAGAGATTTTATTAACTTCAATTTATGTTCAAGCCGAAACTACACATTTTGTGAACATGCTCAAATTTGATTTGAATCGACTGGAACCTCAGTTTTTGAATTATCACTGCAAAACAAAAGAAACATTTCTAAAAAGCCTCTTTAATGATCCCTCTGTAGCGTCACATATAATGCATATTTTTAACTAAACAAACATGTTTTTTTAAAGCTTATAATGTTACCAAACTTTATATCAAACAAAAAGTCTCAGCTTCAATTTATTTATTTGTAATTAAATGAAAAAGAAATGCCTTAATACCCTTAAGATTGCGCGAGAAAATCAGAACGTTATTGCCTCTGAATTGGAGGAATTCAACCCTCTGAATTCACCACTGAAACGCAAAATGCAACGAGGAGACACTGTGCGATAGCAGCTGTTCACTCCAAAGTACACTAATCTAAAGTAGCAGTAAGTTTCCAGAAGAAAGTCTATTAGCTCGAACCCACGTAAAACAATCCCAGTAGCAACCCATGAACCTCTATACTTCGATGCGTCGGAATAGATTCCATGGTCTAGGATCTACGAATCATTGAAACTCGAATACACCCAGATTACTCTGCCAGAGGAAGTGGAGATATGCATCGGAACGGCGTAGAAATGAAATCGGACTGCCGGGGTCGCGTTGACCTACGCCCTTTACGGTGGCGTTCCTCCCCGGCACCGGGGCATTTCAATTCACTCGATTATTCGTGAACGGAGAGGAAACGGGGCCGTAGATGGAGGCGGCGATAGGTCGAAACGCGCGTTTATAATTTAATAATAGTACGCGGGGAGGGTGTCCAGCGTCGTGGGTCGTTCCTACGAAATTCTTTCGGGGCAGCCGATGAATGCGTGTCACCTTTATGCGTAATAACGTATGATGACAGGGGACCAGGGGGCCATTGTCACGCCTGTTTAAACGGCTGACGTGAAACCGGCCGCGGCTCGTCCATCATTTGTGCCTGCACTTCCGACCACAACAATCGCGCCCAGCCCCAAAAGTCCACGCGAAAAATGGACCCCCGATCGCGACGATCGGCCACCAGCGCCCCTTTCCAGCGCGCGATCCTTTCGGGTCCCCCTTGTAAAAAGTTAACGAACTGGAATCGTCAAGATTTACGCGCTGAAGGGAGCTCTATTTCTGCGGCGATAATCAAAGGTGTATCGATGATGAATCTGATCATTAAACCTCGGTTGTCACACATATTTTTTCGAATGTGGTTATCACTGGATCAATTCGATCTAAGCTAATTTTTAAGTAGCTAGTTTTTAAAAACTACCTGTTAAATTAAGTAGAAAACATTTTGAAATAAAGTTTGAATATTGTAGAATAGATGTTCATCGTTGAAAATTAACATTTTAACATTTACCATTTTCAATGATACCTTGGAGATGTTTTACCCCAAAGTAAAATTGTGGGTGATTTTGACCCAGTGTGACAACTGGGGGTGAAGTATTCCATGTGCGATTATAGTTTGAATAATTTCCATTGTTAAAGGGTCGACTCTGTGGTTACTTGAATAGAAACTCCTCCAATGAGATTAAAAAAGGTTAATGGGGAACTACTGTGATTATTAAATGTTCACAGCGATTACCAGCTTTACACATTAGCAGTTATACAATTTTCGTCATCTCTCTTGAATCATATTAACCCTCATTCGTTCCTCATTTCACGAACTGAATCTGTCCCTCCGTGTTTAATTGAGACAGTGGTAAAATATCGATAAAATTGATAAGGTAAACAGTTATTTTTCGATAGTTTTTCATTCAAATTGATGAGTCCACATTTGCATTTTAGATTTTTCACAACTTTCACACAAAATAAAACGATGTGCAGGACTTGTTTACAAAAATCACAAATAACAGAACAGTATAACTTATTATTACTCTGTCAAATTGACACGAGGGGCGGATGAGGGTTAAAATAAAAAAGTATCTAGAAACGCGAACCATTTCCATTACGAGCGCCAGGAAGCAATCACTCGAAACGCGTTGATAAATTCAACATTTCGTGAAGAGTTCCGCGCGAACAAAACCCGCGAGCGTTAATACGATGCTCGACCGGTCGACTGAGCCCCCGAGTGTGACGCTTTCTCCCGGTTTTCCACGGGGCTCGAGCTCCCCATGGAAATCCTCCCTTACCAGTGGAGGGTGAACGTTTAGCGGTGGTATCGCGTTTTAATTTCGATCTGCCGTGGAAAGGACGACGAAACGACGGTGCGTCGCGGGGTTGTGTGGATTTTTAATGTTTCGCCCGCTCGTTACAGCACCGCCCCCCCCCCTTTGGGGGTGGATTTCGCGCGACGGGAAAAGGCAGGCTCGTGTGCTGAACGTTTTAAAGCTGGCTGGCATTCGTTCGTTCTAATCCTTCGATTCAGGGACGGTTTCCCAAAAGCACTGGCGCCTTTTTATGCGTCACGTGCACCGACACGTGCACGCGCCCTTATCCGCGCCAGAGTTGGCAAACCTCGCCCCCGCACACCCTCCCGATAAGTGTGTATCTGTATCGAAGCGAAATGAATTCCGAGCGCTTCGCTATTCAGAGCGCAGAAACAGGAAAGAAACAGCGGAACGCTCCCCGGGGCCATTGTCTGGGTACAAGCGAACGCACCCACCCTTTGCTCGCGTATTTAGCGAGATACCACCCTGCTGTCGCGGTGGGGGATGGCGATCGTGTCGCTGGATTTGCACGCTGGCTGATGTAATATTGTGTTATCGGGGGGTCGCGCCGAGGTGCGTTAATAAACGCCCGGGATCATATTCCCGCCACTTCTGCTTGGCAGGGTTGAAGGAAAACGTGACTGACATTTCAACTGCATCTGCTTGTCGGAGGCGGGACTGTTTAAAAAAAAAAAAATGGGGAGAAAAGGAGAATGATGTTATAAAAGTGATTTGTGTGAATAAGAGTGGTGGGAAACCTTTGGGAGTTGCCTCGTGGGGAATGGTCCACCGAGTGTATTAAACTCGTATTTCTCGAGGATATAGATACAAATTTTGGGGGTGTAACATTATGGGTGCCCCGGGGTAGAATTTATAAAACTCTCTTCTTCGCGAAGAAGATACCTTGTCGATTTTTGATGGAGCTTAATTTTATGTGATGGAGCAACCCTTAGTGGTGCATACAATAGAGAAGAAAATAATGAAAGGTAATGCAGTTGTATATGATTCAAAGGCTGCAATGACTGAACATGTCTACAAAAGATTTTATAGAGTATATGTCTTTAGTGGATAATAGGGGTTGGTGGGTTATTTCGGTTTTCATTTACCTCCTGCTCCCGAATCTCCATTCGACTTCCTGGACTGTAGGCTGGCTTGATTGTGCCTCGACTTGACTAACTAGCGTGTGGCTAGTGTATTGTGAAAACACACGTCCCCCAGCTGGGGGCTGCAAATGCGTTAACTCCCGGGGGCGCATGCGTGCGCTCGCACGTCCCAGTGTCTGCACTGCAGGCACGCGCGGTTTTAACAAGGGATGAAAGTCACACGACGTGCCATGGGGGCTGATCTCTTTTTCCCCGGCAATCCAGAATGCAAAGCTGCGTGGGCACGATTTGTCGACGTAGGGGAAAGTGAATTATTCTGTTACTTTGAAGGTCCTTGAAAACTCTTCAGCAACTTTGGCCGATGATCCAAAGTAGAGTTTTGGGGAAAGATTGATGGTTCTGCACCGTTGTTGTGCAAATTACAATTTGAGTGGTGCAACGCTGATAAATAATTATTCAACGTTCCTCGGTGCAAATTGCTTCTACGCTACTTAAGAGGTCTCCCTATCTTGATGGCCCGAAAAGAAGACGATACTTGGGATTCTTTTTAAGAGAAACCCTTAAACTATATTAATTAAAAACTTTATGTCTATATTTATACATATTTAGACAAAATTTTAAAACAATTCATTTAAAAAATACTACCTAAAACTTTAAACGCGTTTGTCTCAAAACGATGTTTTTTGAATTGGTTTGCATGTTATCTCAAAAACCAATCAGCTGGTTTACGTCAAACTTGGCATAGATCTTCAGTAGATGTCCCATTCTCGCCGGTACTAAAACTAAGTCGGCTTTTGCAAAATTAGACTTTTGTGACTAAAAAAATAACAGTGCATTTTTTGCAGATATCGATGTCTGTTTTAGAGGTTACCATTTTTTTTTAATTTTCAATATTTCTCATTTAATCTAGTTATACAAAATTTAAACTTTTCTAATTCAAACAACTACAACGGCCGATTTTGTGCTAACAATGCGCGCATGATTTTTGTAAGGCGCTATATTTGAAGCACTATAACTCCGGATATAACCACTATTTTTAAAACAATTTTTTTTCTTCATATTCTCTAAAAATTGACAAATGAAGTCACAAAGCTGGAAGTAAATATATTTAATGGTTTTGTTTTAAAAAATTCCCAAAGTTCCAATCATTTTTCGTCCATCAAGGTACGGGGACCCGTTAAGATGCAAATCCACGATGAGACAAAAAAAATCGTGTGTCACATGAGACATTAATCTCCATTACTGTTATTATTTTATTTCCATTATTTACATTTTGTTGTTGCTGAGATTTTTGTCTCGTGATAGAAAAGTCTCATATAAAATCCCAGCAACAACTAAATGTAAATAATGGAAATAGTTGCGAGAAATAAGATTTTTGAAAATATATCATAAAACTTGTCTTATAAGTGTCTTATTTCATGAAATTAATGACAAAATAATTAAAAACTAATAGAATAATGAAATAATAGTCTGACGAGATTAAAGTCTCACGTGCGACACGATACTTTTGTCTCATCGCGGATTTGCTCCTTAACAACTGATGAAACTTCGACTACAAACATCCGAAAAGTGTCCTCGCCTTCAGATTTCCTACAACCTCGATCAAAGCACGAATTCGCCACTTGGAGATATGATAATCTCCCAAAGCACGAAGCACATTAAGAAGTCGATGCCTCGAGCAGACGCGTCCCTAAAATTACGTTCGACAGAGATCGCTCTGTTAAATCCCCCTCGGAGCGACGCCTTTGGCATTCCCTAACGCGTGAGACCGCAGACGCGGAAATACAATTTCGCGGGCTCTTATTAAGTTTCATCTCGCGATCGTTCACCCCTGGGTCGCGTCCGATAATACGCGAGATAGCTGTAATTCTTGGGGTCGATATGGTTTTTAAATGAACCTTGATAGCTCCCCCTCTCACCCTCCGGCGACCCCTTCGCGCGCCCGTTTGAAAGATATGAATATTGTTAACGGCGGGGGCTGAACATGACGTGCTCGTATTTCGAGGCGCCGCGATTCCGTGCTACGTGAACGGAATTACTTCGCCTAACAGTCCGTTATCTTCCTAATTAAATTATGTATGAAATCACGATGTATCCTTGGGGCCCGTGCGAACGTGATACAAGCTCTCGTACGTTCGTTGCATTTTACGCGCGCCGACTCGCGTCAAAAAGCGCGGCAGGTTACGAAACTCGACTTCGAGGGTGCCTTTCTTTCAGCTTGTTTTTCACATTATTCCACCTGGTGAATCCACGGTGTCCGTCGACTGTCTCGAAGCACGAATTCGAACAGAAAAAAAAATAGATAAGTATTCTGGGAGGAAATGGGGCGGCTTGTAGGCGGGGGTGCCGTTTTTCAAAGTATCGAGAAATATATATTCAAAGAAATCGAGATCGACGACTCGGTAATCGGGCTGCGAAGGGTCCAGCTGTTTGGTACGCTTCCGAATGCAGGAATGCTTAGGGAGATTGGAGTGTTTTTCTTAAAGTTTCATAGCGAATAGAATTGCGAGAATGTTGAAATATGGAGAGGAAAGGGTTCCGGGGTGCTTGAAATGAGAAATACAGTGTCCCGACAGTTTCCGAGCCGTTGAATTCAACGTTTCAAGGTGTCAGCCGCGCGGATCGCAAGGAGTTGCCAGAGACACGGCGACGACGTATTTATACGCGACACCGTGCGAGAATATTCCCTGTTTCTTCCATACGGAAACGTAAACGCCAGTGCTCCACGGTGACACACACGCGCAGCGGACATGCACGCAGCAAATACACGCGAAGGGCTCTTAACAAATTACCAAAGGGCGCTGCCGTCCGGGGCCACCGATGAATTCTCTCTCCCCCCCCCACCCCCATCGATTTATGCTCGCGGCGTGTGGTGTCGTTTTCGGCTGCTGCGGGCGGAACCGAATAAAAAAGGAGAAAGAAAACGCCAGGGAAAATGTACAGGGTGATCTAAACGAAGGATGGTAGAATTTAGGGCCGCACTGTACTCTCGGGGGGTGGGTGAAATATATGTGCAATCCAACTGGGCCCATGAATCGGTTTCGATAGCGACACAGTCAGTTTATTTCGCTTGTGAAAGTTAATCATTAGTTACGGATGATATTTTTTAATCGCAGAAAGTAAAATGCGCAAATGAAGCGTGTGAAATTGCGAATGCTAGAAATCTATGGCTTTGAAACTAACATGGGAAATTAGGTAAACCGGAAATTAAGAAAATTATGCGTTAGACAACCGGATTTTTTATGGTACCATAGTGCAGTTTCACGGTGTGAAATCAACCCTCGATGAAAATGCAGAATTTTCTTTTTTGTGGAATATCTCGAGAACGGTGAGAGACATCGAAAAGAATTTTAAACAAAAGTTGCATCTGTTGTTTATATCTACAAAACTGCGTAGAAATAATTATCGAAAAATCCACACTTTTCAAGTTACACTAACCTCACCGCCAATCTTTAATTCGATAATTATTTTTACGCAGTTCTGTAGATATAAAAAAAATGCTACCTTTGTTGAAACTTCTTTTCGATATCTTTCACCGTTCTCGAGATATTCCAAGAAAAAGGAAATTCTGCATTTTTTCAAGGGGTGGTTTTTCACCCCTCAAAATCGCATTACGGCACCAACAAAAAATAGAGTTGTCTTACGCTTGAACTACTCTACTTGCACACAAACTTGCATAATTCCCTGAATTCCCGGGTTGCCTAACTTCCCTTCTAAGTAAGTTTAACTTCGAGTTTTGCAGAGCTTCTAATTTCTAGAATTTCCAGCCTAATGCTAGAATTTTTTAACTAACAAAATACAGCCACTCTCGAATTTATACAGGGAACACTTGCGTCTTATATTTCACATTAAAATTGTGGATCAAGTTTCTTAATTTGCCAGTCACTGTACGTCTCTACGTGCCTAAATTCTTCGCACAACTCTTGGAAAGCAAAATGACGATACGCTATCAAGACCACAGGAAGTTTGTATATAATTAATTCTCACTATATGAGAGGACGTTTTAAGAATGTTATGTCTCCTTAATTCTTCGACACCAATTCAAGATCACCCTGTATAGAAGAAACAGGGTTGAAAGTAGGCGTGAATCCTCGAGGCTGACGAGTCGATAGTATCGACGAGGGAAGAAACGGCGGAAAAAGGGAGAATCAGGGAAAATCCGAGTAGAAACGGGAGAGGGGAGGGGGGGGGGGTGGGGGCGGAGGGACGACAAGGATCCGTGGGAGAGTTATCAGCGATCGGTGGCTGGACGATCTTGCTGTTCCGACGATTTGATTGATTGGGAGCTGGAAGATTAAGCCTGACCCAGCGGGGAATCTGATTTCGGGCCACTTCGTATTAATCGCGCCCAATTATCGATAAACGACCGTGGACTAATTATCCGTGATTCATCATTCCGCGTTTCACGCCGGCCCCCGGGGGGGGGGGGGGGAAAGAATATCGATAGTCCGGTCGATGGCGTTTTGATAACGATGCTCGATGATATATCGCTTGGGCTACTCCTAGCTGGTCAGGCAAAGGGGCGAGGTATAATTGTCGAGGAAAACAAAGCAAAAATAATAGCCTGGATATTTTAATTATTCATCGCGCTTTGTTCGTGCATCAGGCTTAGCAACGCAAATATTGCACACGCACGTATATCCCCTTTAATATTTCCCTGTCAGCGATATTTCTCGTATTCCCATAATTTCATATGAATATTGATCCTGGAAGGTGTACGGAAAACCCTGTGAACCCTGTGAAAATTCCCTGCAACAGAGAGGATAATAATTTCCAGATCTGTATCTCTATGCTGTACATTCGAAAAATAAATCCCCAGTAGTGCAGGTCAGTCATTAATGCTTCTCCACTGATTACGAGAGCTTCCTTTGTACAGTTCGATATTTCTCTTAATACCACTTCGGCGAGAACATACCGCGGCTGAAAAACCAGCCAGTTACGATCGATCAGCGATATTAAAATCCTCCGACGATACGCGGGAACGCGACGCTGGCAATCTTCGACGAAAGGGGAACAAAGGGAAATCGTGGACGAGAAAAACAACGTTTAATTATCGGCGGAGGAATCGGGCGAACGATATCTGGCAAATTCAATTTGCCAGCCTGGCTGGAAGGGGGCGGGGGAAGATTTTAGCGAATTTCCACGAAACTTTGGGTTATGTGGACCATCGGATACAGGCTTCCAGTGGCGGAATCACGCGGAAAGGGTAACTATGAAAATTCAAACTACGTCAGCGTAATAGACGACAGAGTTTGCCCTCGGTGGATTACGTTCGGCGAGGGGGTTGGTTGGGGGAGGGGTGAAGAGGGACGGAGTGCGCAAACAGGGATGCGCATCGCGACTTTATAAACTGTTCGTTTTTTTTTTTTCGTTGTATTCCGCGTCAATGACGGTATTGTTTCCGCTTAATGCTCGGAATACGCGTTTTCAACGTTTTCGACGTTCTCGACGCTTTCGAGGCCAACGACGGAACGGAAGATCGCGCTCGCGCGCTGCTTTTTCCGCTCGGTGGATTGTTCGGGCGCCCGCGAACAATAGTCGTCGTTCAATCGTATGCTTTGACTCGACGGCATTTTCCTTCCCCGCGCGTTTTTATGCTGGCCTCTTCCGCGAGCGCGTGTTTATTCGTCATGTCAACGACTCCCGGGGCTTCGGGAAAGGAAATGCTCGTCGATGGTGGTGCCGGAGGTTTGATCTGGGGAAGGCGCGATTTATGCGTCGTCAAGGAACAATTTTCGTGGCACGGAGTTAACGTAATTTGAATTTTCGTAAACGTGGTACCATAGTTTTGCTACTTTTATCGTTTTGTATGATATATATCTGTACAATTAATTATTCTCGTGATACTCTTAGGTTGCTGCATATGAAATCGGCGTTCCGCGCAGGAGAGTTTGTATAAAAATAATCTTTCCTTTTCAACTATTTCATTTATTTGGTAATTATATATTTACTTTAGGGTTTCATTACCGATTTTGATGAAAATTAAATATGTTGTGGGGGGCATGGTTCTGAACAACTTTTTCAAAATGAATCCAGAATTAACTCAAGTTGTGAAACCAAAGCAAGAAATTTAAAAATTATTTTAAGAATATCTCGGAAACTAAGGCCGATCGGTGGTAACATGTATTGGAAAAAGTTGTTCAAAATGTGGAGTGTTATAAAATATTTAAAGTTCATTAAAATCGGCGATGAAACTGTACAGTAAATAATTACCATCTATGTATATTATTTTTTGAGGTTCTGTGGCATTTCTCTAGACGGGAGTCAGCGTTAGCAATTGTCAGTGCATCACCATCATAAACAAAGGAACTTTCTGCGATCGACAATTTCATATGCACCCAATAATTCTTCGGTACAGGTTCGCGAGTTACTTCACCACGTCGTAGGACTGACTTAAACGTCTGGCGCAGCAGGGCACGCGAAAATATGAGTTAACAGACTTTAATATATGTAAAAATGAAATATGTATACTTCAATTTGTTTGTCTTTTAAATGCTTTAAATGCCAAATAGTGTTTTTGTGTCTTTAAATAGTGTTTTCGTTTTAGTTGAGCGACTTTTTTTTAGTTTTTAGTTCAAAGCGAGCCTCTGACTTATATTTTTATTTTTTGTTAAAGAAGTGATGCTTTCCATTCAATATTGTATACCAAAAAGAATTGGTTTAATAAATATTTGTTGATTTGAAAATAGTTTTTTACTTATTCAGTTTAATATTACGCGAAAAGACATTAGGGACTTTCTACTCTATTCAATGGACTTTTTGCCCCGCGCGTGAGGCAAGAACTCTATTTCGCATTGACAAACATTTTGTGGTATAACTCAACAGAAAATAACAGTATCAACAAACGAACTTCGTGAAAGTAAAGCATAATAGTTATACTTTATACAAAATAACACCAGATATCTCTAGATTCTTAATACTAAATTTGACATATGTTTATTCGAAAAACGGGATTTTTAGCTCCACCCTACCCTAGCTTACAACTATTCATCTTCTAAACTAAAGACAGTCTATATAAACCTACTCGTATCCAACGGCCCTACCCAACCGCCATTGCGTGCATTTCCACCCACACATGTCCCTCGAAACAAGTAACACCCGACAAGAAACACGCAACTTCCGGCGTATCCGCCGATTTAATCCTCCTCCTCGAGTCCCTTCGCTTTATTACATCTCCCGTCACGGGAAGTGTCCTGGCTGACAGGAAACGGCGATACGTGCGCGGAAGCGAGGCACGTCACTGCTGCCAACAGCCACACGGTAGTCTCGTAAAAAAGTGGGTCTAATTACTCGCCTCGTTCAATGTTAGTCCGTCGTGTCGACCAATCGTTCCCTAATATGTTCCCTCTGAACCATAGCAGAGCTCAGCCTTGAACCTCGTATTTCGCTGACAGAAATATGGGCCCCTGGCACCTCAGCTTCCAAGGCCAAAGACCTATGCCCCCCACACATTCCAGCACAAATGCTCTCTGCAAAATTCTAAACCGAGTTTTTAAGACCATCCCGTTATCTCTGGTGATCACTAGACTCGACTTGGAATAAAAGGTGGAAGGGAATTTTGGAACCTTCCGTATCTGTACGAAAAATAAAAATTCCTCACGTCTAACCCAGAATCCCAACGCTCTCGCCCGCCACAGAACCTAAGTGACTCTGCCGCGATCAGAACGCTCAGGTCTCTTGTGAGCTCAGGTACCTCGGGATCGCCAGTTCCTGTCTAAAGGACCCGCTTCTATGGTACAATCTCCCAGCAAGCAAGCCTCTAAGCTCTGGGTTTTTGCCCCTGCATCGCGATCGCTGAAAAAGGCAGCGCCACTTTTACGAGGCAGTTCCCTGCGGAAGTCGCGTTTATCCCGCGAACGCGCCTCTGGTTGCGCGGTAGCACGCGAGAATTCCCCTCGTAAAAGCCCGAATCGCGGCTACGCAATAAAAGATGAGCTGTCGCGGGATGCCAGCCGATATTCCATCGCGTCGTTGTCGCGTGGATCTGTGTACGTATAGGTACTTTCGGCGTGGGCCTAAAACATCTGTGACGATTGAAGCGCGCCATCTTTCAGAATAAACTATATTCGCCACCTGGACGGAGTCATTGGTACTAATTTTTGTGGATTCACATGTTGGCACCTCAAGCGGAAATCCCAATTGGAATGTCTATATTTTTTTTGTGAGTTTTTTATATGGTCTTAATTTTCAATTATAATCGATCATTATGGAGTTCTCATTAAAATAAAACATTTTGAGCACCTATTAAGTCACTTATTTTAAAAATATTATATGAAAAACAATAATAAGCGTAAAAGTACAATCATTGGCACCCTAAAATTTGAGGTTATATAGACAAAAATAGTTAAAACGAAGTTTAAACAGACTATTTCATTCACTATTAAATACCTAAAACACTTAGTAAATCTGTATTTCACTTCATTACTTAGTTATAAAGCGACAAAATTAACATACTTTGTTAAATTAGAATACCTTTAAAACTTTATTTGTGGTGTTGCCAGATGTAAAATGTTTATTTCAACTACCGGAGTTTGCAGTGTTGTAGCGGAAGAAAAATAAGAAATTACAAAGAAGCTTTTTCTAAGCTCGTGCTTCTTAATATTTGTCAATGATTAGTGCAGTGGCAGCATTAGTGCAATTTACCCTAGTACATAGAATAATACTGAATTTTTCTTATAGAAAGTAGATACAGTGAACTATAAATCAGTCAGAAATACCACAAATATAAAAACCACGTTTACTATTTCGTCGAACAAAGTTAACTCCGCTGAAATATCGCAAAGAAGCATGCATGTGATTCGGAAAACCTTAGTATCAGTGACCCCACTCAGGTGGAGAATATGGTTTACTAGCTTTACTACTCGGCTTCGCCCAAAATTTAGATTCTGATTCTGTAAAAAAAAATTTTATTTATTTTATTTCGTGAAAATAGCCACATTCGTCTGGATTAGCTGGACATAATGAGCTGGGACACATTTCGTGACCCCAGGGTTTACCGTTCGAAAGTTTTTAGGCGACAGACAAACACAAACACTTTCTGCTTTATAAATTAAGATTCTCAAAGATTGCGCGGCTCACAACGTCACAGATCCTTCCTACGCTCAGAGCTCAGAAGCCGCGCACCGTGTATTACACAGATCGGTGATGGGGAACCCGTATTCCGCGCCTTTCGATTCATTATTCCTGCTGAATGTGCGTCATCGCGTTGCGGGGATTTGCGCCGGGCAGTGTGTAATCGCGCGTTACAGCCCCGCTGGAACGTAACGAGAGATAATGTTGGAATTTAGAGGCACGACCAGCTTCCGCTGCGTCCACGAGCGCTTTTCGAGGGAAAATTGAGTGTAACCACGAGGTGCGATTCAAAATTGAAGTTTCACTCAAAAAGAATCGCAAGAGTGTGAGGAGACTGAAACGACAAATTAAGAAATCGCGGTGATTCAAAGGGGAGAGGAATAAAGGGAGATGCTTGAGAGGATGTGACGTAAAATCACAGTAAACAAAAGTCGAAACGATCGAAGTCCCTGTACATATATGTCGCGAGGTTTTTGGACGCTGTTGGCTTGCCTTTCGTTTTCTGCGACGATCGAACGAAATGTTATTACAGCAACTGATGCCTGCGACACGCTCCATCGTCCCTTCATCTGGAAATGATTCGACGAGTTAATCTTCGTCCAACTGCCACTTTCGTGGATTCCTTCTATGGGGAGACCGTGCAGGCGATCGCCAGCAAATGCAAATCCTTTGTTAATGAATCAACGGTCGTTTCTCCTCGACATTCGGGCGATAACGATTCATGGAAAAACGACTGCAGATCTCCTATCAGTGGGCCGGTCGTTAGAGTTAACCTTTCGCTACAATTTGAACGACAACCTTTATTTGGTCATAGTATACAAAAAGATGCTTGGTAAGAGTCTTTAAAACATTCCTAGAATAAATTATGTAGTGTGACTCCGAGGTAAACAGATATTATTTGTACTTAATAGTGAGTTATCTACAATAGAACGTTAAAAGTACCTTTAATTTTTATACTATCTTTAATGTTTATCAATGTGCTTAAGAATTCGGTTATAGTGGGTTAACCGTTGAATTTTAAACTGCACTTACAAAAATGATTAATCTTTCATCAAACTGACTTAATCTTCGTGTCGGACTCGATTTGAAAACTCGTCTCAGGTACGACGAAGGGAAAAGAGACCAGTGCTAAATGTAACCCCGGTTTCACGATTCTCCCGAAAAATATGACACGAATCTTTCCACCTTTAACTCCCTCCGTTTTATCCATCCCTTCTAGCCCACTCCATCTCCCTCCCTCCCTGGCCTCGTCAGTATTCAACACAGTGGCAGCATAAATTTCAAATTTTTTATACGACCGCCATCTCCGCTGGTCCCGTTTTCGGTCAGATTTCTCGTTCCACGGGAAGACACGTGGGGGTGGGGGAAATCGTTGTCGCGGCCGCGATTCGTCCTTTTCGTTGCCCTTGTCGGCGTTCCGGCTCCCGTGACAAAGATTAAATTGGTTTTCGGGGGAAAATGGAAACGTGGGATCCGTTTGGATAGGCGGGACGAGGCTCCGAATCGAAGTGAAAATTCGGGTTGGCTTGGATTTCGTCGAGCAAACCGTGATTGGTTTTCCAGGAAAAAATTTATTCACTTTCGAGAAACATTTAATGATTCACGTACAGGCTCGTGTTTGACAAGGGATTAGCGAGCTGCGCGCGGCATGGTCCACGAAAGATATTTGCAGAAATCTTGAAGTTTAATAAGAAGGGGAGATGAAAAGCAGATCAAATAAAAATTATCGATGCGCAGAAAAATAAAGATTTGAATTTATCGAGAGGTATTTAACTCCTAATCGATTTTCAATGGAAATTGGAAAACAATCACGAGTCTGTGGCTTCTCTGAAAAGATGAAGCAATTTAAAAATGGCTTCAAATTCGATTGTAAATTATCATGATTCTGATAAATCGATGCGTCAAGTTAACACGTTTTTCACGTTCAAAACGATGAATACATTCGCGAATCGATCGATCTGGTTCTAGAGGATGGTCGTCGAATTGGTGGCGCTCAACGAAGAACGAAGGAAGCACAAGTGACTTAACGTTCTGCACTGCTTCCGCGGCGGATACGCGAATCTACTAATAAAATGAGGAATCGTTGGGTGGTGGGGCGTACGTCCGCATAAGAAACTCGAAATTTATGCCGGCGTCGTTTTGAACCGGGGTAAGAGTAAGAAACGGAACAAAGGAGAGAGGCATGCGTAAAGAAAGAAACGAGATTTGATAAAAAGAGGTTTGCATGCAGCCGAGGGGGAAACGTTCGCGATAGGCAACGCTGGATATTGTTGGCAAAAGGGAACATATTACATAACTATAAGACAGAGGATAAAATAGATTCCTCTTTATTTTTTATACTATACAACTATTAACATTCGAATCTTGAAGAAAAAATTAAGAGTCGTGTCCATTAGGGTTTGTTGGTTTTTTTAAACCCGGGGTTAAAAACCGTTTTTGGGGGATAAATTTGTAAAATTTGAAGACTAGTTTTTACATTTAAAACCCCGGTTTTAGATACTAGAATTAATATGTACCTAAAGGTTCATTATATATTTAATTAAAAACGTTAACATTTTGTCTTTAAATCGCCTTGGGCACAAGCATATTGTATGTAGTAAAAGTTTTCTATAAAATTAATATTCATGGGTCCATATTTACTGAAGAAAAATTCTAAATGAAATAAAGATTTATAATTAATAATTTGTATGGATTTTAGTATATTTTATTTTGCTATATTTTTGTAATTCCATAAAAATTAAAAGAAACTACAAAATTTTGGAGAAGTATGCATTTTTTGTTACTCCTTTAATTATATATTTGTTATTTTTCGTAAAAATTCGAGAAACGATTTAACCGGTTTTTGTAGAATTTAAATTTTTTAAAAGTTACTTTTTATATAAACCTTTGTGTCTATTTTATACTAAATAATTTTCGATTCGAAGAATTTTATACAATATGTATTTTTTAATTAAATTCACTTCAACCATGATTATACTATCGAGGCAATCCGATGCCTTGTAAAAGGTGGAAAGTTGCTTGCATCGATCGTCGAAGAGGGAAATTGAGGAGCTTACAAGAAACGAAACAGAAAAGAGAAGACTGTAAGGCAGTTGCGCGAAATTTCTAAGAGAAAATGTTCGCTCGATCGTTTGCTTTTGCTAGCTCGGGGTTCCTTTCAGAGTTCATTCGACCTCGGGCTGCTTATTTGCATGTTCGACATTGTAGGATCGATGAATTGACCGGTCGAAACGGATAAGTCAATTTGCATGTCTACGACTCAATTCCGCGGCGTGTATTGAAGGCTACCGGGGCAAGATGCCGAAGAAACAGGACGAATAGGAAATAAAATAGGAAAAATTAGATATGTTACGTGAAAGGCAGTTTTTAAAAAAGAATAACTCACCATGTAATCAGCTTAGGTAATTATAAATACCGTAAATGGAAAATTTAGTTCCTTGGAGGACGTAATCACGAACCTCTGCCATTCCACTTACCAACATCTTCTAGTTCCATTAAATTCGAAGGAAGCCGTACATACCTGCAAGCAGAAACAATAAATATTATAATAAACTCAGTAAAAAAGGGCATTCTTAATTTACTACTGAAACAATTTTCCCTAACAACACAATTTAATTACAAACCCCTGCGTCACCACTTCCCGATTTAAATAAAACTTCAAAAAGTTATAATTAAGATTCCTTCGGCCAAACCCCAGATACCTCGATTCGAAGCACTCACACCTGTCAACGTACAAGAAACTTAATTTCCTTCCGCATTTGCAAGTGCTCATAAAAAATAACTCCTCGGAGATCACCACGAGCCCCCAAATCCCTTAAAATAATAGTAAAACAATCCCTGAGGAGCCCAGCAACCGAACCACACCCCGTACGCCAATGATTTACACCATTCAGAAAATACCACGTCAAAAATGTGCGCGGAACCTGTTCAAACGAGCGTACATCGAAGGAGGGGGGGACCGAAGAACCGAACTGGGGAACGAACCCGTAAATCAGGGCTCGATTCCGGGTCGGGGGGTCGCACAATGCGTTCGTTGGTTGGCGGGAGGGGGCGCAGGGAAATTTCGTCCAAGGGTCGAGAAAGAGCCGACGGTGGAAATCTGAAATTTATGTTTCCGTCAGGCCGGGCCCGTTGCTCTTTGGAGGAGAGCACGCGAGAGAAGAGAGGCTCTGGCAGCTCGACGAACAGGGGCTGCAAGATCCCGAAAACGTTTACCTCTTATTCCTTGGCCTTTTCTCCCTTCAGTGTCTCGCGTCGACACTCGACTTGAAGGGCCGCTCGCCGGAGGTGCGAAAGAGCGGCAGGGTCAAGAAAGAGGGGCAGGACGCCGGGCGAGAATAGTGGCGTGTTTTATCGTAGCCGGGCGCGAGAAAGGCGCGTGGAACACTGGCGACTCTTTATGCCGGACCGCGTCGAGAAGATGTGAAAAAGTTCATAATGTATGCGAACGACAGCGTGGATTGAATCGCCGCCTTTTCGTCCAGTGAATCCGCGCTAAATTTCAATCGACGCGCGGATGGCAGCTGAAAGAGCCGCAATTAAGTTGCGTGGAGCTCGAGGGAAAAAGGGCGGGTGGACAGCTGGAGCTGTTTCTGGTAGGGGTGGTTTCGTGGGAAAGTTCGTGTTTAGTGTGATTTGGTAAAGTGGAAATGTCTCGAGGCTTGGACCAGAAATAGTGTGACTGGTGGTGCAAGAAATGCGTGAATGATCTTCTGGTGGTGGGTTCGTTAGGATTAAGGGAGAAATAGGGTGTTTCATTATTCCCCTGGACTATATGAAAGGGGCTAAGTAGCATCTTTGGGAGATTTTTCTTAGTATTGTAATTTTACAATACCAAGTTTGTAATAAATACAATACTTATATTTATAAGTTTGCAGAAGGGCTTCGCCTGGAAGTTAGATTCCGATTTTATGAAAAAATAATTTATATTTATTTTTTTAGTGAAAATAGTCACATTTACATATCTGGATTTGCCAGGCATAAAGGGCTGAGGCTCGTTTCGTGACTTCAGAGTTTACGGTTCGTAAGTCCAAGTTCAAATTCGTTGTTAGCAGTCAGCAAACCCCCTGGGAATAATTGTTTAAATTACCGAACTCACATAAAAGTCTGTACATCGAAACGTACGGTCTGACGCGTTAACGAATTTTCACTTGTTTGACCTCCCATATCTCAGACACTAATTGTCACCTGAACTTGAATATTTTGTGTGATTGATGTCTCATCATAAGGTATCGTTTGGTATAAAATTCAGTTTCAAAATCGTAGAACCAAAAAGAGGCGATTTCTTATGTCACTCTTTATTCTCTCATGTGCCACTAATTCCGGTGTCACGTGCTCGTCAAGAAAGAAAGTGTTCCTATTTAAAAATATATGTTACCACTTAAAAAAAAAAAAAGAAAGTCTATGATGGAACCTGCATGTCTCACTTACAAGAAAATTGACTTGATTACATATCCCCCCAAGATTCCCTCGAAAAGCAAACAAAAATCCCATACCCCATCCCAGCTAGTTTGTTTGAAAATTCAAGTAACCCTTCTACGTGTTGAGATGCTACGTTCCCAACGATCACTAATCCAGTCAAGATGTCCGTAAATGAAGTTCCACTGTTCGGTTAAACGAAACGAAGCAGTTCAGAGGTTAATTACGAAACGTGGACTAATTTCCACGTAGATTGTTCGGGAGGGAAACAGCCGTGGGCGATTCGATCGATCGGTTTCCGGATTCTCCAGTGCAGAATCGGCTGCAAGACGTGAAACTCCCGTCGCGATTAATTTTCGCGTGTTGCCCGCGTTAAATAGCGGAATGACGCGCGGCAAGTTAGGAGTGGTGTCCATTGCGACGAACGTTACAGTTGGGAACGATCGTAGAACTGCGAAAATGTATTCCTGCACATGATTTCCGAGATACGGATGAATATGATAGAATTTTACTCTATGTAGATGCAAAGGATTTCATACCCGATGAAACTGGTGTTCGGAGCAGCGGCGTGATCAGAATTTACAATTGGTTGTGTCGTGACGAGTAAATTACTAGAACAGGGCAGCTTCCTACCTTCGGGTACAGGTATTTGCATGCGAAAAAGAGGTGAGGTATTTGCAATCAGGAGGGGGAGGACCAATGTCCACGGATGCCATGGATTCCAGAGATTCCATGGGCTTGGGGTTGCTTATACATCGGTTTTCAGGGGGTTGGTATCGCTGGCCGCTGGGGAGCTAAGGGTCCAGCATCCCTTGAGGACATTGTCGGTTATATTAAGTCACATGAGCTTGAAGATATCTGGCGAATTTCACGAGTTTTGAGTCATCCCCGGGGAATCTCAAGTTTAAAGACACCTCTATCGAGTTTCACGATTTGGAAGTCACTTGCATCGAATTTCTCTTATTGGTAGTCACTTGCGAAGAATCTTATGATTTCAAGATCACCCGCATCCATTCCACAGACCTACGACAATCCAGATCAACTCCGACCAGTATCAAATACCAATTAAAAATTCTTTAAATTCAAACCATTGATGAATTCTAAATTTTAAGGCCTGGTCGACACCCGTTCCTGTTCTCCGATTGCAATAATCTTTTTCGGGGATTATTTTTTTATGAAATGGAACCATATTGGGGTGTGAGAGCAGAAGGAATCGCCGGTTGAAAATAAGGACCACCCTAAATAACACAGGGGAACTCGCAAAAACAGCCTACGTCGTACGACGACCACAGCGTTTCCAAGTCCCCGTGAGATTGCAAGTAGAATAGTAGCGAATGGGTCAGACGTCGCAGCGACCGCAACCAGCCGCCACGAGCGTAGAATTTTATCGTCGCCATCGGAAGCAAGATTGTCCAATCAAAGAGGTTAATGAGCCCCGGAGGAGTTCCCCAGGGAATTGCTCTTGACTTTCTCACATAGGCACAGCTGTTCAGTATAAAAGATCCGCAACTGAGAGAGGGGGGAGAGCACGGTTGAGCGAAGCATTGCTCCCGGATAAAGCGAAGGAGCGCCTTGAAGTACACGCAGCACAGTTTGAGAAACGGTTTCTCAGCTGAGCCTCCGGTGTCCCTCCAGGATATTTTATAATAGTGTTTGTATTGAATTGTAAGCATCCTCGGCGAGCGTAATTTAAACAGCGTCTTGAATATTCAGGCGGCGAACCATTGTTTACGTTTGCCTCGTTTCGGCCGGCGTCTTCTGGAAAACTTTGCTTACTTCCAGCAAACAGGGCTGCATCATTTATTGCACCACCGAATCAGAGTTCGTTGGAGATAATTACTCCAGCAATTTCCCCCCTCAGGCCCCCCCCGATTGCTTTCTTCTGGACAGGCCTGTGTAGCTTGGCCTCACGCACTCGGCGAATCTTCTTTCTATTCCTTTCGATTAACGTCGCTTGAATCTTTTCGAATTTCATGGAGCTTTCCTCAGAATTAAGCCGATTAGTTGGTAACGATAGTGGCCTGATTTCAAGAGATTTTCTGTACTCCAAAGCATTTAATTATCCGCTTGTTCGCTGTGCTTATTATAAACAATGAGAGTATCTCTTGTAACCCGCAGCGTTGAAGAGAAGGCACGATTTATTTCCCGCGAGGATTTCACGGTTCATTACCATGTGTTACGTGCGTCCGCGGAAAACAGGATCCCAGCAAATTCGCATTCATTAAAATTACATTGAATCAACGATTCGCGCGGCTGTAGGATTACGCTCTTACTAAACGCGCCAAAGCCCATTTAAGCTTGTAACACCACTCCCCCGGGTACCTTGGATTGCGTAACATACGTGGGCGAGTTCTGCTGGTTTTTCGGTATAATTGGCAAGGGTGAGCCTTCAAATTCGACAAATAATAGCTCACGCTCCCATCGAACCCCTGCAAATCACGTGATCATTAACTAATACACACAAAACTATTATCTCGCTCGACAATTGGCTCGCCCCTTCCCTCCGCCATACCACACTTAAATTAAATCCCAAAATTCCGCCCCCATTATTCCCACAAGCTCCGATCAACGATTAAAATGGCCCAGCCATCATTCTCCGCAGGAAGAGATTTGCGCCGATTAACGACAAAAAAGCCCACCACTTTGCTGGCCAGAAAGGAGCCGTGATACTCGTCGGGGGGTGATCGATCAGCCGGCAGGTTCTGTAAAGGGGAAAGGAAATAGCGGAACGGCGGAGTGCAGGCCTAATACGTCACGATTTGGTAAATTGTCTCGGGCGGGTCGAACGTGAAAAGCTCTGGTCAGGTTGGCTGGAAAAGTAACCCGTGTTCAGCAACGGAAACCTCTCCAGGGGCACGCTAATGAAGAAGAGAAACGTTGCGGGGTTGCCCAACCCCGGAGGAAGTCGGGGGTGGAACGATAAGTCGCGGAAAACGAACTAATCAAGGCATTAATCTCCTTTACGCGTGGAGGCTCGCGTGCGCACGCGCGCGTCCACGTATATATGTAAATGAACCTAATTCCTATTCTCGTCGGTGCCTTTCGGTAGAAAATGGTGGCGTCGTAAAAATGTAAATCTTGCTTTGAATAATATTCCCTGGTCCCCACCTCCTGGCTCCCTCCACCCACACACCCACCCACACACACACACACACACACACACACACACACACACACACACCCACACGCACACACACCCACCCACCCCCACACACACACACACACACGCGCGCGCGCGCGCACACACACACCAGGTTCCGCTTCTGCGCGCATCTACGCCCTCGTGATGGTTACAGGAAGCCCCGATGCATATGTACGAGCCTACAAGTCAGACAGAAGGATTGCGAGAGAGAGGGAACAGGATAAGTGAATTAGCGAGAGGAACGGGGGGAAGAGAAAGAGGCAAAAACGGAGGCGGGATGAATGGGAATGGACGGGCGAAAGTGAAAGACGAAGCGAGGCTCCAGAACGGGGTAGGTTGGAGAAGTTTGGCGGGAGAATTGGAAAGTAGGGGAAGTGTGTGAGAGTGCAAAGGAAGGGGGATGTACGGATTGAGAAACATCGAAAGGCAAAGCAGGGTGTATCGGGGTGAAGGAAAAGGGAGGTGTCAGATGTGAGAGATAATGAAGAAGTGGGATGAAAGTAGCGATAGGCGATTCTGTTAAACAAAAATCGATACTTTTGAATCGATTCTAATAAAACCTCAATACATGAAAACCGATTGTTTTCAAAAAGAATCGAATAACCGATGAAAAGAATGATAAAGAATGTGATGGAGAAAATGATCAACAATTGAATCAGTTAAATGTGAGATAAACAGAATTTTTATTGAATCATTATATTGGAAAGTATTATTATAATATATATAATATATATTCTTTAGTCTAACAATTGTAAGTATATATTATAAAATATTTTTAAAAGGTTCTAGTGTATATTTACATCCACGAAACTTATACACATAATGTCATTTTTTATATCCACTTGTAGTTTATTTAATTTAGAACATCTGAATTCCATTTTCATTTGTAGAGACTGAAGAATTAAAGACAGAATTAATACAAAACGTCTATTTTTTCTCGATTCTTTGTTAGAAAATAATCGAGTTATCGAGAATTGATTCTTAGAAGTAATCGAATTTTCAAACAAATAATTGATAAAGTAATCGATTCTTCAGAAAAATAATACGATAAAGTAATTGATTCTTCAGAAAAATATCGATCGATTCTAAAAGAATCAAGTAGAATCGCCTAATCCTAGATGGGAACCAGTGAGGACCTATTGGCGAGGAAATTAAATGCTACGTGATGGGAAATAAGCGAGAGGCATTAAACACAGCCCGTAACGATGGAAATATGTACAGGAATGAAGTAGCTTAAATCGACGCATAATGAATAATAAATGCAAAGGTAGTATAGGTGGGGGGATGAATTCATCAGTTCCTTAACGATCTTCTTTCCGGGTATTTTAGTTTACCTCCCTGCGGACGTCAATAATCCTGTTTGCCACACGAACAACATTGCTTACCGACATTGTTACACAAGATGTAAATGTATTATGCTAGTATAAAAGTACATATTGTGCTTTTCGATGCATTATTCGCGGAAAGAATACCTTTCAACATTTCAATATTTGGTTATTGAAACACGTTCGATTCAAAGGAAGCAGTATTTATTTCTCTCCATTATATTCAGTGTAATCCTTGATTACATTTCATTGTGTCTCGAATATAAATCGGAGGACCATCGAGTCTGCCTACATGAAACGTTTTGCTACCGAGGATTTCTACCGAGGTTTCGCTTGCCATTTGGACAGAAAAGGAGCAAACTAATTACAGGGTTTTACACGTCGCCTGTCTATTGGTTAATCTTTCAACAGAAGTTTCTATCATTTCGAGGCTGGCGCATCGCATTCAGCAGCAGGAAAAATACGATGGTAAAGCAGCATGAGGTACCACGTTCGAAAGGGGTAACACAAATAGTAACTGCGCAAAAATTAAAGACATACATACGATGGGTATACGTACGTACACCGGACCCCTGCAACCGACGAATTCGCTCGCCACGTGAATACTATTGGTGCGCAAACGCACGCCCGAAACGCGAGGAGTTCGCGACGGCGCAAATACGCATTCGAGCGGCTTAATACTTTCCACAGGGCGCGCTGTAATTATTGAACAGCGTAAACAAACGAAAAGCCAGTGTGCACATCGACGTGTACAACTCAAACGGGGTTTCCTAGGAAATTAGGTGAAAAAAGTTCGACTGCATACCTATTCGCGTTTAAACAACGACCGTTGGACGAAAATATCGCGCTAATTAATAAACTATTATTTGGCCACCGCTTAGAACAATTGTTTTGCGACAAAAATAGGCACATCTTCAACATATTGTTCTATGGTTTTCTTTATCTTTTCTGTCCTTGTTATTATTTCTATAATAGGTGACGTTAATATTAGCACCGTTCATAGTATTACTTCTTAAGTTTAAGTTAGACTAGCTTAAAGTTTTTGGCGTTCCCCGAGTTTTATATCTTTCTTCGGTGATGGAGAGGGAGGTTTTAAAAAGATTTCTTAGCGAGTACATAGGGGCTAAGAGGATCATAGGATTCATGCTCATAGGATCAGTGGTTCCAGAGAAATCGTGACGAGTCAGTGAGTCAGTCAGTAGCATTTGAATTTGATATATATATATATAGATAGAGATTAAAAAAAAAATAAAAACGTTAAAACTTTCCTCTTGTCAAGACGAACGAAGTGATGTAACACACTTGTGAGTACAGTTCATATTTACTGAGAAACCGCGTTTCAAAATATGCTCCTTCAAATATGTATAACGGTACTAAAAAAAGTCTAAAAAAAATAAAACGGCTAAAACCTCCCCCTTGCCAAGACGAACAAAGTGATGTAACACACTTGTGAATACAGTTAATATTTATTGAGAAAACGCATTTCAAAGTATGAAACTCCAAATTTATATAATAGTATAGTATATAGAGTGCAGATGTAATAATGTAATTTTATTAATGGAACATGCGTTATGTGTCGTAGCGCTTTAATACCGGCGAATAAATAAATAACTGAAAGCGAGGAAGAAGAAGGTGGCGATGGAGCAGGTGAAAGCGAGACGTTGCTGAGAAGCTGAAAGAGGATGGAGGGATGAAGAGGAGCGTGAACAAAAGTAGACATCGTAAAGGGACAGGTTACGGTTGTGGATACGGGGCTGTTTCGCATAATGCACCATCTTCCCGTGGAGCCTCGGGTACATTAAGTATTACGCACAATGCAGGGGATGAAAGGAGAAGGGGTGCGGCAGAGCGAGGAAAACGGAGTGGGCGAGTAAGTGAATCGGTGAGGGAACCGAGGACCAAGGCATTGGAAAAGTGTAAGCGAGTGAATGAACGAGTCTTTAACCGACTCGGTGAATGAATGTTTCGACGAGTCGAATAGTGAGGGGGAGAATCGATTAATAAATAAGCGTTGAGTGAGTGAATCGGCCGGGAGTAAATAAACCAGTCTAACCGACCTGGCAACTGAATTACCAAGCGGATGAATGAACGAATAAATGTTTGAGCGAGCCAGCGAGTGGGGGGGGGGGGGGGGAGGAGGAGAATAAATTAACAAGCTCTGAGATAAATAACTGAAAGGTACGAATAACGAGCTGTTGAGAGGCTGAAATTTTGAGTAGTCAAATTAATCGGTGAATGGATAATTGACTAAATTTTAATAATTCACTGTTCAAGGTGAGTGAGGGTATAGACCAACTTCCCCCATTCTACTGCTCCACCTAGAAACATACACTTTTCATTCCTCAAACAGTAATTACTGAAAAGTAGCAGACTTATACAGTCTATTAAACTAGAAGCAGCCTCGATCAGTTGATTTTCCTGCTGGCACGCTGTGCAAAATTGGTATAACGTCAGAACGTTCTCCCAAGAAGACACGTTTCAGAAGGCTTTAGACTTTAGACGGTAGGTATCATCCGTACGATAGGCGTTGAGACCGAGCGAACGAGGAAATACGATAGCAGGGAATGGTGGAGGAGCCAACAGGAGGAGACTTCGGTGGTCGCGTCCGGGCGAAAGAAACGCTCGAAACGGTGGAAACTACGCGACGAGGCAAACACGGTCAGAAGGGAGCGAGCTCCGGCGAGAGAGTTACGACAATGCCGGTCATAAACTGCCAGCAAAACGCAATAAAAACGGAGCAGAGACGGGAGAGCGGGAGGGAGGGTTTAGGGACGCTGAATTCGACAACAACGAGAAAGGAACAGCGAGGGGGTGCAAAGTGTTCGAGCGCCCTCCTCCGCCATTCCGAGGCACGAAAATCGCGTGCAGGGGGCAGCGAGTTGATCAGAGCTGGCCAAGGGCAAACGGCACCTCCGAGAGGGTGGAGGGCGAGTGTAATTAAAAAAATGAAGGGGGAAGGACGTTCCAGAGTTAGATAGTAAGGAGGGGATGCGCGAAGGGGGCGAGATAAAGACAATAATCGTAGACGAGTAGCCGCGTTACGGTGTACCGGGATAAAGGAAAGGATTCAGCGTCGGCGGGAGGGTGGACAGTACGTGGGAGGCAGGGAAATAAAGAGGAGGAACGAGTGGAGGCGAGAGGAAAGAAACACTACGGGTGGATACAAGGATGTGCCACGGCGCAGAGATGGCCTCTTGCACGAAGAGACACGACCTGGGGAAAAAAACGAAGCCGCCGAGCGGAGGTCGACGGAGGTCGGCGGAGGAGGAAGGTCGGAGGCGAGGTCCAGGCACGGGAGGGAGACGGAAAAGCAGGAGGACACGGAGATAAAGATAACCACCGTAGAGAGACAGGTTATACCGGAGGGTAGTTAGGTATGTATAAAGCGGCGTCTCTACGGGACGCCTCGGTCACATTAAGTACCAGCTACAATGCGTGCACCGGGGAACTCTGTCTCCTCTCCTTTTCTCCCTACCCTCTTCGTGGCTCCGGCGCCGCACACGGATGACCTTACAGTACGGGGGTGCGAAGTTCGCGGCTTCACTGGCTGATATCCCTAAAATTAACCCGCCCAGTTTCTTGTGGCACGGACAGGCACGTCCCATCGACCGATCTGTGCGTGACCCTGTCAAGGTTTGGGGGCAACGCCGTCCACGGTTCTAGGGGTTCCAACTGCGCAACGCGTACATCGAACCGTGCGAAGGAACACGATGGAAAAGACAGAGGGACGTGACGGGGAAACGGGGCTGCGAAGCAGTCCGTGCAAAAAAAAAAATGGCAGCGGAAGACTCGCCTGGGAAGCGTGAAACGCAGAGGAACACTGGCGGCGACGAGGACGACGACGCGTGACGATAAACGGAAACGAGCGTGACAATGGGGAGTGTGTGACAGCAGCGCAGGAAAATATGAAAAGCGCGCCGGGCAGGTGCTAGAAAAGTAGGACAACGAGGGCAAGAGACGAACCTGGCGGAACGTAAGGTGACCAGTGGTGGAAATTAAAATGGAGCTGGGCCCGGGTTGGTCCTCGAGCTCGAGAAGAGATTTCAGTCTTCTCGCGGAAAAAAGGTACTCGCGAGAGAGGGTGCAACGGGGTGGCAGAGGCGTGGAGAGACGTGGATGTGGACTCCGAGGAAAATGCTGGGAAGAAAATGGGAATAGGCGAGACGGGGGGTGGAACTTACGACGAGGGGTAGTTATTTAGGTGTTTCTACACATACAACAGAAAGTGGCGTCTCGACTTCGTCGCCTAAGTGTCATCCGTGATGCCCACACACGCTGGAACGACTCCCGATGCTCTCGCCTTTAAAAGGAACGCGTGGTGGGCCAAAAAAAAAACCTTTCGCGAGAGAGGTGGCTATGCTACACGGGGGAGAAGCGAGTGATAAGGGGACACCGAGGGCGATGCGACGTTGGAAGAGACAAACCAGTGACCTCGAGGTGGACGGAATTAAAAGTGCCAGAAACGGGGGGAATGTAATTTAGGGAGACGAAGAATAATATATTGCGCGAATGGCGGAGAATAAAGCTGAAGATAATACGGGCGGAAGTAAAATGGTAGTAGCACAATGGGGAGGCGGTAGATAAATGCGGAGCATTCGATTCCTGGAATATTAAAGAACCTGTGAAAGTCTTCGACGACTCAAGCAGTCGCGTGCAAGTCGGATGAAGAGTGACGCATTCAGTCGCGAGGATAATATAAAATCGCAGACCTGAAAGGAACAAGGTAAGACGAGTCGAATGTGTGAAATAAAATTCCACTGTCCTTGTGGAAATTGAATTCGAATCGGTCCCATACCGTATCAATTATATTACAATCTTGTGACCATCAAATTAAAATGAAACCGTGACGCAGTAACGACTCTAATCGTTAATCATTACAGGCAAGGATAAAGAAATCCTCCAGCCGCTGAGATCTCGAAAAGAAGGTAAAACAGCCCGTGATATACGTCGCCAGATAAGCGGCAGGGAATCCAAAAGAAGAGGACATTCTATTACGATAAAGTGGCCATACATCATTCTTATGCAAATGCGCAGGATTATCTTGCGCGGTCGGCTCCTTTACTTTTCGGGGACATAATTATAACGAATGATCGTTTCGTGACGGACGTCGCCGGGATTGACTGGGAACGTTGGCAGCCCAAGAAAAACACTGCTCGCGGAGTTTGCCTCGCGCACGGAACAAGAACGTTCGCAGCTTCCTTACGGCACTCGAACGTGTAATCAATGTAACGGCAAAAAAGCACAGATTTACGACCGGATAGAGCGGATACAACCCTCGCGAGTGTGTCCCGACACGTAGCTACACACGGAGGAGTGGAGCGCCTGTTGTAAGGGGGTAGCAAATAGGATTCGCGACTCCGTGGAGGGGGAGGAAAAAAGGCGGCGAGTCGGTTCTCCAAACAGAAAGACCGAGGGTGGATGGAGGGGGATGGTGCAAAAACGAAGATTGATCGAAGGAATAAAAAGACAGCACGCGCGATAGCACAGACTCGAGTGCTGCGGCTCTGAGGGGTTTGGGGGAAGGGGGATGCAGCAGCGAGCGATTTATACACATCGACGACGAAAAACAAAACGGCTCACGTTTCAGAAAACGCCAGACGCTCGCGGGACTCGTTGAGAGGAAGCTTGAGGGAGAAAGGGAGGGGAGGGTAAATAAGTCAGTTCGTGAATTACTGATACCGTGGTTGGATGAAAAATCAAGTGGACGTTTGAGGGGTGTTTTCTTGTGACGATCGTGTGGGTGTGGAGACGAAGAATGGTGAGATGGGGCGTGATGATGTCGGTATAAACAACTTGTCGGTGGTTATATAATTATTGATTTAGAAATACAAGATAATCAGATACAGTAAATATTCGTTACGTGTTCACCAGTCGGGACCGGGCACGAACATGTAACGTGTAGGAGGCCGCGAATTTAAGCTCCAGCTGACTAGTTTCGTTCCGAGGGGGACACCTCCAGTTGGTGGGGTGACGCGACGATCATATAACGAATATTTCTGGCGAGCATATAACGAATATTTACTGCGTGTATATCAGAAATTATTCTGACTACAGAAATTAACATTTGAATGCCAGGAGATATTATCCGTGACAAACGGGTTAAATATTAAATACCCCCTACATCCTCACCGTATTAAATTCCATCGCAAGACATAATCAAAATGACAAAACGAGCGCAGTTCCAATTTATCATTAGCTAACAGGTCGAAGCAACGAGGGAATTACGAGATCACTGATCAGATCGTCGAACGACCACGTGAAATCCGATACACGAGTCTCGATGCATTGTAAAAAAACTTGCACTCCCTCATAAGAGAGAAAAGCCGCGCGAATGAATAAAAGGAGGGGGGGGGGGGTAGGTAGCGGCGTGGACGGCGGAGTAGCGTGGAAAAACCAAAAGGGTCCGCCGCGAAAAAGAAGGAGCGTGGAGAGGTTGGAAAGCGAGAAATAAACGGTACCCGTGGAGACGCATTGCGCACTGTGCCATAGGGGTAGTTAGGTATGTATAAAGTGCTGTCTCCCTAGGGCGTCTCAACCACATTAAACGACGGAGCAGCGTGCCTCCACTGCCTCGTGTTTACGCGTGACATCGAAATGATATAACCCGTTCGCGCGCGCACACACACCAGCCGCCTGCAGGTGCATGTGCCTTGTTCAGACACGAATAGAAGCGTGCTGGATCCCTGTACGCTATCAGTCCGCCCCGCCATACGGGAATACGCTCGGTTACCAGCGCTTCCGTATCTTTATACGGACGCGCCACTTTTCTGACGTTAATGCCTCCATACAAGCGGAAAAGTTTCGCGCTGGCGTAAAGCTTGGGCAGATTGCGGGAGCCTACGCGGGGGACAAGTCCGCCGCGGATTATTCGAAGAGATGAAGTTCGCCTTTGGCTCGCGACTGCCGCGGAGCAGAGGATTATCCGCTGCGTCGAGATCTCTTGCGGTCCGTCTACTTGTTACTTTACTGGTTGTTGGATTGCTCGAAGCCCTGGTTCCCTGTCTGCTCGATTGAAATGGGAAATTGTTGCTGCTGCCTCGAGAACATCACTGGATTTTTAAATGACACATATTACGGGGAAATGTGTCTTGCAAAAGGAATTAAGAGGTAAGGTGGGTGGGTGGATTAATGGAAAAAGTCTGTGGGAGAAAAAAGGGGCCCCTCGGGCGATGGGACTCGAACCCACGATGCTTCGGATCCACTGCGCGCTGGCCAGCCGCCTTTACCGATTTCCCCAAAGCCGACTCTCCGAGATTATTATTTTTATTAAGCGTCTTTATTGCACAGACAGATATATAAAAGCAAGTGAAGGGAAAGAAGAACATGAAAATCGCAAAGGCGAGGTTCAGTCTAAAGACTGTTTTCCAACATAACCTAACTCTATGCGCGCCATCTATGTTTCGGACTCTACTTAAGTGGCGCCACCTATGCGCCACACTCGCACTATAGGCCTATTATTCCTAAACGTCGAACTCCTACAAGTCTAATGTTTGTAAGTGCAGCGATCGTAGTGCTTTCTACGGTCGTGCAGTTTCATGACAATTCTGGTGGCAGGCTGCTGGAACAAACGGCGATACTAAAGTACACCAGCCTCTATGGCAATGACAGGTCAATCCTCGCGTTCCTACTGGCAACTGGGGATTTCACGTCGCCACCAGAGGAGAATGCCTTTTCCCGAGTTTCTACACGCCCGAAGCTACATTCGATTAGGGGAACGGTCCACGTGGAACAGCAACGGCTTCGACGGTTACACGGGGAGGACGTTATTACAATTCTTAGCGCGCGCCAGCGAGAGGACATCCTATCCGGCGCGTGTAACTGCCGGTGACCGCTCCTTTTTTTTGCACGCTCTTTTTTCCGATCGAATAGGCCAGGGACGGGACGAAATTGGATCGAAGAGGGGGCCTTCGAAACGGGAATGAAGCCAGTACACGTCGATTGAGAGCGAAGCGACAGAAGGGCCTATCGAGACCCTTTTATTTCTAGTTTACTCGATGCTCGTTCACCGGTGGATGACCAGCCTGTGACCGACAGAAACTAAACTGATCTTCAAAGCTCGAGCAGCCGTTGAATGCTCTGTTAAAAAAAAAAAATGCGGGACAGGATCGATCACATGGCGAGGATGGGGACGAAGGTTTCAGGGATTAGGGATACATTGTTCTCGAGACTCAGAATATTTTGCTTCGGGAGCCGTGGGCATTTGAATCCTTTCAGATCTGCCTCCACAATACTAAGGTATCAGGAATACAAGTTCCGGAATCAGAATTCCGTTTGTTCTCTACAGTGGACACACCATTACATCTTTCAATTTCATCACCTTTGTAATGAATGAATACTTATTACAATTTCCCAGTTGTGCCACGAAGCACCACAACAAAACTGAGGTAGGAGGGATAACCCCCCAGGTACAATGTCTCGATCCACCAAAATCGATCGACCATCGTGTCCACGTGTGTCCATCACGGAAGCGGTACAGGCGGCCGTCGTCGGGGGTCTTTGACTTGACGCATTTCCCATTGCGTCCCGAGCACGGAGCACTGATCGTCGAACAATGTTCGTCATTAGCCGTGACAGGGGTCCAGGGACGCAGGAGTCGATTCTTTCCTAATAATCGAGTGTCCGCGGGTGAATGGTGAGAATGTAGCCGGTATCCTCGCGGAACGAAGCCTTCGAATCCATTCAGACACGGCATATCTCATTCGACAGAATTATGCAGCCCATTGTTGGAGTCGAGCAACGAAGCGTCTCGCGCTGTCCAATCAAGCATGAATCATCCGGTTTCAGTTTCCTCCCTGCATCTATTACCCGACGCTTGTCAGCCGACTAATTTGCTGGTTAGTTCATTCGACGGAATTATGATCGACCGATGGGGTAGATCGATGTCCCCCGCCGGGTTACGTTCTATAGAATTTCGTGGTATCTTTCGAGAAGCTGACGTTCGGAGTTTGCAGATCCGCGTGGCGGTTTGGCGATATTAATTTAGATAAATTTTTTAATAGGATGAATTCGACAGTCGACTCCACTGACATTTTGGCACGTAGGTACATCGACTTGAATATCTTGATAAAGTTTTGGGATTGAAAAGAGCATAGGTGAGTCAAGTATCCAACGAGTTATGAGTAGACTGCGGATGTTCATGCAAATCTATCTTTTTATAGGAAACAAATAAATGGGACCTGGACAGAAATTTGTTTTGTTCTTAGAGAAATCCAAAATTATACTTTTATTTTTATTCCATATGTTTTGCATAATGCATATTTTGTAAATATTGCATGATACCACTTACAGTTAACACGAGATCAGTAGAATCTGACGTACAACGCTCGTTTTCGGTCTACAATTTAATTTTAACTGACAAGAGGCACATATGTACTCTAAACAATATCGAAAAAAACTATTGTAGTATACTGCAATTTGAACTTTAATAAATAAAATAGTAAACCGATGAATGTTTTACAGATATGAATATTTTCTACATACAGATACCCCGCATAAATGAAACAACTCACCGTTTTCGACATCATGATAACAATAATACCAAATTATATTCCCCTTAACCATTCGTTGACACTTTGGGTACTCTGTACTTTCTATATGCAAAATAAATACTTGTTTTCCAAAGTCGAATAAAAATATATTTTTTATCTCAAAATATACTATCTAAACTCAGCTCTGTGGAATTTTTGCTTCTAATATTGAAATTTGTAGAAGTTACAATTTTCTGAAGATTTTATTTATGTTGTCTCGACATATGATAATCTAGAATTACTTTGCAAAAACTGTGATAAAATGTCAATCAAAAATCTATTGGAATACACTTTAGAGACTTTGAAATTGACCCATGATTTTTTTCATAACGAATGGATTCTTTAGATGAGAATGACAGTCGTTAAAAAATTGTTCTGGGTGTGAGCCACCCAGGTGTGTCAAAGTTGATCGAAAAAGGAAGTGTGTCAACGAAGGGTTGAAAGTATTCAACTCCTGTGTGAAACATTTTCAGCTATAATTAACAATTTCCAATAAATATTTCAGGTTTCAACTTTGCATAACTCACTTTGTATTTTGGATACCTATATGTTGCATATATGTTGCATATTACGACACAGTACGGGCATAAACATCCAGAGTCTAGATATGAGTTAAAATGTACCTAAGTGAAACTTTTTATTCAAGTGATGCTTAATTCTACTAAAATTAAAGTCAGAATGTTAGAGCAAGTTTGTTAAACGTCACTCTCATCCAATTAAAATTCAACTCCAATATGATGTTGTTACCGAACGACATTCTGCGTTAATAATATAATTCATTAGTCAATATTATTCGTGTAACAAAAGAGAACAAATGCTGATGAAATTATGTTTCTCTACGTAATTAAATACCCGTCATTATTGGGACTCTAAACGCGTTAATTGCACCCGAAATGTGTTATTTACCGTTACCCCTTCGCCATGAGCAAACCGTCCCGAGAATCATCAAATGAAATTCGACAAACACGATCAGACGCGCGGCATTATTTAAAAAGCGGAGTGTCGAAGGCGTTCGAGCGGGAAATTGAGTGACGTGACGCGTGATACCGAAACGAATGGACGGGATTCTCGCCTCGTCAATTAGTATTTCCAAAAAAGTTTTTGCGGGATCGCCTCCCTTCCGCCATACACTTCGACAATCGTATGTCGAAGGGAATGATCCGTTCAATATGCGCACCGCACGCTGATAGCCAGACCGCGCTGGTGATTAGCGAAACGACGTTCGATACATACGTCGGCCGTCACGTATCGTGCACCATTGTTTTATGGTGAATGCATGATTATCGGCTACAATGGACCTCTGTGAACATTTGCAAGAAGCGAACAAAAGTGTTCTACTCGCGTGTGAACTCGAATAGCGATATACAGTCGCATAAATACGCGTTTCGATCACTATTTCGTTCCCATTCAGACAGATTAAAGCGTTCAACTTTTGCTTTTGTGTACTCTGCTTTCTGATAATCACATGTTTGTCAAAGGACATCACGATCAAACGTTGCGAATCGATGATGCGATATTCCATTTCTTTGTAATCACTTGATGAGGCTGTGAATCCTTTGTCGCAATAATTTCTGATCGTTCAAGGCAAAGGAAGATATTCCTACGGGCAATCGGAGGGTAGATATATTAACCCTTGACCTGCAGAATTATTTTTTTGTGTAACACTTAAACGTATGGATTATCGGTCACGTGGATTCAAGTATCTTCCTAAAATTAGTAAAAGTTAATTTACTTCTTATGTGTGGCAGTGTTCGAGCCAGTGGCGGATTTAAGAAAAAAGGCCCAGGTGGCAAACGTTCTCAGCAGCTCTTTTTGGGGGGAAATGAAGAGGTAGTTTACTAAAAACGGGCCAAGTGTTGTAGTACGAAAAAATGTAGTGTTTGGATACCTATACCTAACCATAATTTTTTTGGTGAGGGGCCCTGCGAGGGCCTTCTGTGCAGGCGCCTAGGCGGCAACTGCTCATCAGCCGCCCTTTTAAATCCGCCACGTCACCGTGAACGTAAATATTTCGGATATGGTTGATATTGACGTTTACTGAATTACGTCATACGTAGGGCAGTATATAGCAGTGACATTTATTATTATTTGTTACATTTTCATTTATTATTTCTTACTCAAACTAACGACTTGAAATTTGTAAATATTGTTACACATGTCCAGCGAAACTGCATACAAACAAGTTCCCATGTCAACGTTCCCCCATTACACTAATTAAAATGCTGCCGTTGGGTGTTCAGCGGGAATCGCGGATAATCCCCGCGGGATCAGAAACCCAGAAGCATCGATCCTCGATTGCACGTTTCAATTTGCCCCACATCGCGGCTGGCCGTGCAATTTTTCCCGTAACGGTCGTCTAATAAAATTAACTCGTTACGCGCGATCGCCTCGGTTAATTTTCGGCTGGCGCGACGGCCCCGCGCAGGCCGGCAGGCCGCAATTTTCCCGCGGAAAAGAAAATCCGCCCACAGGCCGCGCCAACCAGCCGCGAAATTTCATGCTGTCCAATTAGCCGCGGATCATTCAGTTTGCCGTCGCGCGCCCAGCCACCATTATCCACCGACGATTGTCGCCTCGAACTAATTCGCTGGGTTAATTCATTCGTCGCAATTATGGCCGATTCAACGTGGATTTTCGCGGCCCCTCCATTCGGCCAGGCGACTTTCGAATTTCCCCGTTCGACGAGCCACGAATCCCTGTTTCCGGCGAGTCTAACCGAGGGTTAACTATCGTCTCACGTACTTCATTATTCGTTGCGTTCTAACTCCCCCATCGCCGAGAGTTATTTAGAATTTTTATTCCAAGATTCTGATCATTTCTCGACTACGGTCAACTGCAGGAGTAAAATAGAGTGTAAATACCTAAATAGGGTAACCTAATATCGCCTAGCAAAAGTTAAATCGCTCTTAATTGATTAATAATTGATATTTTTGTATGCAATTTGTTACAAAGTAAAGAGAAATTATTCATGTTTCATGTAGTATAAGTCAGAATTGTTGAAACCGACAAATTTTTATTACGACTCAAAAGACATAAGATATGCAAAAATCGGGTGCTGAAAAAAGTGTAATATCGCCTACCCAAGAAAAATTGATTAATTCACGTGTACTTATATGAGTTTTTAAAGGTATTTTAGGTACTATTCCTTGCTATATAAATGTTGTTTTCATCAATTTTTTGATTAGGCTTAGATTTAAGAAAACCTAACCTAAGCTAATTTTGTTACCGCCAAGCGATGTCACTCGGCGGTAATGAGAATACGCATACCTACTGCTAAAAAGGAACCGCTATTTTCATTACGAAAAATATTTTAATCGATTGCAGTCCTTAAGTACATCAGTAATTAAATATTTCTAGGAGATATTCTCGCGCTCACAGAATTATTAGATTTACCTTCTCCGAATATGATGTAAAATTGTGGCAGCCCAATAAATTTTTACACTCTTAAGATTCACTAAACCAGTTCCCTTTCTGTAATTGTTAATCACATGACGCTGCAGTTACAGTATGTCTTCCTACATATATTTAGGTAGATACTAATTCAGTTTATCGCTGATAAATTTCGGTATTAGGTACATTCACCTTATATTGCACTCCATCGAAATAAAATTATAAAACGAAAGCCGCTGCCGAAGTAAGAGATCAGCTTTGCATTACCTTTTCGTTTTAATAAATTCTCATTTAAACTGGCCCTCTTCCCATTGATCGCCATTGAAGGTCATCCTTCCACGCTGGATGTACAATTTATTTGTCGAATTATACGTTTCATCGACGAATGACGGAAAGAGGAAACGTCTTTCGTTTTATCAGGGCGTTACTTCCTCGACGCTGAATTAGTATTATCGCAGTGGACCATCTCATTGGAATGCACGTGGTATCGCGTCTCTCTCTCTCTCTCTAATTATTCATAAACTGCGCCAACGACCCTCCACATTCTCGTGTCTCATTCCTTGCCCTCCTTCACTAATTTTCCTCCGCTTCCGCGAACTTGCGAGATTCCGCGAGGACCTCCCCAAGAAGCAATTGGTAAGGCTAGGAAGAAGCTCGGAGCGTTGTTACCATCGAGTCCGCGTTAAAAGAACGATCATCGGCTGGATCCCGTAATCCCGAATTCTCCTTCAAGCACGGGACGAAGAAATACCGTTCGAGCTTATCAGCGTATCAACGACCGCCGGAGTATATACCTACCTCTAATCACTGGCTCGTTGTGGTGGGATTGCATCGCTCTAAATCGCCCAGCCAGGCGCCATTTTCAGAGGGGATATTCGGAGGAAAGAACGGAATAAAGGGCGAGCCAGATTTCGAGTCAGGCAAATTTCCCCGCGCCACTCGCGGATTGGAAAGCTGAACGGCCTTAAGGAGTCTGGTCCAATCAAATTTCCCAGTCGGTTATTCCCTGTGTTTGAGAAGGCTGCCTCTGCGCCCACGCCACAATCCCAGGTGGCGGAGCCGTCAAGTAAGGTGTGCTCGTAATCCTCAGCCCCTTTCCGTCTCTTTCCTTCGCCGTTTCCATCGTGTTTGCACTGTGTCTACCCGCGTCTATAAATTCCATGAAAGTTCCCGCGACGGAAGTGACGGGAGATGGAGTGCGATCGGTTCCATGCGAGAGATGCCCCAGACACTCTCGCGGAGATTCGATATCTTCCTTGACGGAATGTTGGATCGAGTTTAGGGTCTGTTATGCTGACTACGGCGTCGCGAAGGGCTGTAAGTATGAGTGAGAAATTGACACGGAAGCGGTGTCGCCTTCTCATCCATTTATATCTACCTCTGAAACCCATTAAGCTCCCTTGTGTAAAGGGTCCGCTTATTAGCAGCTCAAGTCAGCCCAATAGAAAAATTCCTCGCCCACCCAGCTCGATTTTAAATATAAATCAACATTCTATCGCCATTCCGCCCAGCAGCCTCCGGTTTTCAGCCAACCTGGCCCCACCAAAATTCTCCAAACTTCACCGCCGACTCGCCTAATGAAAGCCCAAGGACCTGGAGGAGTCTTGCCAAGGCGAACGGGACAACGTCAAACATTTAAAGCGGCTACAATTTCTATTTCCTGCCGGGGAACTACTTTTTTCGTCGTCCAGCCGCGTTCTCTGTGACGTCGTTATTGCATTCGTCGGGATTCAGTGTTTAAAGGCGGAATTTTAACCTTCACGGGCTGATCATAGTCCGCCGCTCTGAATCCACTTGCGAAATTTTTGATTCCCCGTCGAGGATGTAATTACGAGCAGAGGGCGCAGACACTCGGAGGCTCTTGATTCCCCATTGAAAGATATAATTGCGAGGAGAATTCTCCACGGTTTTTTGTTCTATCGAAGATATGATTGCAAGGCGCGGATGCAGACACGCGTGACGCAACGTGTGTTTTGCATCAAAATGTCCGCGTGTTGCTTGAGTCACCGAGGATACAGCCAGCGATTACTTCTGATTCTTGCAGTGTAACGTCGCCGAGTTTGGACGATCGCCGCGACAACTTCGCGTCGGCCGATTACGCTCGGCTGAATACGAATCGGTTGGGCGTATGTACGTCGCTGTTTTCTTTAGTGGCTAGCCATTCAACGGCTCGATCGAATATCGATGAAACGGCCGCGAAGATCGAAGGTACACGCAAATGCCTGCGGTTAACCGTGTACCCGGTGGCCCCACGAGCGCTGTTTCAGCCGCGATTTAAGGTGGATTTGCATAATGAGGTATTCGTGTCGTGCACGTACCGCCGTATGCGCGGATGACGAGGGCTGATCGCTTGTCGCTGATTTTGCCAACGATTTTTTACACTTTCGACACGACGACGTTTAAAAGCAATTTCTCCAGCCTCGAATTACCGTCGAAATAACAGGAATTCTGGGGCGGAAATAATGCTGCGATAGTAGTAACACTATTAGGGTAACTTCAGGGGAGACTCCCCTTTTTGGTTGAGAGCCAATAAGAAATTTGTTTTCGTTCGAATTAAAACGATTTATTTCTATCACAAAAAGGCATTCATATAATAAATAAAAATAATTCGTATTTAAAAAAGACGCAAGATATATACACTCCGCTTCAAAATTAAAGGAACACTATAATTTCCTGTAAATTTTGGTCATTTTTAAATGGCTGTACCACTGCGAAAAATGGTGGCAAAAAATATTTAAGAAAAGTGTAGTTTTCTTTCACGGATCGGATGATATTAGAAGTGTGGCGTCTCTCCGGAATTTACATAGAATTTTTAGGAGTTGGTGCACTTGCAAGGGAAGATCGCGAACTCGAAAATTCAAAAAATTCTGAAACTTTGTGAATATGTAGGGGATTTCCTCCTGATTACAACGCAATTTTTGTTTGCTGCCCAATTTCACTTCGAAGGGGGTGAAATTAGCTCCTGAAAATTTGGCTATTTTCAACTATAAGAGATAGGAAAAAAGTTTCAAGACAAAAGTTACTTCTTTTAATTAGATCCATCATTTGGTGAAAAATTATTTTACAGTTCACGAGTTATAACACAAAATCGAAAAATAACCGGATTTTCAGCGGTCAATTCCACCCCTTTAGAGTGAATTTAGGCAGCAAACAAAATTGCATTGTAATCAGAAGGAAATTCCTTACATATTCACAAAGTTTCAGAATTTTTCGAATTTCCGGGTTCAGGATCTTCCCTTGTTAGATATAAACAATTTTGCAAATAGAAATCTCAAAATATTAAGGGAAAGGTATAACCAGCCAGTGGCACGATCTCGACAGTGGAGAATGGAAAGTAACGCCAGAAGAAGCCACCCTAAATCCTGCAAAATTCCACAGACAGTTCTCCACTACCATTTTAACAGCAACGAAGCGATTTCCAAGATAGGGACGAGCAGAAACCCGTGCTTGTCCAGCAACGATCGGGCAAAACCGCTTACACAGATTCGTTGCAATCCCGCGTTATCGGTTTAATGCGTTTGGTTATTCCGCCTTTTAATTGCCTCGCCGCGACCAAATGAAATTCCTGCCGGTTCAGGGCCGGTGGGAGGATAAAAGCTCGATAGCCGAAAATTGAGTTTTACACGGTGAAATCTGTTAACACACGGGGAACCCCGTGAATTTCATCCTCGACTCTGCGTGTCGTCGCCCCCCTCCCCCTGTTCTCCGATACTTGCAGCTCACCCCACCGTTCTCCTCGCGCACATCGTATATTACGGTTTATCAATCGACACGGTCGAGGATTAAGTATCAGTATCCCGGGGGGGGGCTCTGGAATTTTTATCTGTTCACCGCAGTCGGGACAGTATTTACAAATATTTGCCGGTGCCCTTTGTGCACGCGTTTCCAGCCAGTCAGCCCTTGTCGATGAAAAAGTTATTAACTGCGACGCGCCCTTCCGCTCTCGGCGATGTTTCACGCGGCTGAACGGCGGGAAAACAAGGGAGGCAAGCGGAAACGAAGCCGGAAAAGGCGCAAGAGTTGTCTAAACGGCGTTAAAACGTAGCGGGAATCGATGACAGGAACAACGGTGGACGTTTGTGGAGCGCGCGTGGATGCTTGGCCACTCGACCCGCGACACGGTGAAAGATGAAGTGGATCGCGTAATTGCGAGATGCTTCGCGAACCCCAGCCTTTAGCGACGGCTTCGAAGTCCCTGGTCCCGTGGAATTCGCGTAAACGTCGTCTTTATTGCTTCTCTTGCATCGCGCGCCGTTAGAGCCGCGTGCCTTGCGCGACGACCAGCGGATTGCTTGAAAGGTGCGCGCAGCAGCGGATGATTCATAATTTCATCAGAGGGAAATGCGTTATTGGTTCTGTGTGCTAAACGTAGAGAAGAATACTCGGAATAGTTTTTAATCTGCCTGTTGTTTTGGTCGATATTATTCAGAATGGGTAAATGATTTGGTATTCTAAGATGCACAGGTAAAGAGGGTGGACTAACTTTGCATGCGAGAAATGTAACTAAAGTTTAGCTACACAATGTGTACTTAATAGTAATTATTTACGTCAAGACAAATATACTTGGTCTCATGTACCTATATGAATGAAGATTTCGTCCAAAGTAATTTTCTAGACTCTAGAATTTTTACTATACTCTTTCAAACATCAGATCTCAGCTGCACAGCATGTACATTGTACCATTAGACCTTCAACTCCACAAAATCAATTCACCATTGCCTGTACTTCATCTGCAGAGGATTCCACCTGCACTGCATCGATTAAACACACCGTACAGCGTTTAGCCAGCGTAACAGCAGGAAATTAGGGAAACGATCAACGATAGTCGCGACGCAGGGGTTTACTAAGCCTCAGCATCAGGCCAAGTCGCTCAATCGGTCGATCAAAACGATCCAGTGGACATTTCTATCGAAGTGGTTAATCGCACGAGGTTGTCGCGTGCGAGCAGCCCTATACGATTTCTCGTCGCGTGGTATGAGCCACTTTGTCCACGGCTACTCGGCTCGTGCGCGGTTTAATAAAGATGAGCTTATGAAAATTTATGGCGAGACGGCTGCACAAGCCTGTCGCGAGATCCTATTGGCTTGGCAATTCCAACGCGATGATTTGTTTTATTCATGAACGATCTGTTTGAGACGGTCCCGTCGCACGTTCGCGCTGGTCTCAGCCGGAATGAGGAAACATTTTAGGGGGATGGGTGATCTACTAACATGGGAAAAGGTACCACATGCGTGGACTTTTTAAAAATTTTAGCTCGAAAAAATGTTTGCAGTTGATGTTAATTGTTACAAATTTGACGAGACAGAACTGTTTGTTCTGAAATTGGTTAAATTTATTGTGGCGAGGAGAGCGGATGTTGAAGTAGAGGGAATTGTATTTGATGTTAAGTTGATATGAAGTTGAGGGTGATCTTTAGTTTTTGATGAAGAGAAAGTGGCGCAACAAGTGATCTCGAGGGACAACTGGTTGTATTATTGTTATTAGAGGAAACAAGTGTTAAGAGTGGAGTTCCTAAGTGCAGAGTGTTAAAAACTGATATATCCTGTGAAATGTTGTAGTACCTATGCGAATTTGTGTAATGAACACAGGAAACGTGATGGAAACACAATTCTTGTTTCGCTACATAATCGAACTGAGGCCACTGCAATCTATAGTTCACGTGGTTCGGCAATATTACCAATTATTATTTCTCGACTCATAATACGCAACAAAGGCTATTTAGTCAGATACACTTGATATCCAATATGGCAGTATATTTAATTATCCAATAACTGGCGGTGGCATAATATTTACACTGCGCGTTCAATTTAGAATCTTGTTTCAAATAATAATTACGCGATAGGATAATATTGATTCAAAGCTCTCGGCACTTGCTGAAAATTAATGAACACACGAGAAGTATTAATACATAATATAATATATTTATTATTATTATCATATACCATATGGAGCCAATAGGCTTTTATTAAACCCGGCCTTAATTTTCTATTCACTGTTTATTTATGTGCAGATTTCGTGAAACACTTTACGATAAGTCGAACGTTTCCACAGAAGAATTACTCGTGCGTGAAAAGTGAAACAGCCCTGGCGAAAGAGCTCGACCGATACCGAGAAAGTAGAAAGTTTGAGTTGGAACGGAGTTAGGCTTCGAGTGCCGAGCTACGGTTGTTGATCGTGCAGTTCAGGAAACGCTATGATATGATTAGACTGCGGGGAGTGCAACCAAGTCCCCATACGCCTCGAACGCAACGAAAGCGAAGCGACAACTCGAAAAGGGAGGGTTCGAAACTTTTCGTTCTAAGAAGATCGAACGTTGCAGAAGAGCTCGAAATCGGATTACACTGCGACGAGCTGGCGTGCACGGCGTGGCGCGGACCTCCGACACCCTTTTAAATCGTTTATCGCGGCCGTCCATCGGTCGAAATTAAAATAATTCGGAATTTGCCGGTGTCGTCGAGCGACACGGCACTTGAAATATTAAACCGTTCCCATCAATCCTCGAATCACCGCCGCCCGGGAATCGCATTAAATCGACGGGACGAGCGTTTCGGAAAAAATTAATAAGCACCCTGTGACGAATTTATGGCCCCAATTAAGCTGACGTTGATTGTTTGGCGGCGCGTATCGCGCCCCTCGACAACCGCACTTTGTAAATCGACCAGTTTTCAACGCGTCGGTGATATTTCGGGAAACTTGGCCGTTTTAGACGCGCCCCCTCAGCGGAAGAGGGGAAGGTTTGTGGCACAAGTGGTGGACAGGTTCATTAGTTGTGTTGCTTGAAAGGTGGGAGGAAGATAAACAGAGGGTCAAAGAGGAATTGAAGAAATCTTGGAGACATCTAAAAGAAATCTAGAAGAAATCTAGGAGAAAGCTAGAAGAAATCTAGGAGGAATCTAGGAGAAATCTACCAGAACTCTAGAAGAACTGCAGGAAAAATATAGAAGATATCAATATAGAAGTAATCTAGGAGAAATGTAAAAGAAATCTAGATGAAATGTAGAAGAAATTTAGGAAAACTTTATCAGAACTGTAGGAGAGCTCTAAAAGAAATCTACCAGAATTCTAGAAGAGCTCTAGAATCAGAACTCTAGGAGAACTAAAGAAGAAATCTACCAGAACTCTAGAAGAATTCTAGAAACAGAACTCTAGGAGAATTATAGAAGAAATCTACCAGAACTCTAAGAGTACTCTTGAAGAAATCTACCAGAACTCTAGAAGAATTCTAGAAACAGAACTCTAGAAGAATTCTAGAAACAGAACTCTAGAAGAATTCTAGAAACAGAACTCTAGAAGAATTCTAGAAACAGAACTCTAGGAGAATTATAGAAGAAATCTATCAGAACTCTAGAAGAATTCTAGAAACAGAACTCTAGAAGAATTCTAGAAACAGAACTCTAGAAGAATTCTAGAAACAGAACTCTAGAAGAATTCTAGAAACAGAACTCTAGAAGAATTCTAGAAACAGAACTCTAGAAGAATTCTAGAAACAGAACTCTAGAAGAATTCTAGAAACAGAACTCTAGAAGAATTCTAGAAACAGAACTCTAGGAGAATTATAGAAGAAATCTACCAGAACTCTAAGAGTACTCTTGAAGAAATCTACCCGAATTCTAGGAGAAATATAGAAAGAATCTACGAGAACTCTAGAAGAACTCTATAAGAAATCTGCCACAACTCTAGAAGAATTCCAGAAGAAATCTACCAGAACTCGATTTCAAATCTACAAGAACTCTATTTGAAATCCACCGGAACTCTATTTGAAATCTACCAGACGTCCATACATGAGAAAACAGATCGCTCGCGGCTTCGCTGATGCCCACGAGGTCTCCCGCGAAAAATATAAAGTAAAGGCAAGGAGGAACGATTGAGTACTGGTTGTCGACCGATAATTATTGCAATCGGAGGTGAGATCAGAGTCGAGACGCGCGAAATACGCGTCGCTGGGCTTCGGCGAGGGCCGAGGGGTGCCATTAAAGTTTCAGGCCCCGAAAATGATCGTTGCCGTTCCGCTGCCGCATAAATTACACCTTCGATTTTCGTAGAAGCCGCCGAGAGAAATTCACGAACCGAAGGACGCCGATAAATTTCGAAGGTCAGACTGGGGGAAACTTGCGTGCGGGTTTCTAGGTAATCTGTAATTGTCCAATTCGCCCACCTAGCATCGCCTAACCATAAATAAAGGATCAAAGATAACTAAATCTATTCCTACATAGCACATAACACATTAGCACGTTGATATTCAGTGCTACTTGCACACAGTCTACTTTAGGCGACGATGAATGATACATTAGAGTTAGGTTTTGCGACAGCAGGCAATACCCCTATCCACCATCACCTAGGCTACCTTTTTCTTGTCCACATTGTCGATAACATTATTCACACTGTTCTCCATTTATGATGTCATAAAATCGATAATCCCGCGACGCACACTGTCCCATTCACCCATCGCTTGCTTCCCGATGCAAGGAAAATCCGCGCGAAACAAAACCCTCGCAAGTAAAAACGAGTATCTTTATAACAATCCCCAGCAGAAGAGAACCGCCGCGAAATCAGCAAACAAAAGTTATTCGCCCAGAAATACATAAAAATTAAATCCACCCCGTGCAAAGACTCCAAGACTCGCAGCTGCCACTTCGCGGGGCAACAAATTCCTGCAAGATTTATACGATCTTTTCCCTAGCCACGCGATAGCGAGCGTTTCGCGCGAGTACACGTCTCAAGACCCGGCGTTTCCGAAGTGTCCCTCCGCGCGACGAAGTTGCGCGAAAAAAGGAAAAGGGAGGAGGAAAAAGAAACTACGAATTCATTCGCTGAGAACTCCTCTGGTAACTGAGTTACTGAACCGTCCTGCGCCTCAGGAGAGCCCTGAAGCGTGGCTGCAAGTATCCGTGCAAGTGGGGAAAACACACACGCAAGCGGGCACTCACACACGCAAGCGCCCCGGCGTAATTAGTCTCGTTGCGTCGACGGCACGCTTTGCGCGACTCGACCACCTACCAGCCTACTTACACTCCTCGCAACCGTGTCTGATTTAATAAACCGTTCACGATGATTCGCCCGCAACTGGTTACAAGGGACCATTCCGACAAAAGCCGTACAACGCGCAAACTTTCGCGATTCGGTTTGCGACTGGCGTACACCCTAAACTGCACGGTATGTACTAGGGGCTCGGATCAGGCGCAACTGAAAACGTAGCCATGTAAGTACTTAACTCGCGAAAAGGGAGTCGTCTAACGAATTCGGGCCGCAGCGAGTTAGCCTCGAGGAGGTTTCTGTGAGCCTGGTGGAAATTGCTGATCCAAACGGTGGAGCAATGGCAGGGCTCCACGTTCGATAACGAGCCAATTGTAAACTCGTTTGTTAATGCTCTGATCGGGGAGCGTTTTAGGGAAAGCGGGTGTTAACAGTTCGAGTAGCGCAGAGTTTTGAAAATTCCCTCTTTGAATCGGTCAGGGCCGTTACAAGCGATCTCGTCTGTTGAGAAAGTTTTCGGCAGAGTGGGCTTCAAGCTCAGTTTGTTCGCAAATATTGGACGTTTCGCAGAAAGTACACAGGATGTAAATTGAGTAAAGTTTCATTCATTATGTGCATTCGTTATTAAGGACTACTTTAAATAAACACGCTGCAGTGAGATGATGTAGAAATTGTAGGAGAAAAAGGGAAACCTCGGGGCGATGGGATTCGAACCCACGATCTTCGGTTCCACTGCGCGCTAGCCAGCTGCCTTAACCGATTCCCCCAACGCCGAATCCCCAAGATCTCTAAGCTTCGGACTCTATTTAAGGAGGTTCGATACCGGAGAAAAAATAATGAGAAATCTTTGAAAAGTGTTTTAATCTAATGTTCAAAGTGTAGTCAGCATAGTGTCAAAATTTAAAGTCGATTGACCGCACGGTTTTTGAAAAAATTGAAATCAAAGTTGCGCTCTTATGCACAGGCTGTTATGGGAGAAGCGATAAAATTTCTATAAAATGTTACACAGAGTCCTTAAAAATAGTGAGAAAGTCCTAAAAAATGTTGCAATGAAAAGCTTAAGTTTATTAGATAATTGAATAAATAGACAGCAATGTGCTCGTATTTTTAGAACTGGCTGAAGGAACTGTTTGAAACGTGGCAACACTGTACGCCGCGTAGTCATCTATACAATGTATACTTGAACAAAGCATACAGTAAAAATTGGTAAAAACACTACCAAGCTGTAAACATGTATTTAGTAAGTTGTTGCGAACCGATACGAACGCGCAAAAGGACGCCACAAGTGTGAGATGGAAAGAGAAAAAAAGATGGACGCAAAGCAACGTTGCCGCATTTCACTCACATATTTTACGCTACTTTCAATGAAAATATTGTGTTTCTAGCTGCATTAAATATACTTTTCGTTTAATTGAATTCCAAAACAAACTGTGTAGTAATAATTTTATTAGGAATAGACACGTAAATAACATTTTTGTCTACATAATTTTTTTTTATCTAAGATTGATATCACTGCAGAACTTCCATATAAGCTTACCCCTCTCGCCGCCTACCCCGCAAGTGAGGTATCGAACCTCCTTAACTGTGCGCCACCTATGAACGAATCGCACCATAAACCGTTTCAAAACGCCGAGCTCCTACATTATGGTAACCATTAATGGTTAGAGTATTCAGTACTTTATTTATTCGTTAAAGCAGAGAGGGTGGGCTCTACACAAACACCTCCACAAACCAACTCGAGTCCACTTAACAGAATCCTCCCAAACTCGCATCCCTCAATTATAAACAAATACCTCCGGGCACAATCTAAGTTAATTAGCCCAGTCCTACATTATAATCCCCGACTGCAGTGCCCCTTAACTAGCAAATCTGGCTCGCGCTCACATAACAAAATTGCGCCATCTCTATATTTACCCTCGACAGCCAAAGGTCGAGGTCTATCAGTCTCACATCCTAATCAAATTAATAACTGCACACAGGTGCGTACGTTCTCCTACCTTGCGCTCCGAGCATCCATAACCTCAATCTGTCTCCCAAGTCCTCGAGTCCCTCCAGCTGGTCAGTCTCCCAAGGACATAAGTGAATCAGGCAGAGGCGAGCCGCCATTGGGGAACGTGTTCCAGTAAAACGCGAGTTCTATGATCACACGCTCGTGTCTGCACACGCGATACGTGCAAAGCTCTGCCTCTGTGACGAAAAACGACCGGGCGCGATGCACTTCGACCTCAAACGATCCCCCGCGACACGTGTTCAATAGTGAAGCCACTTTAACGACGTTGTCGGGACGGTAACCAAAGCCAGACTGACCTGCCTTGATCGACACGCGTGGAGGTCGGTCGGGGATCGCGAGAAAAACATTTCCAGTGCCTGCCACGTAAACAGAGGCAACGATTGGCCCCGGCTCGTATCAATCGACAACGGAAAGAGGGGGAAAGGCTGGGAACACGTATTTCGGCGGTCGAACAGGGACCAAAGGTACAACGAGACTTCCTGGCTGTCGGTGGCCGCGCGTTCCGAGGGCGCCTGCATGGAAATGTTACCACCTCGGGCGCTGCGAGGTTATTTACGCGGAACGGGAGAAAGATTGCCGCGGGAAAGAGACTTGGGAAATATCGGGGAAATACCGGGGAATGCCCGACGAGCATTTCACGGGTCGCTTGTGCTCGATTATGGGCAAGCTCGTGTCTGTTGGGGGGAAGTCAGGGTTGCACAGTGGCTCGTGCGGATTCTGAGGGTGGTTTATGGGTGGATTATTTTTTTAGCTGGTTGGTTTGGTGCGTTGAATGTTCCGCGTACAGGTAGTTGGCTTTGGTGGATGGCTTTTCCAGGTTGCAGGGGGAAGGTCGAGGAACGTTATTTAAAAGGAAATGTAGGAGACACTTGTGACGTCCTGGCCCCTCCGCGGGAGCGCGACTCTAGTGCTCGCCAGCGCCACCAGAGGTCTAATCTTCCTAATTCTTTCTCACAAGTCCTAACTTCCAATCTCATTCGTATATATACAAGTTCCAAATATTTCCTCTTGTGTGTGACTGGGGCAGGAGCTGTCAGCTATATAGCCCCGCACAGTTGTTACTTCATTGCTAACCTGCCGGTCCTAGGTTTTACGGTTACGGTTCGTCGGAGGAGACGGGGCAAGAACTCCCTTCCTCGTCCTGAGGACGGAAATTCAGGACGTTGACACACCACACTCCTTTTGCTCTTTAGCAAGTTTGATGGCTTCATCAAAATTGTACGATACTGCAGTAAATTCTCGTTATAAGCTCCACGCTCGGGGCTGGCGGCGAGCTTACATCGCATAGCCGTCAATAATTAAATAATTCCAACTTGCTAATTCTCTCACTCTCTCGACCGAAGGATTCTAAGAAATGAATGAGGATAGCGACCGAGCATACAGTGGCATTAGTCGAAATGAGCTTATAACGAGAATTTACTGTACCCAGACGGTCAGCAGTATAACCCTCGCGACATGAAATTTGTTAATTCTGAAACTCCAGAATGCCACCCATTTTGATCGAAGATTACTCCTCGCACTTTCAATTACATATCTATCGTTCACACTTTACCCGTTCCTTCTTGCGTCACGTCCACCTGAAATTCCGCGAGCAAGCCCCCGATTATTTCTAACCGGAAAAAAGCTTGACAAACCCTTCCAATACTATCGCCCATCTACCATAGCTTTTGGCGGTGCTTCAAAGTTGGAACTTCTCTTTTTCTACCGGCAACAATGTCCACGTCCACACAAAGCGTCCACACTTGTCGTTCAAAATTTTCAATTTCCCCCCTCGTTCACAGCTTTCGCGCGTGGACAAAAATTGCGCCGATGACGCTGGCTAGAAACCGCCGGAAGAAGCCAGAAAAACCTTAATTATCGTTCGTATTTTACGTGCACGTTCAAAGTTCCAAACACACGTGCCCTCGACGCATCCTGTCCTCCCGACGTGCCCTACTCGTTCCCCTTTTCAACCCTGCACTCGGCACGGCGAACGAGCCCCTCGTTCTCGGCGGCACGAGGCCACTCGAGAATTAAGGAACGGACGCGGAAGCTTCGCGTTTTCGTGATTCGTGCACAGAACATGGGGGGGGATTTTGCATTTTCATGGAGCTTCTTATCGAGTCCCCTGCATTTCCGCGCGAGCACGGGCCGATGCAGAAGTCTCGAAGGCCTCCAGCGTTCTCGCTCCTCCTCTCATTGGAATTCCGGTCGGAGCAAATCGCGTGCGACTCGCGAAATCGTTCTGTAAATTCGTGGATGTACGGTCGCTCCGCTGTGGGGTCGCCACCCCCTCGTTTCCGTTGTTACGAAACGGTTCACGATACCGTGAACGATACCCTGCCGGATCGAATAAGTGGAATTTCGATTTTAGATATTGGAGAAGGATAGTTGAATTCTAAATGGGAAATCCGAGATATCGGATCCAGAATGCAGGCTGTGATCGATGAAATTTTCTTCCTTTTACTTCCCGCGGAGAAGGGTATATAAAAAATCATAGAAGCAATTCAATAGAGAGCGCCTCGAGATCTTTGAATTAACATCCCATTAAATTCGAACGCCAAAGTTCCCTTCCCAGTCGTCATTTCGCGGCAAGTAATGGTAACTGTACCAGAGCCATTGCATTACACAACTGTATAACTTTCGTCCCGCCCTGAAATTCGTACGGAGATGTTAACAGTTAACAAGATGCGAAATATGTCGCTGACACGCGGCGAATGAAATCGCGAGGGGGGTAGGTGGAATTTAAATTCGGTTAAATATGTCGCCGAGCATCGGGATACGGGTATTGCCCGTAAACACTTTTCCAGGTTTAATCTCGCCGGGGAGACATTGTCAAAATGAACGGAAGAATAGGATAAAAAACAGAGGGGAACGAAAATTGTGTATCGCAGCTGGCGGTGTTGCGCGAAATTCTTATCTGCCCACGGGCCCCCCTCTGGCCTGAAATACGGTTGAACCGGCGAGCGAGCGAAATGGTGGCCACGTTTCAAGGCGTCCCGCCCCCTAGAGCAGCACGATTTATATTTTTTAATCCGCCATGCCGGAACCTTACAACTATCTCGTTCCCGTGAATTACGGGCCGCGATGCTATTTCGCGCGGAGCTTAGGCTCGCGTGACCAGGTTCGAGGATTAACACCGGCGTATCGCGATGATTGTTACGAATCACTTTAGCCGGCGCACGTGCCCCGGCGCGCTTCGGTTCTTCCCGAATTTCTGGCTCAATTGGATTAATTGGATGTATTGTCCGCGTGGAGTAACTTCGTAGACGAAGCTTCTAGCGAGACGTTGCGGGGGATGTTTCAATGGGTGCTGGATTCTGTAGCCAGTAATTTTATACCTATACATACTACATTCCACTTTAGAGTAGACTCGTTCCGCGCAGGGATAGATCGTTGATTGGTAGGAAACCGGCAGGGAAAATGCTACGACCGATCGCGTGTGTCAGATCCGTGGGAGCTGCGCAGATCGGTCGCAAATCGGTAGGGGCATAAGGTCTACTCTTATATGGAATGGAGAGTAGGGGAGTAATTGTTAATAACTTTGCACCGACATATGCTCTACTGCGGAAAGATTCACTGTAGAAAAAAGTCACTTCTACTGTGCCATGCATTTATGTCCGACCCCGCGATCGCACGTTTTATAACAGTTATCAGCGTTTGTCGAAAAATTCACTACGTAAGTAAATATTTTTTCTTAAAGATTTCATTTTTTCATGCTCTATATTGGTGCAATAGAATAAATGTAAAGGGACTATTTTAAAGTTTGTTTATTGGACGATCTGTACGATGGTACAGTCGCTTTAAAAAATTTGTTAAGCTACTCTAAAGGGGCCTCCAGACACTGATACATGTTGCACGAAACACTGATACATGCTTCATGACACAGATTTCACGAAACAGTCATCTTGCTCACCAGCCAGGAGGGATTAGATAGTCCGTGTTGGCTATCAACAAGAAAACTTCCCTACACAAAATCCTTTCTTCAAGTCGATCCCTTTCAGCCCCCTAACGAAACCCCCACGTCCTGCTACAGTGGTATCTACTCACGCCTCATTAATTGCTCATCTCCCCTCAATCCAATCACCCTTACCCTACCAGAAGCTTTATCTGCACCGATCTCTTTCTTCCCTGCCCTCCATCTCTGTCTGCCTTTACGAGTCACTGATCCCAAATTACAAGGATTGCTGGATTAAATGTAAACTGGTCCGCTCGGGCAACTTACACACTGCACTTAATTAAACGGCACGCTTTACAGAGAGGGAGGTTGAAGCTGGCGAGAAATAAAGTCGTCTGAACAGGCGGAGAGCAGTCGGGCCCGGCTTTGGTGCTCGCCAATTTTATGCGAGTCTGGCGCGCCATCGATCGGCGAACCTTGTACGATACATGGCGGATCGTTAACGAGCACGGCGAAATTGATGCCGCTCTGTAATTCATAAGCTGGAGCGTCGCTAAACGCCCTCGAAATACACACTGGATTCCCAAATAATTCAGATGATCGCCTCCTCCTTCTCGCTCTACAACACTCCCTCCCCCTCCCCCCCCCCCCCTACCCGGCGTAATTACGGGAGGAACGTCCGTCGGGTGGCTGACTTTATAATCCTAATTTACAGGACGCGTTGCTCCTTATTACGCAATTAGACGCGGGGAATTGTTCCCCGCCGATGGTGCTAAATCGGATTCACAACGGAAGCAACTCGACCTCCCGAAGACCGTCGAATTGAATACTGTGGCCATCGATGGGACAATGGAGACGTGATTATATGGCGGCGGGCATCGTTTGGGCGAGATTGTTGTAGAAAGTGTGGTCGCCTTTGTTCGGGCGACTTGTTTTTGGTCTTCTTTTATGCGTCTTGTGGCAAGGGGGCGGAACGTGGAATTGATGGTTTTGGGATGATTGTAGATGGCAGTTTCTGATGATTCTTTCTCGTGGTAGGGAAGGTTGTGTGATTTTGATGCAATGTCTGCTGAGATTGGGGCATCTGGTTCTGAGAATCCTTAGAGGGATTGCTAATTTCTGGGGTGTGAATTTTTGTGAGTGCGCGTGGAAGCAGGGGACACTTCTGTCGGAGCAGGTAAGAGATCTCTTATCCACGCGATGCTTGGAAAACACCCTAGCATTTATAGAACAGTCCTCACCCACTAACCCCCCGATAAATTCCTTATAAATCCCTTTAATTAACCATGTGTACCTCTCGTATAATTCTTAAGGGGGAACACCTACCTAGACCGGTCGAAACAATGCGCTTCTTTGGGATTTTTTTCTAGAAAAACCGTTACACTTTTATTAATAACTATTCGTCTATTGTTAAGAGTACATCTAAAGGACAGTTCAGTATTTTTTGCGTTAGAGAATATTAAAAGATTTGACAGTTATAAGCGATGACCGGGATGTCCTTTTCTTTGCGGTGACCATCGTAGCTCGCAGCAGAATCATCCGAAATGAAAAATTCGAAAGGCTTTAGATAGAGTATGAAATTATCTAGGCGCTATCGGAGGGATTTCTTTTTTTCTCCTTAGTTTTTTTTTACAGGCCAAGAAAGGAACTACTTTTTTGTTGAAAATCGATGGTTCAACTTTGCAGCGCCGCAATTTTGTCTCATAATAATTTTTCCTAAATCGGGCCCGATAGCGCCTAGATAATTTCATACTCTATCTAAAGCCTTTCGAATTTTTCATTTCGGATGATTCTGCTACGAGCTACGATGGTCACCGCAAAAAAAAAGTACATCCCGGTCATCGCTTGTAACTCTCAAATCTTTTAATATTTGAAATACTTTGTCATGTTTTTTTTTTATTTCAAATACTTTTAAATCTTTTAAACGCAAAAAATACTGAACTGTCCTTTAGATGTACTCTTAACAATAGACGAATAGTTATTAATAAAAGTGTAACGGTTTTTCTAGAAACAAATTCCAAAGAAGCGCATTGCTTCAACCGCTCTAGGTTGGCGTCCCCCCTTAAACGATCCCCGCCTAATTGTCTTTCAGAACCAACCACATAGACTTCGCCTAATCAGTGGATTAACCCTTCCGAATCGCCGCCCCTTATCACATAAATCTCATCCCTAATGCCCCCCTTCGGTATCAGAAGGATCTCAGGGAGCCGCGCAGAAAAGAAGCAGTCAAAAATCGCGAAGTATCTGCCGGTGCCATCGCGCACCCAGCGGCGTGAACGTCTCCTAAACGCTTCTCATAAATATTTATCGCGAAAGGATCGCTTATCGCGCGGAATCGGGGGCCATGCTCCGCCAGCGTGGAAACCCTCCTCGCCGAGCATCAAAGTCCCCGGAAGTCGCGCATCGATCCCACCCTATCCGGTAATACATTCAGAGAGGAACTCATCCGGCGGATTAGCGTGCTTGTTCAGTTTTCACGAGGCTGAAAGCGCCCGGATCCGGCTGGACTTCGCGTTAATCCCAGAATCAACTTTGTGATCTTAACTAACGCAAAACTCTCTGCCAGGATGGATCCACTGTAGAGGGTATAATGCCTCTGCCCTCTGAAGCCTTTCCCGCAGTCGCGAAACGCCTCTGGCTCGCTTTTCGCGAGGCCACGCGAACCAGATCTCTAGCAGATTAACTATTCACGAATGGCTGAAGCGAAGTGGGCGTCTGAAATTATCTGAACGATTTCTGGGTGTATTAAGAAGAGGAAAGGGAAACGTGGTAGGGCGAAATTGACGGAATTGACGAAATTTGATGAGGAATGGTATTCACAAAATTGTCTCTAGCTTCGGTATTTATCTATAGATTTTTTTCAATAGCGCATTGTTTTATTCGTAAAACTGCAGACTCGACGTAAGAAATGAGAAACTGGGCCCATTTTTTTCGATTTAGATTCTTCCCAGATGATTAAGTGAATAGTCGATTTCAATTTCGGACGAAGAAAATGATTTCTGTCACATATTTCCATCGATGTCACCCAAACTACTGCACCGATTTGAAAAAATTGTAAGGAACATTTGTTGGTGATTCAATTAACTTTAATTCCATGTAATTTTTTACCATATTGGTCATTCGCAACACTAGATATTCGCAATTATGTGGGACCACCTTTTTGACAAACAGGTAAAAAGTTTATCTCAGATCTTATTTTCGGAATCAGCCGGCCATTTACATAAGAAAAGGATAATGGCATCTGTTGCGCATTTATTTCTTATCATGTAAACTAGAAGATACTATTAAAATTTCAAGTGAATCGAATAAAAATTGACCAAGTCATTCTGTTAGCCACTTTGAGAAAAGTGATTCCGAGGAGCTTCGCGGGACAACGCATAACTCGGTCATTTTTTAATATTTCTGTATGAAATTTGCACAATATATTCATTAATACATGCCGTAAACCTAAGAAGTATAGAAATAATTTTCAACTTCACAGAATTATAAAAAAAAAATCGTCTAATTTGTTGCTGTTTTTGGCGTCTCGGGGTGGCGTAACCCTTTAAGAGTAACTGCTTTGGAAATAGGGGAAGACGGAGGGATTTATTTGGCATGAAGCAATGATGTTCCATGACTGTTAAGTGGTTGACATTCTAATAAGCGGTGAGTAGGTATTAATGAAGCCGGTAGCTGAACGCTAATTAAGAACCTTTGAATAATCCTAGAGCGGAGTCTGCTTTGTATTATATCTTCGCGAGAAGGGGGTGGAAGGAAGCACGTTTATCCTTCGACAATAGCGTTCTCGGTTTAAGGTTGTGCCACTGAAATGAAGTTAAAGTATTGTTCGAATAATTAGAGGCGAGTAACTCGTCGGGCGGTTGCGAATCGAAGTTGCCGCTTGCCAAAGAGCCAGTATTAATTGAAATCGAGATTGTCGCGAAACGGGTTTCGGCTCGAGACGTTTCTTTGGAGAGAATTGGAGGAAAAGGAGGGATTGAAAGGAGGCGAAGGCAGCCTTGCGTATAAAGTTCCACGCGGCTCTCGTGTTTCGCGACGAGGAATCTTTGAACGGAGTTCGATTGTGCGATAGTCGTGATTGAGGATCAGATTTCCACATTGCGCGAATCGAGAGATAAGGCACAGGGACTTTAAAGAAATAGTTTCGCAATCTCTTGCTTGAAGACAATAGGATTTTTCAACCATGCAATTTTGAGCACCGATCTCTATAATTTTTATACGAATTAAATGGGTATAGTATAAAGATGCAAAAATTTTTAACTAATTTAAGATGCATCCTTCTTATATCGATGTCGTGTGATAAATCTTCTCCACCTTCGGTATTTTAAAAATCATTGAAAATATGATATGCAATAATTGCATGTTTACATTGTAAACAACTCGAGCTTGAGGAACATGCGAGTTTGCAGTATTTTGCTAAATCTTACACCATCCAGAGTCTTAACCCTTCGTCGACACACCTCTTTTTACAATCAACTTTGACATACTGGGTGCCTCACACCCAAAGCAAATTTTTGAACGACTGCCATTCTCATCCAAAGAAACCAATCGTTATGAAAAAAATCATGGGTCAATTTCAAGGTCTCCAGGATGTACTCCAATAGTTTTTTAATTGAAATTTTATCATAGTTTTTTTTTTAAATATTCTAGATTACCATATATCTAGAAAAAAACAAAGATAATCTTCAAAAAATTGTAACTTTTACAAATTTCAATATTAGAAGCTAAAAATCTACAGAGTTGTTGTTCAGATATAATATTTTGAGAAAAAAAAAATAGTTTGTAAGTCGGCTTTGGAAAAAGGGTATTTATTTTGCATATAGAAAGTAGGCTATTTCGGTAATTGGAAAAAAGGGATACTCCACGATATTCTACGTAGAATCTACATATCGGAAAAGGTTACAAAGCGTCAAAATCAGCTTATGGGTGGCTCACACGCAGAGTATCAACGAAGGGATAAGATGTCAGTAATTACTACCCCACTGTGCGGTTGATTATCGAATTACATCGAAGAGATTAATGTGTTATCTCTCAAATACTGCTAGAAATCGGTGGTGGTCCCCAGAAACGCGTACCCTGGAATGATCCATAAACGTAATACGCCCAACGAATGCACGAAGCACCATAAAATCCAGCATTACGTTGCTCTGCATTCGGTATAGCGTTTTATCGCGTCGGACAGACACAGTAACCCAGCAAGTTCTCATAAGTTGCAGGGAATTTCGTTTCCGCCACCTGACTGCTTCTCCCACGCCGCGCCGGGTACCAAAAGAAACAGACAGCGGCAGGGAGACAGAGAGGGAGGCGAAATAGATAGGGAGGGCAGATATGTAGATCAGCAAAGTGGTAAGTAGAGAGATACACGATAGGGGAAGTGGTTAGGGAGTAGGATAAAATTGTTTGTAACTTATGACAGCTTTCGAGGAACCCAGTATGTACTTTGGAGCGCGAGTGCACCGCCTGGCAAGGTTGCCATAAGCTGCAGGCAATTTTCTACTTAACACGTGGGCAACGCGGCTTTCTTACTCTGAAACCAAACGACTCGCGGGCGAAAGGAATGTGCGGAACGAAGAAAACAGAGGAGGGATATTTAGATGGGTGATATTTAGAAATGAGGAAGAAATAGAATTAAAGAGCTCAACAGCTAGAACCATCCATAGATCAGGGATGATAAATAAACGGAGTCAAACAGATGCCCCAGGAACGGGATAGAAATAGAACTACAGGTGAGGAACACGACAAATGGAAGGATCACGAGCCAAAGCACGAAGGGCGGAAAGAGCGACCAGGCATTACAAGCTTGCTTAATTAGCCGTTGGAGCAACGCACAGCAAATCATCGGGTCTGTCGCCGGGTGCGTAGAGTTCGCTTCATTAATTTACAATTCGCGACTGCAGCCCCGGAACCGATCGGAGAACCGCAGGAACAGGATGCGAAGTCGTCTGTACAGATGTCACGCGCCGCCCTGACGTTCAATTTCATACTCGAATAATCAGCGTCGCGAATCCCGATTCCTGTTTCTCCTCGATAACTGGACACGCCATTAACGTCGGCCAGCCGCTCTGTACCTATCAGGCCGATCCACGCGCAGTCTCTTCCGGCATCGGCTCCTTGCCGCACGTTTACGCGCCTCGTTAAAGCTTTCCACGCGAGTGTACACGTGCTAAAGATTGAAATTTAGATCGCAGACTCCTCCGGCGGGTTGGTATCTGCGAGAGTCACCTAATCACCATCCTGACACCGGCTCGCCTGTCGTAAATGATACGGTGCGCGTAGCCGTGGCGCCAGTTACCTGTTCCCAGGTGAGAATAACACGGTTTCACCGGAGCGCGGAAATGCCTCGGGATTTTTCCACGGCGCTTGATTGGAGAATGACGCCATCTGCAATAGAATGGACGCTACGCGCCCCGATAGCGGCGCGAATATCAATCAGCTTTCTATTTCAATTAAGAGAACGATCTGGTCAATTATATCGTTAGAGTAGAAATGGAGCTGGGGTTCCATCGTTCGCCAAATGACTGCTATTAATTAAACCGCCCGTCAGATATCAAGGGAGCTTCCTCTGCCCGTGGTTTATAGCGGAGAGTACTAACTGGTTCGCGCGGTAGGAAGACCCCCGTTCATGGAGATTCGAGAGCGCAGAGGAGACATCGACGATTCTGGGTCGACGTTTCCAAAGAAACCGTGCCCGATTGCGAACAAAAGGATTGCTTGCCGGGCGTTCATAAATAGAGTGACTGCAGGTGGAGGAATCTTCGGGGAAACAAAAGGAAGCTGTAAGCACACTCGTGGACCGTTGAACCGCGAAGTCTTGTTTGTTCAGCGAACGATGAATAACTCTTTTTAGCCGAGATGATCAATTGCCGGAACGGTCGCGGGCAGGCCGCAGCTGGGCCGCGGATGGTAATTTCCAAGCAATTGATACAGCGTATCTCAACCCATGCTACTCTTTTTGCATAACAATGATCGTCTGCGGCGCTACCGTTTAATGAGCCGCTACAGAATTACCCGCGAACCGCCGGCGTTCAATATTGTTCCTTTAACGTTATTGCACGTGCAACGGCGAATTAAATTATTCCGCGGGGATTATTGAAACGAAGTGGAAATCGTTTGAATCATTCATGAGCGTTGCTCCTCTAATGATGTATGAAAACAGCGCGCCCGCCAGTTTATCATCGAATAACGCGTAATGACGGTATGATTAATAAAACTCCTAGGTGCTGTACAGATACACGAGACTGTGCCTCGGCGGCAGCAATAAACGCGACGGGCAATGATATCCATTTGTGGAAGGATTCAGTGAACGAAAGTATCTCCAGCCAAAGCCTGATGCTTTAAGGGGTTATACCCGTTTGAACCCTCGGAAAATGGGTACATTTTGTGGATTTTTTTACAAGTCAACGGCTTCATGAAGATTTCCCGTTTTTTTTTTACTATCTTTACATAGTATTATGAACTACTTGAAAAAAAAGTTTCAGTTAAAAAACTATTGTTTTTCGGAAGTTATGCATACATATCCGAAAGTCTCTCGATTTTAGACGGATAAACGGTGGGCCTGAAAACAGCTGTATGTCGTGTCTGAAATCAAAAACAATGAAATCTTCTTATAAAGTATGTCAATAGCTATCGTGCATCGGGGCGGATTTTGAAAATTTTGAAAAGTAAAGAAATGGTGAGAGATCAAAGGTAAAGTTACATTTTTTTAAGAGAAAAGGCCACCTTTTTTCTTTGTAAATAATAAACGGGGAATCGGAATAAAAAAAGCCCTCGTTGGATGATGTGGAATCTTATTACGATCCTGCATGCAAAATTGGAAGTGAATTGGTTGAACGTAGCGCGCGTTTTTTGGCCCACTGTTTAGCCGTCTAAAATCGAGAGACTTTCGGATATATATGAATAACTTTCGAAATACAATAGTTTTTTAACTGAAACTTGTTTTTTAAGTAGTTCATAATACTATGTAAAGATAGTAAAAAAGCGGGAAATCTTCATCAAGCCGTTGACTTGTAAAAAAATCCACAAAATGTACACATTTTCCGAGGGTTTCACATTTTTCTGGTCTAGAAGTGTCGAAAAACCGATTTTTTGATTTTTGAATTTTTCTAATGTTCACAGTCTTCTAGTAAATACATTATTTGAATTCTAAATGAATTATTTCTCGAGTGACTTGATGGGGACGTACCCTTAAGTGTGAAATTAAAAATAAATAGAAAACAAGCTCGGGACAACATTTGCTTCTTAATCATTCAAAGTCCACTTAACATCCTGCGTCTCGCAGCACTTTGATTCATTACCTCCTGAAGAAGCACCTTGCAGTCCAACTTTCCCAGCATGCTCTAGAGAAAATTGCCACCCATCGGAGCGCGGCGCGAATCGACGGAAAATTGCGAAGGGTATTAAACGCACGCGTATCGCGATCTGGAATCGCGGTGCTTCTGCGGTTGGCAGAAACGCGGGAGGAGGGGCGCGAATCAGGGCCAATTAAAAACGACGCGCTAATCGAACGGGGATATTCACGCGCCGCGGACTTGGCCAGTTTTGCAGCCGGGGCTTTTTCGCCAACAACTCGCGATTTTCGCGGCCTTTGTTCCGGCCGATTGACGGGGGAAGAATCGCTTTTGTCGAGCACGCGTACTCATCAACGGGCCGTTTAATCCATCGCGCTCGGACACGGCGATAAAGTTTCGACTGCCGTTTAGGATCCACGGATTTCCGTGCTCTGGATGAACCGACGAAACGAGCTGTTCGCGGCAGCCGTTCGGCTGCTTTTTTCGCGGGGAATCGCGCGAAAATGGACCGGCTGAACGACGCTCGTGTCAGATCGTCACGGGACCACCGACCACCGCGGGTAAAACGGGAAAAATAACCGTGGGCGTTGGTGCGGTTTTCATGGGGGCCTCGTTCTGGGAACGTGATTCATGCTTGAAGGAAGGATAGGAAGAGTGATGCTTTTCATCGTGTTGATTGGTGTGACTTGTGTCTTGTAGACCTGAGGCAGGTGTAGGTTGTGTATTGGTGGAATTGAATGTGAACTGGGGAAGAATTTTGGGGAGGATTGTGTGCTTCTTTGATTGGGGTATGGGGAGTGTGGCATTTTTGTGATTGCTACATGATTCGAGGTGGAATTTTTAATTTTATGGGCAGTAGTGTGGCCATTGTTTATAACCTTTGTGACCACTGTACCTATGATTAGATTTGAAAATTTTCATCCTATATGGAGATTTTTGCGAGAAATGATCTGAGATTGAAGAACAGTGCACAAAAAATGTAGAAAATCTAACAAGGCTTACCAAGAAGGTTCAGGGGTTATGCCCACCTGCAAAATCCGGAAAAATGAATTTTGGAGTTTTGACATTTTCTTAAAGTACAACATCTCAAAAGTATTGTGTGAAAGTTTCAATTTGATCCGATCAAAATTGGCGGAGCTGTGCGAGTTTTAGTATAGGTATGTCTTGGAGGATGTAAACCTAACTTAAAACTTTAAACGCGTTTTTCTCGAAACTACATTTTCAAAATCGGTGACCAAAATATCTCGAGAACCGCTGCATCGAATGAATTCAGCTTTTGTAGGCTTATTCTGTATATAAAAATCGTCTCCTTAATCGTAGCTTTTTCATTTCCGTTGCGTAGTTTATATTTTGCAGATGAAAAATGAGCGATTTTTGTGGCGAAAATCGATATTTTAATTTGAACAGCCGCCATTTTGTAGCAAATTAATTTTTCTGGATAATGAACGATTGAGGACAAGATAATTTAATATACCAACTAAATTCCTTCGAATTTTTTATTTCAGATAAATCAGGTCAAAATTAGAGTGGTCACCGCAAACTACTGAAAAAAATCGCTGCCGGGAGATCACTGATATTTCTTTTATTTATTTATATTTTTAATTGGAATAATTACTACAAGTAGTATTCAGTCAAAAATTCACATCGTTTTCGTTTTAAAAACATGGTTAATTCGGTAATTTTTGGGGGGAAAACTTGAAGGCTTTTATTAAGAAAACTTTATGTATTCGAAAGTGTACATCTTATAATAATAATAATAATAATAATTCGTCTTTATAATTATTATTATTATTATAAGATGTACACTTTCGAATACATAAAGTTTTCTTAATAAAAGCCTTCAAGTTTTCCCCCCAAAAATTACCGAATTAACCATGTTTTTAAAACGAAAACGATGTGAATTTTTGACTGAAAACTTTCGTGTCACGGCAACCTTAAAATATTTTTACTCTAGCAGTGGATAGATCTTCAGGATAAAAACGGTACCAGTGGATTCCATTTATTTGCAACCCTCCAAACTCTACACCAATCGCGAGACACCCTCTGACCCAACAATCCCTGTATAGACACAACATTTCTGTCTCCTGCAAGCTGCTATGTCTCTCCGCTTGTTAAATGAACGGTTCGATGAACTCCGTGAGAGCGTTAACAGCAGCGGGGCAATTTTCGAGTCGCCATGCCCGATTTTGGAAAACCCCTCGCTCGGTCGCCGGCGTCGTGACCCGCGGAACTCTTCGGCAACTATTTGGAACGAATTCCGAAACTGTCCGATTAACCGGAAGGACGTGCCGGAAGTACATTTCTGGGGAACTGATGCAGCGATCGTAACCGTAGCCCGGTATTCGTTCTGCGGTTTTGCGCGGAGAACTATTCAGAACTGGCGGCCACCGCGGCCGAGACTGTCAATTTGTCCGGAACAGTCAGTCTACCGTCAAAAATAGATCGAACTCTGGATTCTCCATCGTGCCCTCCGCCCCAGGCTCTCCGCCTGGAAAATCGCCACCCCCCCGTGCCACGTTGAAGTCAATTAAAAATTTACGAGGGAAAGTACACTCCAACAATTCGGTGTAGCGAACTTTCGAGTATTCTCGAAAACACCCTCAGTATTCCATTGAGTTATCTTGCGCCCAAGATTCTAGATGTTTACCAGAACGTTAGGGGAAAAAAACGGGGCTAGAGGGTGGTGAAAATTTAAAGGGGAAGTGGATAGGTGAGAAGAAATCGTGAACTGACCGGGGGTTGGAAGTTGAGGGAGAAGAAGATAGATAGTTTGTGCTGTTCGTTGATTCGGGGTATGGGGAGTGTGACACTTTCGTGGTTGCAGCATGATTCGACGTGGAATTTTTAGGTTTATGGGGAGATTTACGTGGAAGGGGATTTATGATTGAAGTGCGTGGAAACCTTTTATACATATGCGAATGAAGCTAGGATTTAGGGAGTATAGAATCTAAGGATGATTCTAAGGATGATTCTACGGTCAATGATGAGGTGTGAAGATGAGAGATACAGATGAAGGTTTAGATAGATAAGCGGAGGCAGAAATAAAGGTGAACGAAGGGATGAAATAAGGGTAGACAATGGCTGGGGTTGACAAGGGATGCTCCTTTCGCTGAGAAAGTAGCGTCTTTCGTATTCTGTCGCGTCACTGCGTGGGTCAAACTGGACTTCCATAGTGGAGGTGAGATTAACCTACGTCATTGGAGGAAATTCCAGGCTGGTGAAAGCTTTCCCATGGTTTCTGCGGTGAGAGATGGGGTGCCCACTTAGGTGCGTGAGACGCGAAAAATTTGGATTCCCCGTGAACGAGCCTCTTTGTGCTCGCCGTCGCCATCAATCTCGGCCCTCGCCCCCTTGCTGTCCCCGATCGATTGCCATTCGTGTATCCAGCGAATCTGCTTCTTTATACTAGCGACCAATTTTCTCCTCGAGGAACTGTACTTTCACGAACAATGGCTTCAATACTGACAGTCTTTCGATTAAGGGATCATTTAATCCCGCGATCGTATGAATTATGCATCGCGATTTCATTTCTGTATATGAAAGCTTGAAAGCTTGATCTGGAATATGTCTTTGAAGTCATAGAACTCTGGGAGATTTTTGCTTTTTAACTGTATGGATTTTTTTTTTTAAAGGTTCGTGGTAATTCAGTAAATTCTTCTTTTCAAATGATCCGTATCCGAATTTTTATTGTATTATCCCGAATTATAATTTTCCTACACAGAGGGCCGCTCGACCAAAGTACGCAGCCGACGAAAAAATGAAATCGCTTCGGTCAGATTCACGCGGAGGAGGAATTTGTGACTCTGCTAGTTTTTTCGCGGCCCCGCGAGAGACCTTGTCGGAGAAAGAGCGAGAGGGTGGGAAGCGGCGGTGAAAACAAAAGGCGAGATGAATGGTGCTTTCCGCGCGGCACTCGCGAAAAACGTTTGTCGTCCGCGAATCTTACACACCGATGCTCTTAAAACCTTCAGCAAGAACAGCCTGTCGTCGACCTGTTCATGGTTTCCTGTGCCAGGCTCTTAACCATCTGTCTACTTAACAAATAACATCGCCTCGCAGACTACAGCTGTCCAAAAGCATGATCAAGCATGCTTCGAATTAAAGTAATAAGGAAGAACTGCTTCGTTTCTGATTTCGTAGCTGCACTATATTGCTGCTTCTTAATAAATATTCAAAGTGATGTTTCTTGAAAACGAAGCTTTAAATCAAAAGCTGTTCTTTAAAAGCCCTTTATTTTCTAATTTCCTTATTTAGAGTATCACGTCGCATTGTGCCAGCAATCCGATCATACCCTTGGCGAACGGATTCTAACGCTGTGCATTTTGGGACTCGTTAATCATCGCGCCACGCTTCGTTTCCCCGGGAACGTGATGAAAATTGTCTCGGTGTCTGTTAATTAATTGGGCTTCACCTCCGCCGCTGCCCTTTGACCAATTGAATTACGTTTAATTAAAGGAGCGGGCCTGGTAACGAGTTCCAGCACGCTTTCGTTTCGCCGTTGCGAGGCATAAGCGGCCACGATGAGCCGATTCATCATTCCCCACTTTTCGCGAAACTATGCAAAGGGACGGTCGACTTTACGAGCTTCATCCGCGCTAACGTGGTAACTCTCCAGGACCACAAAGTGCTCTGTCTTCCCCGTGGAACTTGCCCGAGTTCCGTGGCTCCGATCGATTTAAAACAAATACCTAAACTTCACCCAATCACGCGGTCATTATTCAAAGCAGACTTGCTAAGGTTCCCCGCGGAGCCGCCGGGGGAATAAACATTTCTGTTTGCACGGTCCTCGCAGCTATTTCTCCAGTATAATCGAATTCGATGCGGTGAATCAGAATTGGAAAGAAGCTCCTCGGGCAATTTATACGGCTGTTTAATTTAACTAAATTCTTAAGGGGGAACCTGGTGTAATCGGCAGAAATCAAGGGGATTTTTCGGGATGTGTTTGTTAGGAAACTGAATATGCAATCTTTTTTTAAAGTTTCAGGCTATATTGGGTATTAGGTATCAACAATTGCTCTGAGTTGAAAAATTCGAACGTTTGCTTAAAGTATATTTCAATAGCTTCAGTTAAGCGTATATAATTTTAAAAAAATATTAATTTTTGAAGAAATGGCGAACTTTGGAAGAAAAGGTATCAAAAATCAACATGTTTTTTCAATGTTACGATTAGATGAATTATTCGATCAAAACACGTGTACGCTTAAATGAAGATAATTCTATTACGAATATTTTCTGAAAATTTCAAGTGAATCCGATAAAATTTGACTGAATTATTAAACCGACCAGTTTGATAAATGCTGAGTGTTGAGCTACCTATACAAAATCTTCCGTAGCTCCCAGAATTTGTCGAGATCTATTTTGAAATTGTGCAGGTATATTTTTGAGGCACAAAATATTATGAAAATGCACAAGAATGAAAATCGGAAAATAAAATTTCACAGTGAAATCCCTTCACCCTTAATTTGTGCCGATTACACCAGCTTCCTCCCTAAAGGCGGGTTTGCGCCATTTTAACATTTTTTTATTTTTCTTAATGCATCTACTACCACCGATAGCAACATTCATATAGATTAAGAACCTATTTTCTTTTTTATGTTTCGGATAACCCTTACAGTACTTTTCGTCAATGCCAACACCACCCGATTATTTTTCAACGCCCTCTTTGTATCTGCCATGTTTTGTTTTTCACTGCCACACAAAAATTCAGAACAATAGTTCAAGATACAGTGAAACAGCCTGCCAAACCTGAAATTAATTTGTCGAACCGTTTTTGTAGAAAAAATTCACAAAGAATTACCTATTTTTCGGCCCAACAAGGCGCAAACCCCCCTTAAGTAGAACTTGAGAACTGCTTGTGTGAATTACGTCGGTGAGAATTCCATCATACTTGATGTTTAAGGGGTGTTTACTAATATCTAGCGACTTCCCCTGACATATCTTAGCCAGCAGAATCGATCTCAAACCAAGCTGCATTACGCCAAAGACCATTGGAGCATTTCGTATACCCCGCCAGTATTAAGCTTCGTTTTCGTCGAAGCTTCCTAACGGAATTTCGTCACGCGGCTCGATCAAGAATAAAGCCAAGCCACGCGTGGCGGCTAATGAACAGGACTGCTCCCGCAGGGAGCCTCGTTGCTGTGGAACTTCCTTTATCCGTCCAGAATTGCAACGTAACAAGCGGCACGGCGGAGAAAAAGGGAACAGAAGAGTCAAGAAAATTAGAAACCAGGTAAGCAAGATAAACGGGGTGAGCAAAAAGGATGCAGAGCGGAGTGAGTGGACAGAAATCGGGGCCGGGGGATGGAGGGTGTAATAAAACAAGGGTGGAAGGGAATAAGGAGATGGGGGAATAGGAAGTGGGCAAAAAAGAGCCAATAGAGTTTTCCGTGTGTATCGGTCGCAAAAAGCGCTCCTACGTCGCGTATCACCTCGCTTAAAGACCAGAACAGTCCACGAGAGCCGAAATTAAACCGTGTTTTCTAGTTACTTAGGGGCGGGGGAGCTTTCAATTCCGCGAGAGTTTCTTTTCCCGTCAGATGACAAGGAACGGCGGGCTGACCGAACGTTTATCCACTATGAAACATGCCACTCGATATCACGAAGAAAGAAAATACGAACATAAACAACAAAAAGCTCCGACGCGACGTGGGAAGCTCTGTAGCTTAGACCACATTTTCAAAGTACGAGCGATGGTGTCAAGGAAAAACCATGACAGAAAGAAGTTAATAATAGAAGTAATAAAAATAAGCTACACGAGATATTCCACGAAATACACTATGCGAAAGCCCAACTACATTTACACAATGAGCGAGATCATAAAGATGGTTTCAAATGAATCCTCTCGAAGCAATGCTCCATTTTCAGTGAAGTAGGGACATAGTTAATTTGCCGTTTCTCTGTTTTAAGATTCTCCCACCGAAATGAATCGCGTTCAAAGGGAGCCGGGGCGCTTTCGCTGATATTCGTCGCGAGGTTCAAGAAGAAACGGCGGGAGAGAAGGGACAGGCGAGGAGGAAAGGAGCCGCCTGCGGTAGACCGGAAGTCGACGGTCTCCGCGGGCAAGGTAGAAACTCGGTGCCGCTAACGAATCGTGAAACTCGATATCCAGGACAGGGGCCTCTGTAAACGGGAATTAACTCGCGTTCTAGCCGACCAGAGAAGAAGTCGAGGGCCTTTTGCGCGCTCAAAGGGGAAGGATAAGAACCCGGGAAAGTTCGTTTTATTTACGGCCGGATGGGGGGAGCTGGGCCGCGGGGATAATCATCCACCTGGTGCAGTTCGGGCTACCGTAAAAAGCCGGCTTTCACTGACAATGAGAACCGAACGACGTCACGTATCCTCGCGCCGGGTCGCTTTGTCGCCCGTGATTTCAAAGATTTACGAATCATGCAGCAGCCTCGACCTTCGATGGAAATTTACGAGTGGCCCCTGGACGAATTTGTAGCCGAACGAGGTGGCAGCTTGAACGAGTCTAAACGGATTTATGCCTTCCCGCGGTTTTTGCATCGACTCCCACGCCCGTATTTCGCGATTCGTTCGCCTCGGCCCGGCGCTCGATTTGTCTTCGTTTCGGAGGCCAGTCAAAACGGGGGCATAAATCAGGGGGGAGAGCAGAACTGACAAATTTTTCGACCCTTTGAATAGGCAGACCCTCTTCCCGCCCCTTCGACGAGGGTTAGGAGAGAAAGTATAACAAATATGGAGTGTTTTGAGGATTCAGTAATTGGCCTGGATAATTATTCGCGTGGTGCTTAAAATCTGACTTTTAAAATATTGCAGAGGCGCCCTAATAATTAAATTTGTTCTCTGTACTGAAAAACGGGTCTGGTTAAAATTGTATTACATTTCATAATGTTTTGGAAGTTACTACCCGCTTATTAATATTTGAAATAAAATTGTATTTTTTGCTTAAGCCGATTTCGTAAACCAGGTACTTTGTATGTATTTGAGAGTCGGATTGCCTGGCTTTATTATATGAAGAATTTCCCCTCCAGAGTAGTGTATGGCAACCCACATTAGCTCTGGCGAATAAACATTACTACGAAAGTTTTATAAATATGAATTGGCTATTTTCAAAAGTTACCAGTTCACAAATCTACTTTGTAATAATATTCCGATGTTAAGTAAATGTGTTTAAAAAATATGATACGTCGAGAAGAAAATTGCATTTTTTCTCTTAAAAACACAAGATTTAATGCCTGGTAGCAACCCCCAATAAGTAATTGAAAAAATCAAATAAATACCACATTACTTACACGTAAGTGCCCCGTGAAAAAATACACAGAACCTTTTTTAGGATCAAATAAGCACTACTCTAATAATAATCCTAGACGTGTAAAAATTGTGGAGAAAATAATACAGGCGAAAACGCGAGGCTATTAAAAAATGAAATATTCAATGGAAAATGCGCCACCTGTGTTACTACACATAAAATTATCGTGCGTATTTTTGAAATGTATAAATAGATGGTTGAAAAGTTGCCGAAATTTTGATCGTATGAAATGAAAAACTTATCTATTTCCTAGATAATTCTGCGACTCGTTGGAATAAAAATTTTCGATCTATGAACTGGCACGCATCGTAGGATGCTAAGAAGTCGCCTTTGGCAAATAATCTTGCACCATCTGAGAAGCCGGGGTATGAAACAACGGGGTCAACGTTTCCCGCGCGTCGACGGCGAGGAGCACGTTCCTCGCGAATCATCTCCTCCGATGCTCCGAAATAAACCATGGGACTTAGAATTAACCCAATTCCGCCCGCGCGAACCACCCCTCTGCCCCGCGCCATCCCCGGAAGGAGCCTCGCGGGAACGATGGCCGGGGAGAGGGGTCCCAGCCGAAATTTGTCGCTCGTAAATCCCGGGCGTAAAAAAATTCCCGCCAGCATCGACGTTCGTGGACGGTGCCGTCCCACCGCGGTAAAGTAGAATTAATGCGTGCCTCTTACCGCGAAAAACTCCGTTTCATACTCCTGAGAGGTTTTTTGCCGGGCGAGTAACAAAGAGGACCGCCGAAAGACCGGAAAAAACGGGCCGGAGTTTCGACAGAGGAACAGAGAAGAAGGGAGGGACGTTTCTTCCTCGATCGATCGCGGGCAACTCGAATTATCCCGGGCGAGACCGCGAAAACTAAATCCCAACCACCGGGGACGGCAACGTTAATGCTCGCAGCCTGCTGTGGAGTGCGTCACACAGGAAGAAACGGGGAAGGGAGAGAGAGAGAGAGAGAGAGAGAGAGAGAGAGAGAGAGAGAGAGAGAGAGAGAGAGAGGGAGATAGAGAAAAAAAAAGAAAAAAGAGTCCCCATAATCTTGAGAGGTTTCTTACGGAAGGTCCTCCGCTGGAGACGCGGCGATGGAGGATGGAAATGGCGTGGCAGGCCGTCTGAAAGGAGTCAATGGACCTTCCCGTGTGCGTCAGTTGCGAAAAACTCCTGTTCTTTACGAATCGACCCCCATTGATACTTGGCCACCATCAATTACGGCGCCGTCTCGCCTCCTCCGCGCTGGCGCCTCAGGCGATGCCCGCACTGCGCTTCCCCATAAACATCCCCTGCCCTAGTCTTGCTGGAGTGTGTTCTCTACACCCTGAGCGGCTCTCCGCTTCCCCTACACAGCCTCCGCTTCTCTACACCGTGGCTTCCCCGCGACGCTTGTATGGGTCGCCGCGGGTTCATCCTTCGGAAGATTCTCTTTCTATTTACGGGAATGATTCTCTTGCCGCGCAGCCCCTGTCTCGTTTTTTTCTTCCGGCGAGTGTTTATTCTCGGCGCAGTTACTCGATTTATATTCCAAGGGCCGCTGGCTGGTACAATTTCCCTGTTACCAAGTCGTCGCAGTGTAATTTCATTCTTGGAATTTAATTTTAACGTTTTTGTTGCTTCTTCCTCTAGCTCATCTGCATGGACAGTTCCTTGTTTCCCTCTATTATGTAGCTACTCACTTTCTGAACGTATTTCTTCTCGGCCAACTACCCCGCCGCCCTCCGTTCCTCCGTTTTCTTCTCCATTCTTAACGGAACCTCGTTTCTTTCCTGGTACACGCCCTCACATTTCGACACCGTTTCTCTCCCCGGCGAGTATTCTTCGTTCCAGAACGTTCGGGCAGAAACGGGGGCTCCTTGGACCGTTTAAAACACACGGCCACAGAATTTTCACGGGGAGGCGAGGCCATGCTGTACGTCAATCCCTGCCCAGAGACTCGGGCACCGGCAGGGCCACCTCTTGCTCCTTTTTTGGGACCATTGATTCACCCCCCCCCACCGGTTGCCACGCGCCACCCTGCAACGGAACCTTTGCCCCTCAAACGAAAAGTTCGCCGATGATCGTCGACGGCTGGAATCTCGGGGCGGAAAAATTAAGTCGATAAATCTGCAACGACCTGCTACCACTCCCCCATTTCCGCGCGGAATTATGACACTTACATGGCTAGTTTGGAAACCAATCGCTGTACCTTTTCTCCACACCCCTTTCCTTCCGCCTATCACGCTTGTACAACACAATTTCCAGGAACTTGGGAACTGACTGACTTTCGTAGAACCTCTGCATGAATCAGAGTGTACTTTTCATCCCCCCCCCCCCCGCCCCCCGGGAACTTCTGGTACCAGGAAGTGGCTCGTCAATAGGGAACGTCTAGCTACATTCCCGATATTCCATTGGAAGCACAGTGAATGCTACGAAAATTCTCGGACTGTTAGATCTGTAAGAAGAACTGTGAGCTCAGATTACACGACTGTCCCGAGTCAAAGTGCCTCTGAAGTCTGAGGGAACGCAATTCGAGATGTAAAAAGTTTTGCTAAGATGTGAGATAAATTGTGTATTAATGCCGAAATCCCTGTTTTGCGTGACACTCGCATGTGCCCGATGGAAAGCTAATACTTGCCAGAAGTTCGTCGAATTTTTCGCCCCCGTTTCCTCAGACCGCTGAAACGGCAACGAATTGATGGCAAGTTCCCTGGTCTTACGACCAGATTCGGCTCGCAGATCCCAGCGATAGTAACTTTGGGATCGCTATTACACCACTTTCGTTCCGCTCAGGCAGACACACAAGTGTTATGCATCAAATTCCGCGGATACGACGCGAAAACGAGCGATTACAGGGGAGCAGGCTTCTTCCGTGGGGAGTTATGTGGCGTGTAAAACACGGGGGGGGGGGGCGGGGGGGGGGGGGGGGGTGGTGGCAGGGTGAAATAAGCGAACGACTTGGTCGCGATTGCTCCGTAAGAATTTCACTGTTTGCCCCGACGACCTTTACGACCGCTCTGTGCCCCGTGGATTTATGAAGAACGCCTCACGCTACCGAAGCTTCCGCGACGAATAAAGTTCAAAGGCCAATATGAATATCTCCGATTTCCGAGTGTCGAGCGCCGATATCCGGTAGCAATGGGGACGAACGGAATCGAGCGGAAAATCAAGACGAACGCGGACTCGAGCGGTTTAAAAACTCCATTTTCCTCTCTGATTTCTAAAGAAGAAGTGTAGAAGCCTCCAATAAATGTAAATTCATGAGAAGAAAGTTAATAAAATTTCTATATCTTCATCATTTATTAGCAGTAAAAAACTTTGAAAGTAGTATTCCTAAATTTCATCATTGCTAAATACCCTGCCCTTTCAATTAAATGTCTCTAAAACACTCACTCCAATTTATAACACCATTTAAAAACTCCCTTGATTCGAAACTCCACTCCTCCCTTTTATTTCTCAAGAAGTGTAGATGTCGAAGGTTCCAATAAATGCAAATTCATGGGAAGAAAGTCAATAAAGTTTCTATATTATCTTCATCCCTCCTTGGCAGTAAAAAAACGTTGGAAGTAGTACCTATTCTTAGACTTCATAATTTCTAAGTACCCTTCAATGAAGAATCTTTCAAACACTCACTCCAATTTATACCATTTTAAAACTCCATTTCCCCCTCCCTTTGATTTCTCAAGAAGAAATGTAAATGTAGAAGCCTCCAGTAAATGCAAATTCATGGGAAGAAAGTCAATAAACTTTCTGTATCTTCATCATTCATTGGCAGTAAGAAAACCTTGGAAGTAATACCTATTCGTAAACTTCATCAGTGCTAAGTACACTTCCCTTTCAATTAAGGATCTCTCAAACACTCCGTGGAATTTATAACACCACTTAACCCCAGAGAACACCTCCATTTATCCTCCCAGCCACCAAAATACGTCTCCTCATTGTGTCTTTGCCTGTGAGCAAACTTCTCGCGTGAGAGATCGCATTAATCGGCGATAATATCGGTGCTCGTGCCGCAAGGTCTCGCAAGGTCTTATCCTTTCCTCCTGGCCGTCTGGCGGGCATTAATCATAAAAGCAGGAGGGGTCGACAGACTCGGACAAATCTCTGTTGACCGCCCTGGCTGGGGTGGAGTTCGACAAGCGTAAAGGCCCGAGTTGATCCGAACATAATCTGGTCGTAAAAGAGGCGATGGGACAACCGGTTCGACATCGGATATCAATGATTATTTTACGAGCGCCGAATTTACGGGTGCCTCTGGGTTACCGCATTGTCAGCGACTTTTATTAGACCGTCCGAGGTATCTGCTCCTGGATGCGTTTGAAATCTACACGGTTGCCGCGCGATCGCCGAGATTCGTTCTCGAAAAAGCACGCGAAATTCCACAGGAGGAGACAATGCACCTTTACAGAACGAACCGCGACTTTCGACCGTCAAACCGAAAAGGATGTAATTTCTTCCAGTAACGAGAATGGAAATTGCGATTTTTAATGGATGTAACTGAGGGTTTCGCGGCGTGCGAGAAGAGTTTCGCTTTTAACGGCGTGGATTGTAATTTTCTGCACGGCTTTTAGTATGGAGATCGTGGGTGTTTTTAATGGGAAACGTGTGTATGGTGATTCGCGATGGAGTAACGTGAGAATATTTGAAACTTTCGTGCGGACACTTTGAAGGGAGTGGTCTTGTTAAGGGACCGACGCTTTTGATTGTTTCGGACGCTGGACGCGGCCCAGATGTAATTTTTAGACGCGCCTCTGCGTCACTTTGACGCTGCCGGTGATATCGTGTATCTTTTCATTTGGAACTTTGCGCTTTGTACTTTGGCAACTTCGAAATAACAATGGCCGGAAAGTTTCAAAGAGAAATGGTGTTGTCGTGTCCCCTGGCGGACGAATCCCTAATAATTTCGAAGAAGTCGTTTTGGTGTGACTTACGGTGCCGCGGATGGAGAAAGGTGAACCTCACTTACCTGAAACAGAAAATAATCATACGGTTATCGTAAGGCTGCGACAGTAAACCCAGATTCAAATTAGACTATGAAAATACAGAGCTGAAGGGACCGTCAAAGCGGAAAGAGAATGTGCGGGGTAGGGTAGGGTGGGGCTAATAGTCCCGTTTTTCGTATAAATCGTTTACTAACTGTTGTAGGTATTTAATAGTGAATGAAATAGTCTGTTTAAACACTTTAAACTTCGTTTTTAACTGCATATATATTTCTATACAACCTCAAATTTTAGGGTGCCAATGATTGTACTTTTATGCCTATTTTTGTTTTTCATCAAAATATTCATTGAATATTTTTAAAATAAAAGACTTAATAGGTACTCAAGATGTTTTATTTTAAAAAAAAATCCATAAACATTGATAAAACTGAAAATTAAGCCCATACAAAAACTTTACAAAAAAGTATAAACATTCCAATTGAGATTTCGGCTTAGGGTGCCAATCATTGTACAGTTTCCCCTATGTCTTTTAGTTTTCGATACATAAAATAACGAAAGAGTCGTGTAATTCGCACGAACATCCGTGAGCGACTGGCGACTCTGTGGTCACCACCGTTTCTTCTCGCCTTTTACATAGTATACTGCGAAACTCAATACATTGTTTAAGAATAGAGATTTTGAATTCGGGACTTTTTACCCGCCGGACTTTTAGCCCCACCCTACCCTACTCAATTCATTACACCATCGTTTATCCATTACCCCAGCTGCCTCAAACTTTCCCCCAACTTTCATTCATCTTCGCAACACTGCTTACACGCCTAACACCCCCCGCAGAAGAAAAAAAACGATACACTCCCCGCGGAAGAGCCGAATTCATAAATCATCCCTCTCGATACGAGGAACTTCGAGCAACCCACCCCTAAAAAACATCCGCCCACCCGAAGAATAGAGTCTCCGTCGCGAGAGTGGTAGTTGGCCTCTTCGATACCTGCGCGTTAATACTTTCATCCAGAGTGTAAAAAGAGGAGGAAGAACGAGGGGACGACGGCGGGCGAGAAGAAAGGTGGCGAAAAAGGGAGAAGGATTCGAATCGTTTCCCTAATCACCAGTTCGATCGCGGAAGCCCCAGGTCCAGGTAGACTGGGAGTACGTATTTCACGAAATACATCCCTCCAAAGTGAATCCTCTTCGTGAAATCACGAGCAGGGCTCGTCCGTGCCGGCAGTTTTTCCCCCGCCCGCCCGAAGGATCCCCAACCTGGGCGGAGATTTGTCCGACACTCGGGCCACCCCCGCGCCTCTATGACCGGTGTCAACCGGAAGGACAGTGGAAAAGTTGGGGAAAACTGAAGGATTCGGTGGATACGTGGCACCGGGAACGGAGGCGGCACGTGTGATAACTTTTCCAGTTATCACCAGATGCTGGACGCAATTTATTTTCCTCTCCACCCATTCTCCCCCCCCGCACCCCGCCCTCTCTGCTCCCTAGTTCCTGTGCCCATCGTCCTCTCTGTAGACTTCCTGCATGCTCTTTGTCCCTTCTGTCTTTGCGCCACGCTCTTCTGCTAGTTCTTCGCACATCTCGGCGTGTTTCTGTTTACTTTTTACCTAATTTACTCTTTGACTCCGTGGAGGTTTTGGTAGTCTACCTTTGGACAGCTTCCCTGCTGCTTTCTACCGTTCCTGGCGTTTTTAGTTCGCCCGCGTGTCTGGATATTTGTATTTATTTTTTTTTTGGGTTTCCTGTGGTATTATTTTCCCCTGTCTTCTTTAGTCCCTGCACCCTTTTAAGTCTCTCTGATTTCGGCTGTTACGCCTTGCCAGGCTCTTTCGAACCTGGCGCTCTACCTTTGCACCAGCTCCTGATACTTTCACTGCCTTTCTGTCTTTGATACTTCTCCTCTTGATCTCCGCGGGCTTCCATTTTCCCGCCTCCTTCTGTTCACCCCCTTTTCGACTTTCCCAATTTTTCCACTGGCTTTCTCTGTCCCGCCTATTCAATTTTCCCCTCACTTCCACCCCCCTTCTCCCGCATTCCTCATCCTTCGAAATTCCTCTGTTCCAGAGCCACGCGTCTCCGAATTTCTCCAGCTTCCTTTTCCACCTTCACCCTTCACTCCTCCGCCTTTCTGACCCCGTTAGCCTTCAGTCCTCTGTGCCCCTCTCGGCCTTTGACCCCTCCTTCGTCCCTCTGCGCCATCAAGCTTCTACAATCCGTTCTTTTATATTTCCCCTGTTTTTATTTATCCCTGCTCATCCCTCTCGAGTCCCACTGTCTCTCAGACAGCTCTACCCTCTTTTTCGGCCCCCGTGCAGGACGCCGGGCTCTTCTCGAGCTCTCTCAACCTGCTTTTCCAACGGCTGTGAAGAAACTCTCCTCGACTAGGTCTACGAGGGTGGGAGCGTAACGCGAGTGGTACGTTATGGATATGTATTAAGAACGATGTAAGCGGCGTCGTTCTTTATGCCGGGATTTATGCCCCTTCTTGCTAAGAAGGTGGGAAGAGGGACGAGCCGCGGGCGAGTATTTACAGCAAGCGCAAACGGACCTCTGGGGTGGATCTTTCTTTCTTCCGAGCCTGAGAATGGGCAAGAGAGCTCATAGGAAATAATTAAAGGAATTGTTATTACGCGATTACACATTCTCCGCCAAAGTGGGGACGAGGGGGGCCGTGGCTGGTTGACTGATTTTTAACATTTCTAATTTTTATAAATGTACCCATTGGTATTTTGTTGACCTGTTGCATACCAAAAGTTTACACATTTAATGATACACATTTAGGTATACAGACTTAATTTTGAAAATCGCTTTAATTGAGTCTAAGTTGTAGTTTTTATTATATTTAGAGTAGTCAGATGAATAAGTCGATAAATCCCGGCTGTGGGGTTAGTTGACATGGGGTTAGTACATTTTTTAATTTTTTTGTCACTCCTCCATAGTGATATTTTTTTTATTAATTATTACGGTGTTAGATACTTTAATTATTGTGGTGTTAGATACTGTAATTATTTTGTACTTGTTTGTTATGGTCTATTTGGAAGGCCTGAAAGTTTGAAGGGAGGTTAGGGTGCAAAACTGGTAGGGGTGAGTTTGGAGGTATTTGTGATGGGGGAAGTGAACTTGAGCAGCTAAACTCTTTGCCTTGACTGCAGCTTGAGGATAAAAAGTGTTCCTATACTTAGTCAAGTAACCCCGTCCGACATTGTAAATATGTTAAGGGCCGTACGTACAAAACCTCCACACACCAGATAAAATAAAATATCGTAAATTATAGTCAATGTATCACGTTTCCACAAAATATTCATGAAAAAACATCAAGCAGTACTTAGTGGACAAAAATTCATAAATAGTCGAAACAAAAATATTTAATTCCCGCCGAGCATTTTAGATTTTTCATTCTCACTAATAGAACACGCAACTTCTTGTCATGACGACACATTAAATGGCAAGCTGATCAGTGGTCATTCATATGCTTCAATATCACGAATCGCAGCGTAATTTTTTTTTATTTGTTTAACGAGTAATAAGGACGAAATAATAATAATAATAATAATAATTTACTCCATAATACAACAATTAAAGGGAGTTAGTCAACTAGCCCCGGTTTGCCTTACTCTTCCAACGAAGAAGTAGCTTTAACATGAAATATTCCAAGAAACCAGAGCAATTTCGTATGTTCCTTTGAAATTTAAAATTACATAACAATTAATTTAAATGTCCTCCCGCCTTGGACGGAGAAGTCTGCCTATCTCCTTTGAGAAAGAAACTCTTATCATTAACATATGAATTTAATCTTAACATTTCCTTCAAAATAAAATGCATTAAAAACTCCCACGCAAACAAACAATAATACCACTGCCTTAAATTAAAAACTTCACCGACCCCAGCCGCCTCACCCCCAAGATTAAAATGTTTTGCAAAGGTCCTCATAAAAGACGCCCACCCCGAAACAAAAATAACGTACTCGACGTGCCTCAGAGTGTGCTGAATTAATTTGCCAGAAAAAGAAGACGTGGGGGAGGGTGGCTAGGAAGGGTGAGCCTGAGAAGTCGCTTCGACGTTATTAATGTTTCGGGATTACTATCTCTTTGAGTAAAAGCGGCGGGCGAGCGAGCAGCTCGTTCGCTGGAAACTCTGCGAAATTCTATTCAAGACAATTTTAGTGGAAGGTATGCAATCCTCGGGCCGAAATATGTGTAATGCAAGTAAATATAACGGAAGGAAGTATTTCGAGCCCCGTCCACTCCCCCCCCCCCCCCCCTCGCTCATGGTTCTTGCGGGCACGGAGCGTCGGTTAAAATTACTTACGCTTCGTCCAGGCCACCCCTGTGCCTTTCATCTTCCATCTTTTGAGCGGCGACTAAAGCGCGTTGTTCCGGAAGTTTTGCGAAATTTCGTGCTGCGCGATCTTACCCGCAAGCTAAACGTAAAATCCCCGGAGTAAGTGCCCCACCTCGCATCCCACGCAATACTAGAAATCAGAAGGATTTCGGAAGGAATGGGCGCACAACGCTAAAATTGACGAGCTCGCAAAACTAGTGAATTGGTTTATCGAGAAGCCAATTCCACGCTGAAATGTAATAATTTGATACGTCGTTAGAAATAGAAGTAGAGGGCGTTGTTTTTTGGCTGATGGAAATTATTTTGGGTATTCTGTTTCTGGGAAATTCAATTGCAATGATTTTGCGAGTGGTGGAAATGTTTGAATTAAAGATTCTGGAATTATTTTGAAGAGGCTGAGTGCTATGTGGGGTTTCTCGTTTTTCGCCTGTTTGGTTACGTTTGAAGCTGAGGTGGTTACGGAAGTGAGAACAAATGGGAAGCATGGCGCCACGAGCGTGGAGAATTTTGTCAAGTGACCCTCTAATGCCTAGGGTAGACTCGAGACACTTCCAAAAAACGGGGCCATCATTTTCCTTAAAAATATCCTCAGCGTCAGTGATGGGATTTTAATAGCGGATCGTCGCCTTAACGACGCTCTGGTTACTTCGTTAGCTTCGTTATTATCCTGATATCTCCTACGCCAGCCAACTTTTCTTATTTTACACTTGCCTGCAACTTATTGCGTTTCGTCCTCGCCATTAACGAACTTATTGTTATTTCCCATTTTCCTCCCTACTTTGATCCCTTTCACTCGTTCTATCTTTTTCGAAATTACGGGGCATGCATTGTTTCTCGATAATAACAAATGGCTACGGTAGCAATAGAAGCATTCTTTCCTCCCCAAGGGCTCGGGGAGTTCTTCCCCTAATCTTTACCATTTCGAGGCACCGAAACTTCTTCAATATCTTCAACTTCTCGCACAGAAATCACCAATTAATGCCTATCTCACCTAAAACCTTCAATATTCTCCGCTCAATCTTTACTCGCCAAATACCCCTGAAACTACTTCCACCAACCTTCTTCCAACCCAAACACTTCACATTTCCATCAAACCTAACTACCCCAATTTCACGCACAGCTTGAACCTCCCACCCCCAAGAAAATCCAACGGACAGACGGAAAATCAAAGAATCGTGCGAGCGTTCGAAGCAATAAATGGAGTTTTTGACGCTTCAAATGGTAGACACTCATTGTTTCGTCAGCACCGTTTTTAACAGGCTATCAAGCGAGTTTTTCCAACATGTTCACCTTCGTTACCACGCATTCTGTTTTCCCTGTGCACCATCGACGTTACGCGGGGTGGTCATAACTTCGTTAATGCCGGTTTATTTACTTTCCTCGTTAATTGATGAACGTTATGTGAGAACAAAAGGCGGGTAACGCGGGCGTATTCGGCACTGCGCGTCGAATTTTCCCCGTGGCGTTTTCATTGTGCGCAGAGGGAAACACGGCGGAGAGCTTTCCTCGGCGATTTTCCAACGCTTCGAAGAGGATATTCGCGACATTTTGACGATCTTGAGCGATCCTCTTCGCCTGCGACTTTTGCTGTGGTTACTTCAAGATTTTCTGCTCTGCTTGTGAAATCTTCAGAGTTCTTGAATTCTTGCGTTAAATTCTGGGGACTTGAGAATTGTTCTATGGGGTATTGATGGTGTCGAGACGTCGCGGATTCGCTTCTTAATTAAGAGGAATAAAAATTGTAGGTTTGGGAATCTAAAGATTATTGTGGCTCTAATTGGGAATCTAATGAATTATTGTGGCTTGAAATGGAAGCTGGAAATAGCGCCCGAATGGAGGCATGCTTTTGATTCAAACACACAGTGATAATAGCAACCCGTTGGATTAGCACACTTGCAACCAATTAATCCCGATAAAATATTGAAAGACAATCTACGAGAGTTGTAATGGAAACTCGGCTAGCATGAATTAATAACCATCGACTCGACTATTGCTCCCCACTCAAATGTAACGAGACTTTGGGATTACATCAGTGATGTTTAATGTTGCATCGCATTCGCGCCGAAACTGTTTAATAATGTACCAGTGTTTACCGTTTAGAAGGTGCTATTGTTATATCTTTTGAATTACAAACACGTGGGGCTAATAATAAGCTAGTATTACCTGTAAATTTGTTTTACTGTTCTCATCTACTACAGACATTCTACGTGTAATTAATAGTGTTCCATAACCGTTGTAATTAATACTTTTAGATACCTCAAATATACAAAAATATATCCACACGAAAATTAACGTGAAGATTATTCGTTCCATAAGAAAACACGAAATATGAAATAAATATAAAACAACGTTCCAAGTATCTAACACTGGTGAATGAAGACCCTTAGAAATAAAAAAAAATATAATTGAAATTCGCACGAGCATCTAAGAAATGGAAGAAAAAATTCCTACGATCATTCCGGGAACGTGTGATTTTTTAAAAGACGAATCGAAGCTCCTTTGGAATAGCGCCGTGGAAGCAGTGGCTCCGTAGTCGGTCGAAACGATTAATGACAAGCTCGAGCGGTCGATCATCCGCGATCTTGGGCGGATTCGAGCGTACGAACGGCCGCCCGTGTCTGCGGGTGACACCCTGTCATCGGACAGCGCGTGAAATTTATTAAATTGCTTTCTGATCGTACGTCACGTCGGATCTCGCGGCGCGGAACGTTTACGCCAAGTGTATTCGCTTGTCATATAACTCACACACGACTTTTATGCACCCCCTTCGGGCACGTGGCCCTTCGGGGGAGCCGATTTATTGGGCTGCAGCGAGCGTTCTGTCTGCCAGAAGACACAGGAGGGAAATTCAATTTTTCAAAAAACACCTTGCATATCGAATTGGAGGCTGTGCATGCGAAGTATTCACGACCGAGGTTTAGGATTTTGATGGAACTAAAACATGACGTAGTCCACGAGAAATTAGGGGGGGTTTAAGTCATCGCTTTTATTGATTTCGAATTTGTAATTTCACGGGGACTACGGCACACTTCAGGTTCATCAAAGTGAAAGAAAGTGATTGATTTGGCGTGGAATACTTTCCCTACATTGCAGATCATATTTAGGCGAGATCTTTGTTTATAAAAGTAGGACTTTTTAGCAATATTCACGTGGAGATTTGCCAAAGGGATTCGATGCACAGTGCTTACGAAAAGTGGTCATATTCAATGTATCGTAATTTCAGTGCACTGAGAATTGTAGGAAAATCATTGAATTTTGTTTTGTTTTTAAGGGCAATCCCGGAAAAATCGCGCGAAAACGTAGGTGACTTTTATGATTTTTTCCAGAAAAAAGTATACAATGTATGGGTCTAAAACTTTTTGCACTTTATTCTGCTATAAATGTAGAGTATAAAACAATTTTTTTATTTCATTTCTGCCCACCCCTGCCTCTGATATGCATTGCGTGCTGCACCGTTGTAAAAAATACTGGCTTGAACTATCGCCACGATAACTTTAGACAGGATCATCCAAAATCAAAAACGCACATATATTCCTTAATTACACATGTACGGTTATCGCGCTACCCTCAGGCAGTGTTAAGAAACAATTGGGCGATGATTGACATACGTTTAAACGATAGGGTCCTGAAACATGGGTTTTTTCGCACAAAAATATTTCGAGAAAAAAAAATGGATTGTATGAAAATTCGCAATAGAGGATAGCGCGAAAGCTAGTGTAATTACCAGTAGAATCCCGTTTTAATTTTTAGATTCGGTCAAGAATTGCACTTTTTATCGTGGCGACAGTGCGTGAAAAATGTACTTTTTGACGCTCGTCTCGTGACAGGCCTTTGCCCGTGAGCCCACTAAGTATTTTCTATGCTTTTATTCGGTAAAAAAAAAATTATTTCTATTTTTAGATATATTTAGAAATATTAATAATTAAATAAAAAATCACATTTCTATTTATGATACCTGTGTCACAATCCATCTTCAAAAAACACCTATTTTTAAGGCTGTTGATCCCCCTGAACTGCTTGTAAAATCGGTACCGTTAGGAAATTTCATTCTAAAATTTTACCTGGTCATTCTTGAGATGTTGTGGATGAAAATATGCAAAAAAAAAATTTTTTTGAAGCTTTGACCAGGGAGTGCCCCTAAAATAGACAAGAAAACTTCCAAACTCAGTTTACTATTTATCCATCACATAATTTTCAGGTGAAAACACTTTGTTGTACCAAAACGGAAGGCAACCTACACTAAAAAGAAACAAGAACAAGAGAAAGTGTAGCAAGTGTCTCGAGAGAACGCTCCCCGTAAAGAAGAATAACGATCCACAATTCCTACGAATTCTTGCCCAGCCATAGCGAGTCCTCTTCTTTCGAAAACCACCCCACTGCAGAACCTCTGCCCGCGTCATACATACAAAAGCCCATGGGAGGAGAAGACTGCGACTCCAGGAGCGATCTCCGTTGAAAACGCTGCATCCAGCGTAATACTCCGTGGACCTCGAAAATCAAAATTCCACGGGCTCCTTCGTCGAGAGGGCTTTATCAGCTCGCCGTGTCCAGGTCCCGGACGACAAATTAATTTACGAAGTGCGACCTAGCCGCGACGAAATTTCCCGCGTCGCCGTGGCGTTCGATTTACAGCGCGATATTTTCCAAACCAAGCTGTTTCATTAAAGTGCAATTTGGTAATTTACAAACTCAAGGGGAGGTCCTGAATCGAAACGGGGGTGTACATTTGGAGAAGTCACTTCTGGGGTGGGCTTGGTTGCAGGGTGAATCGAAAAAGAAACGCGCAGTTAATAGCAGAACCCTCGTTACGCGCCACCATTTGCTGGAGCTGTCGAAATTACCAGGTCTCTCCTAATTAGGGGTGGCGTTTCGCTTATTGTCTGCTGCTCCGAAGGAGGCGAAAGAGGATGTTGGTTTCTTTGAATTGGAGAGTGGAGGGAGTAAATGGGGTGTGGTATTATAGCGGGCTAAGTTATGGTATTACTGAACAGTATGGAGAGCGAGGAAGGAGGTCCGACGAGCTTTTTAAACAGAAATCCTTTGAGATGTGGTGTTGCAAATCCAAGTTGAAATTCTGAGTAGGGATCAGTGAGATTACGAAGAATATCAGCTTCTATGTAACCAAGAATCTCGTGATGATCCCACATTCTGAGTAAGAAATCTATTACAAATCTTTTTGATAATTTGAATAAACCAATGGATTATTATTCACCCCGTGGGCAAAAGCACTGCACAAGAATATGCCTGCATTGCCTATTAACGATTTTTCTGGATGGACTTGCAGCTCGTTCACAGGTTACAAGGTTCCAGATGAGGACAGAGAGTGTAACAGGAATATCAATTAAGTTATGACGAATAAAGTTTTCTAATTACACAGCCGACCGCAACCAGGCTGGATGGGGAACGTCGGACGGAGAACTAATTGCAGGCCTCTGTTTCTGCACCTGTACGCAGGTATCTTGCATCCCAAACTAACCTGCTTTGCATGTTGCACGGCAAAGGGGCGGGCAGGGAGGCTGGGGGCCTTGTTGAATAGTTGCCTGAATGAGAGAATGAGTGAGCGAGTGAATGAACCGGAGGCTGAATAAGAGAGTCAGTAAGTGACTGACTGAATGGGAACGCGAGACAGTGAGAAAGTGGACGAGGAAACGAGCGAGAGGCCGAAGCGGAGGATGACGACGTATAAAAATAGAAAAAGGCTGGACGCGAAGTGAAATACACGGAGTTAATCATGGGAAACGAGACGCGCGGACATCTCTTCCGAGCTCAAAGGCCAAAACAACTCCTCTCTTCCTTCAAAATACGTGCACTTCTTTGGAACTTCCAATGTCATCAGTACCGATTTTCCGGTGGCTCCCGGTATAATTCTGATTTCTTTCTGACCTCTTATTTCTTTGAGAATTCAAATGACACAAGGAAAATAATTTACTAAGGCAGTCCCGCGTATCGCTAGGCGGAATTCCTCGCCCAACCGCATCCGCGCTAGTCCCTTCTTCTAATCGCAGCGTCGAATAGTCGCCGACCCATCGCCAGTTTTAATCAACCGCGTCCAACCTATCACCGGAATTATTCGTAATACGGGATTGCACCCGTAGTTTCCTGGTCCCTGTAATTAACGTGGCGCAGATCTAGCGTGAAATTAAGCACGGGCTCACGATTATTAACGGCGGATGGGAATGCCGGGGAATTCGCGCTGAGATTAAGGCACTGTAAAACATCGCGGCAAGACGCGGGTCCATCCACAGAGAAGCTGATAAACATTCTTCGCGCCTGTAATTGTGCATCGACCCCAGAACTCGCGTGGCAACGATATTTCCCTTTATGCGTATCGATGACGCAATTAACGTTACGAAATTCCGGCGAACCGAAATTCAGCTGATTCGCGCAGCTGAGTTCGCCCAGGCATCCCCGTCACCTCTGGATCGAAACGATTCACAAGCAGAGGATTATGCATATCAACCGTATCAAAAGCGTTCCGCATCATATTCCACGGGAATAACGATTTAACTTTCAAAGCGACTCGTTACGGTAAACCCACGGCAATTTCCAGCTCCTCGACGTCTTCTCGGCCCAGCCAGCTTCTCGCCCCACCTCCGTGGATCATCTGGCTGGGCGAGATTAACGACTCGCCTGGACGCTGCCCGTGTACTTTTAAAATGCATTCGACTTTGTTCTTTCGGCCAGTAAGGGCACTTTGTTGGGAAGAGCGTGGAACGGAAGCTGCTCGAGCGTTGCAGCGGGATGCATGAATATAAATTGATCGAGGAAGCGTGGAAGGAGGCATCAAAGGAGGAATCGCGTGGAACCGATATGACGATGATGAATATTGAACGGCGAGGGATTCCTGATCAAGTGGAATTAAACTTTCTTATCGGGGAGAACGAGTAAAGTGGCATAATGAAGTGGATAGGATTTTGTTGTGTATATTGAGTGGGGGATTAAGTTTGGGATTTAGGGAGCCTCTTATGTGAGGGTAGTTGTGGTAAACATACCCAAACGTGGCAAAAGTATCTATATATCTAGCTTCTTCGAAGTTTGCACCTGAATCCCGAAAACTACTAATCCCCTTTTGAACCACATACATACGTGAATAATACCACCGGTATAATAACATTTATAGTTATAATAATAGGGAGGTCTGTGGCCCATATTGAGTGGAGAATCTATGGATTCTGTATAAATGTAGTTATTACAACGTGTATGATAAAGAATCCGCTCAGGCCTCAACTTTATGCAACCAAAACAAACCAGTACAGTAGTGATCAACGAAAACCTTGAACTCTAAACCAGGGTTGGAAAGAATTCTGGAACTTTCGAATAGGTTCTATTTGAAACATGGACCCTGGAGCTTTTTTAAAAATATTCTGATATAACTCTTTCCATGGAACTTTTATTATATAGGTTCTAAAATATCTGTTCCACGAGAACACTTTCTGAAGAAGTTCCTAAGGGTAACATTTGTTTCAATAAAAATTCCACAGGAACAGATATTTTCTTAAACGAAACATATAAGTTCTAACGGAATTTTTTTAAAAATAAGAGTTCCAGAACTTTTTCGATCCCTGCTCTAAACTCTAAACGGTAACAGAAATAAGTTTCATTTGAAAGAATTATATTTTAAACTTACTAGAATTTAGACTTGCCAAAATAGGTGAATGATACCACCACAATATTTAACGCCTTGTATTAAGTTACTTATGCAGACATGGCAAAGTCTGAATTTTAAACTATCTTCCGACTACCACTATACATCCCCAGGTGTCTTCGAATCTGAGCATCGAGGGCAGAGCAACGAAAAGAAAGGAGCAAGGGGACAACATACCTAATGTACCTCGACAATGGCTTCTCCTAGCCTCATCATTCCCACGTACCGCCACCGCAAAGCGTAAACAGGAGATCCAGCGTGTTTTCGAGGATGAAAAGGAGTCCTCTTGAGCGGTAGCTGCGTTCATTTAGTCTATCCTCGAGGAGCTCTAATAACTCTAAGACCGCCGCTGGTTCGAGTGGCGGCGGAGTAGCAGCTTATTATTCAACTATCACGGGTCCTCGAGTGGTACAGGGTGCACGAAGTGGCCGAGCACTTCAACCCCCCGGAGGGTGGAGAATTTAAATGTCGCCGACGGTTGTTTACAGCTCAATTATGATGGGCCAGATAGCTGCGGACCGAAAGTATATTAAAGGAGGAAGCTCGGTGGCGGGATACGAAGCCACGGAGGTAGATCAGGGTTGCCGTACACGCCACCGAAGTGGCATCAAAACGTCCCAACAATCCGAACAGCCCGGCCGAATGCAGATTAAGATCGCCCGAGGAAACGAGTTGGCTTTTCAGATGGTCTCGACCGTCGAACCGCTTGGAGCCGGTGTTCTGTTTAATCAGAGGGCTGTTTGGATGCGGGGGCGTGATTGCTCGTGGATCGTGGCTGCATCATTTTAATTGTTCGCTGCGATGCGAGTGCTGCACGAGCATCCGTTTTATTCGATCCCTCGGTCGTTTGGAATCACGTGGAGACTAGCGTCGGAGTGGTGGGAATTAGGTAGGGTAGGGTGGGGCTAAAAGTCCGGCGGGTAAAAAGCCCCGAATTCAAAATCTCTATTCCTAAACGATGCATTGAGTTTCGCAGTAGGGTAACGCATACAGATGTTCACCTCTATAAAATGATTGACCCTTTTCCCCAAGAAGTAGGAAATATAATTTAATGGTCTTTTTTATATAATAAAATATATCTATATTTCGGTGGCCCAGATATTTTTGTTCCGAATACAATTATATTTTATTATACAAAAAAAAACATTATATTATATTTCCTACTTCTTGGGGAAGAGGGTCAATCATTTTATAGGGGTTAACATCTGTATGTGTCACCCTATACTATGTAAAAGGAGAGAAGAAACGCTCCTGGAGGTTCGTGCGAATTACACGACGCCTTCGTTATTTTATGTATCGCAAACTAAAAGAAATACGTCGCCTTTATTATTTTATACGAAGTAAACCACAGTTTAAAAGCGGATCAGCCAAGTGCGTTAAGATTGTATGTTCCTTTAGTAATGTGTGCATGATATTGTTTATTGCTGAATTATAATATTTTCTAACGTATATATCGCTGAAACTATAGAGGTACCATTGGGGCAAAAAGTCCCTCAGACTGAAAATATATATTTTATTATTTGTTTTCATAATAAGATGGCCAAAGTATAAAGAAATGACGCCAAAGTCTTTAAATAGTGTTTTTGCTTTAGTTGAGCGACTTTATTTAAGTTTTTAGTTCAAAGCGAGCCTCTGACTTATATTTTTATTTTTTGTTAAAGAAGTCATGCTTTCCTTTCAATATTGTAAACCAAAAAGAATTGGTTTAATAAATATTTGTTGATTTGAAAAGAGTTTTTTACTTATTCAGTTTAATATTACACGAAAAAACATTAGGGACTTTCTACCCTGTGCAATGGACTTTTTGCCCCGTCCGTGGGGCAAGAAGTCAATTTTGCATTGACGAACATTTTGTGGTATAATTCAACAGAAAATAACAGTATCAACAAACGAACTTCGTGAACGTAAAGCATAATAGTTATAGTTTATACAAAATAACACCAGATACCTCTAGATTGTTAGTACTAAATTTTACATAGGTTTATACGAAAAACGGGACTATTAGCCCCACCCTACCCTACTGCCTGTTTTATATCCTAGAGGACTAGATTTTGGTTTTTAAGTTAGGAGTTTGTGTAGCTACTTACAGGCTCTGATCAACCAGTTTCCTCGTTGCTGTCAAACGATGATCCACGATTTTTAAGACACCATGTATCGTTTGCGAGAAACATGGGGTTCGGAGAAGCTTGAAATAGGAAAGTGCAGCGGAGTAAATTTATCTTGCATTTGAACGCGCGGCGATCCATCAGCAGTCGATAAAAGTGTTTAAAGATTTATCGAACCTCGCCATTACCATTTCAACCATTTACTTAATTTTCCTGCCCACAATCTCTCGCGCTCGAGTACCTATCGAGTTCAGCATCCTATATCCCCCCCGAATTACGCCTGCGCAATGTTTTTAACAGCAAAATAACTTCGCAAATTTTACTTAAACCTTGCACATTTGCGATCTGCGCTGAAACTTTCATCCCTTCCGCAGCCCCTCGAGCCCTGCCAACCACATCTCGCCCGTATAACATTAACGCATAACGTGCAACGTAATTCCCACGGAAAATATGGCACAATAATGCTTTTTACGCCAGACAAACGAGAAAACTTCGCGTTGGAGAAGCTTAAAGTTTGCCAACTTCACTGCCGCGAACTTTGCAACTGGAAATGTCGTGGTCGTCGTTGCATCTTACTTAGTATTGTTGATTGCCAGAAGAATGGCTTCTTTCCAACGTAATTTTCAAACATACCTCAGCACTTAAATATAATTAAACGTGACAGGCATTATTCGAGACACTCGTCTGCCTGTCCCTTAAATTCAGAGGGATAAAAGGACAACGCCCTGAAATAATAGCGAAATGTGTTCAAGGCTCCGTTATTGTTTTCCAATCTATCGAATGGCACGTTGCGCGAAGGATTACGCTAGCAGGTGAACACTAACAGCTTTCCCAACATTAAATCCAAACTGCATCTCTTCTTTCATCCGTGGAGTATGGTACTCCTTGCTGAAACACTTTTGTTATCAGCTCAAGCCACTGGGATCCCACCGCGGCAGCTCTGAAACACGCGGAACTGGAACTTTCCCTAAATTACAAGAGCGAAGAAAATCTTCATCTTAATTCCAAAGTTTTTTACATTATCTAACACCGATATACCATTAAAAAGTTAGATAAGGTGTCCGGCGAGATTAAAATCGCCGAGCAGGGCAAGAAAGAGGCGACTGAAGAAACGTGCATTCTTTAATACAAATTATAACGTCTACGTTCCATTTTGCTGTTTACACTTACTTTACTCCACGATGCTAGCGTATCATTCTTCGTCGTGCTGCCACATTTAACACTTAGAGGATGAAAATTGCAGGATTTTATCGACCTTAATGTCTGCTAGCTCCACAAAAGTTAATTTTATAGTTCTACACAGTCGAAATGTCCATAGAAATTTATTTCTAATTATTACCCTAAGAAGTGGACGCAATTTTCGCGCTGCTTCCTCGAATGTGTCGCCCAATAAAAATATTCTCCGTTAAAGTTCTCATGAAGTAGTCGAGCTTTTCTGGGCGCTCTACGTTTCACTTCAATTGCCTTGGTTTAACGCGCAATCAGATGTCACTGAAGAACTCGTTTGCAGGAGTGAGGCAGAACCGCGCGACGGCTGATTGCAGCGGGTAGATAATTTTAATGGATTGCACGGGGCGGCGGCGGGGATGGGAGGAAGTGAAATTGCGGCAGACGCTCTGCCCCGATAGGTATAATTATCATTGACCGACTATCAGTGCTTCTGTCATTTACAGTGAATTTACATTTCCCATTGATAGACTTGATTTGGATGGGTGGGACGCGATGTCTGTAGCTGCGACCGACAGTGACAGTGTTCGTGACGTTGCCGTTTCGCTTGGGAAAGGGGGTGAACGCGTGGGGGTGAGTGAAAGTGCCGAGCTCTTCTGTGATTGCTTTCGTTCAGCAATAACGAGAGGAATTTATTTGACATTCGAGATATACATATTTGACGTAGGTGTATTTTAAATGTCCCCTTTGCACGTTTCTTTCTAACCCGTTTCGAATTCATTTTACCCTTTGGTGGGTTCGCCTCCTTCGGCCTTTAAATTAGTTTAACACGCGTTGATGAACCAAATTAGCGTTAATAATCCCGTGACCATTGTGCGCTTCGCCGGAGCACGAGACTGAATAAATCGCTGGGGCGTGAAGGTAAAATATTCGTCATGTAATTAGCGTAATTGCTGCTGCAACAATGGATACTATATTATCTTTAATTACTGGAACACGGTTTCTCGACACTTGTTTGCACTTGGGAGACCGTCTGCTTCTATTCGGGCCGAAGAAAATGGCCAGTCTAAATTAATCTAACCTGCAGGTATCGGTACAAAACCCTATCGACTATACTTACCCTCAGTCATTCCAAATATGTCACCCAGAACTACCCACGCGAAAGTGAATACAAAATCAATGCACCAATGTATCACAATCATTTCACTTGTTACCAATAAATCCCCACCACAATCTCACACCAACGTTCAACCAAATAACCTGCTATTCCAACCATACTTGAGCCTCCCCCGAAATGTTTCCCGCCCAAGAAAAATCGCCCTGCCCCCATTATAGAAAAAATTGGTGAAATCAATCACCATTTTTCCAAAATAATCTCGCGCCGCCGTTCCCTCGCAATCAGTCAGCCGGAATCACGATCAAGCCGTTCCACGTCCGCGCGTCGGAATACAAAGAGGCGCCACATCGAACCCCCCACTCTCTCTCTCTCTCTCGAGGGATTTCCCGACGGATTTCGATGGAAAGAGCGAAGGAGTGGATCCAGGAAAAGGCGAGGGCTGGCTGACGGCTACAAACAAATGCGCCGCGATCCGTGGAAAGCACGGCGTTTTGAGTGACACACGTCGGTGTTTACGTCGGCGGTCGAGGGCCCTGTAAAAGAGTGGCTCGGAAGTCGCGCCACTAAACCCCCCGGGAATCGTGCTCGAGCCGAGGAGCGTGCACGCGTGGAACGTTGTTAGACGCGGAGGAACGGCACGGGGCTGAAATATGAGACCCGGGTCCTCGAGTCCCGGCCAATTTATTCCAGAGCCGCGACAACGGCGCAGCTTTCTATCCAGACTACCTACGAATCTTTCGATTGTCCCGAGTGCGACGCGACACTCAGAGTGTGTATACGTGTGCGTTTAGGGACGGCGGCGACTTGGGCAGCTTATTCTACTTGTCCAGGGGACGGTGGATCAATCAGCTGCTCGCCGAGAGCTTCTTCGTGCGAGGTTTTTCCAAGGATCACCTGGCAGAGAGATTGTAGCACTCTTGTCGCTATTGAAGATATCGATGCATGCCTCGAGGTATGGTGGAATGCTATTTCAGGAACTTTCTGGGGTTCTTGTGGAACTTTGGTATGGAGATGCACTTCTTGTAACTCGGGGAGAAAGTGATTTGGTGTATACCACGGTATGAATATTTTGTTATGTATGAAGTAGGTAGATCAAGCTTGTGGAGTTTGAATATTTACTTGTGGGAGAATTTATATTTTAGAAGAATATGAGAACGGGGGAACTAAAATGATATTCGAAGTTGTAGGTCTTGAAAACTTGGTCTTCCTCGTTTTCAACGTGATCTTCGGGAATTTATTTAATAAAACCTATAAGTTTATAGTGTCTGGTGTTTTGCCTGCATATTAAGATATGTTTGAAGTAAGAGTCGGAATTTTTTTGAGCACCACGGACGAGTTTCTAAATCGTAAAAAATTATTTGTACAGAACGACGACAGCTAAATTCTTAGCAAACATCGAACATTTATTTCAAAGTGCTGTCATTCTGCAAATTTTATTGTTAGGGGGCCTCTGTTCTTCTAACGATAGCGACAATCATTATAAAGAAAATAAACCTTGGTTTTTTCATTTTGGCAGACTATAAAAGTCCCCACACCTTCGGAAAAGAATTCTTTTGAAGAAGCTTGCTCCACCGAGTATATCCATGTATATATGCGGTAAAGAAGCTTGAAAAAATTCTGAGTATTACTTCAAACATACCTCAACATTCAGGCAAAATGCCAGGCAGCACAATCTTATAGTTTTTGTTAAATAAATTCCCGAGTAAGGCGTTAAAAACGGGACATTACACTAGAGTGCCACCTTAAGGTAGAGGATCAACATTTTCTGAATTGTACAGCGTTTATCAGCAGTTTGTAAAACAGCGCGGTAGTTCCGTCCCGGCGTGTTCCCAGGATACAGGATTGCGTCGTGCTTCGATTTTATCCGATCGTCGCCTGACAGCCTGGACACCTCGATTACAAATGCGAGGAGCGTAGGGCCACATCGCCAGAAAAATTGGACTCGCCCTGGAATTCGATGGCTGCGTCAAAGGGAAGGTCGTATAAATAGCGGGGGACACGGAAACACGTAGCACGCCCTGAAAAATCGTCCCCCCGACAGGATATCGGGATCACCCGAGGGGAGGTTTGCCCGAGGATCGTAAAAAATGAACGATCGTTTCGTAAGGAGCTCGGGGAAACCTTCGTGGCTGTTGCTGTCGGTCCTCGCAGCGGGAATGGGATTCATTAAAAGGGGCGGAGGGTGGGTCAGTGGTCAGCTCAATCTTGTTCGAAACTTCGTGAGCCTGTGACAGAGAAATCGTTTCATATTATATTATATTGTCGATAGACATAAATTTTAAAAGGAACAGGTCGCTCGAGATTATAAAATCATTTCCAGATTAACGTGATAAGGGCTTCTGATTGATTTATTTCCTACGATGTCACCTTCAGTTCTGATAGAAATTTGGAAGGTTGTTGTTGTATCGAAATTGGTTGGAGAATATGTAGAAATTTGGATTTTGGAAAATACACCTGCAATGATTTCGCACGAACATAGGTACTTATTAACCCTGTAAATAAAAGTATTTAAGGGATGAAAGGACACCCGGATTCACGAGCCACCATCGGTGCTCAACGCAGCTGGATTAATTCTGTCGATTCAACGAAACATTTCGGTCACACCAGCGGTTTGAACATGCTTGGGCATCGTCATTTCCGCGGGTTCACGTGTCAGCGCTATTCGATCCACGGGATCCGCCTTTTTCCCACCCAAAATGCGTTTAAACGCTTAAATTACGCAGCAGCATTTACCACCCCGTACCGAAACGCTGGCAGAAAAATGTAAATATTATTAAACCCAGCTGATCCTCGTTACGTCGCAGCAGTTTTCATTAAAAATCCCATTACACATTGTTTCGACGCCGGAGCACATCACAGCGCGTCCATTGTTCTTCAATCTCAACCAAACCCCCACTGTTTTCTTCCTCTTTCATTCGATCCACGCGATCACTTCGTCGTAACATAACGAATCACGTTCAAACGAGAGCCATTTCACGATTCGCGAAGTTCCAAGAGCGGCTCCGTTCTTTTCGCGCCACTTGCACCCCCCGGGACCGGCTGTAGCGAATTAAGCGTGTCTCGTTTATAAATAATGCAGCCGCCTTTACGTCGTCCCGCGTGGAACTTTACATCCAGAGGAATTTCAATGCGCCGTCATGAATATTCTGTAAATAAAGGCGGTGGGAAATTTGAACTGTTTAAATTCCAGGACGCGGTTCCCAACTCGTGCCCTTAACTAAACCGTAATTCTTGACGAACTTCCACGAGGAGCCTGCTTACCGTGGTTAAGATCTGCCATCCTCTTTCGGCGAGATTGCCTGGCAACGATTACACGCCAGTTACAAAACAGAAATTCAAAAATCACTCACGATGATAATCGCAAATCAATTCCTTCGATCACACAGAAGATCTATGTAGAAAATAGGCAGTGCAGCTTAGAATACCACTACGTACTCTCGAATGCTACATCCTCGAATGAAACGCCCACTTCTAAAATTATACGATCTTCAAAGGCCCATTGCTCTATACATTAATCGACGCGCAGTTCCACGGAAACCGCGCGGCAGCAAGTGCATATCCGTGGAAGAATCGAGGAGGGCTTCCCTTAAAACCACCCCAGACGGGACGAATATCAGCTTCCGTTGCCCAAGACACCCCCGCAGACGACGTCATTAATATCGCGTGCACGAGCAGTTAGGTTCGGGCGTGCGCGGAAAATGAGGCAATACGAGTGCACCCTGCTGCATGATCCCCTTTCTTCCATTCCTTTTTTTTCCCCTCTCCTAGCCTTTGCTCGCGTTCAGGTGGCCCGTGAAATACACCGCTCTTCCCCTGCCGGGCGAATAAATTCGACGATCGTGTCGACGAGGAGGCCAGGCCTTTATCCACGGCTGGCCGCCATTACCGTGACGCGAATATTGTGCCGGCGCGCTTTATTTGCCCGAATATTTAAAACGCCCGATGCACCTGCTGATAACGAGCGTGCATCATCTTGCGGCCCCGGGGCCGCTTTTTATCGGCCTGCCTCGACAAACGCGTGTTTCATTAACGGGACGCTAGATCACCAGCCGCGATTGTTCGATTGTTCGAGCGTTTCCCGGCCGCGGACTGGTCGGCTCCGGGATTGAATTTTTATCGCGGAACAGAATGCTTCGTTTGACGATATTAATTGTACCGGTATCGCGCGGAATGATCTGGCGGGGAGATCGGGAGTTTAGTTGCGAAAAATGTTTCGTAACGAGCAGAGCTGTAATTATTCGAATATTCGGATAATTCGAATAATTTAGAACGATTCGAATAATTTAAAATATATTCGAATGATTTAGAGTACGAGCATTCGAATATTCGAATAATCAGGAGCATTCGAATATACGAATACTTAGATTATTCGAATAATTAGGAATATTCGAGTATTTTAATATTTAGATTATTCGAACATTCGAATACTTAGATTATTCGAATATTCGTCACAGCCCTACTAACGAGCGTGAGAGATTCGTAAATTTAGATATCATTTTACAGACATTGAAAAGCGAATATTGTATAATATTAAAGTGATGGTCAAAAGAAATCTTAAATAAAATCGAGAATAATGATAAAAAATACCAGGGTTTAGTTAATGAGGAAAAGAGGACAGAGCAAATTTTTATAATAAATCACGAGATGGTAATGAATGTAGAGGATGCGGAGGCTAATGGAGCTCACTTTGACGGATAACAAATTTCCCTAGAGATTAAACATGACAGCCGAGGCGGCTGATAAGAAACCGGCGCAAATCCCCGCAGCAACTTCGATGCGGGATAGCTCTTTTCAATTACGTCACGCAATCGAGTTACGAAATTTTATAACTCGAAGCTTTTTGTTGCCGCGGAAGGCTCAGCCGGGCCGCGCAACGGGAACAAGTAGAACAGAGTTGGTGCAGAGGGTTACGCGAATCCATCAGCGCGAGAAGCGAGCCGCGGCCGAGCTTCCGCAGGCAACTTTTTTATTTGCAAATCAATTTAATGGCGGCAACAGAGCGATCCTTTAATGGACCGTTATCTTCCATTAACTCCCCGCTCCGTTTTTGTTGTAATGACCGCTGGCCATCGGTTCTCGAATCTGATGGAATTTTACGATCGAATTCTCGTTGGGCGTTTAACACCGCCGTTTTTACGACGCGTTTCCTCGCCGTATTATGAGGTTCTCGAGGACCCCATACATGTACCTGCAACCATCTACGACGGGGCAAGCTCAAGTAACTCCCATCTTACCAAGAGGATGCTAATAAACTTCAGTGTGCTCCCTGCATTGGATTTTTCATTAGCGACGACAGCTATAGAATACAAAATATTTTAGGAAGTCTGGAGAAACTCCAGCTCCAACCCCGTGAAACTTAAACAAACATGGAAATGAAAAGCTTCCGAAGAGGAAATCAGATTAAAGAGGCAGTACACAAGCACACGGGAAGATTATACGGGAGATCAACTGTTTTTGAAGCCATTTCCAGCTGAAATTGGGAAAGGATCAAACAGACCTTTCGTTTCGGGCGTACGGAATCGATTTTCGCTAATCAAATTGCGCGGCAATCGAATGTCGATCGGTTTGCTAAAAATTGCCAACGTGCCGACGACCCACCGTCAAGATGCGTAACGAAATTGGCTTGGACAGGCCGACAGAGGGGTGGGCAGAAATAAATCGAAAGGTTAATGCCATTAATACAACGTATTTACGTTCGGGCATGAAAATCGATACTCGAACGAGGTGTTGGGAACGTGAATCATCCCGCGTGTTTGCTATAGAGGGAATATGGGGCTCATGATTGAAATGCATTCACGCGGGTGAGGCACACAGTAGACTGGCGAAAATCGAAGGGGTTGGGAGGGCGGTAACACAGCGAAGAACACGGGAAAGAAGTGCAAAATTGGCAGTAATTTGGACTGATGGAAATTTGGAGAGAAAATGGGAGGGGAGTGGGTAAGGTGGAATTGGAGGTACAGAAGAAACTAAGGGAAATTAATTGGCTGCTGAAAGTCAATCAAAAGCTATCCCCACAGTTTATAAAAAGCTGCAAGCCTGTAGATACACTCTCAGGTCCTCAAACGGAGGAATAAAATAGCATAGTAAAATAAGGCAAGAAGCGATGCTTAACACGATTCGCAGTGATGAAAATAGCCTGGAGCGGCCAATTAATTCAGTCTCGACTGTAACAAGAAGGAGAGGCCGGCGAAGGTAACAGAAAATAAGGTAAAGCAGAGTAGAGCAGCGCCAAACTAAAGAAACAAGTAATCGAGTAAGAAAAATTGAAAGATCGTGATGGCGAGTAGAAGATCCGGCAAGAAGCTACGAAGAGACATCAAAGAAAGCGCAGTGAGAAACGGAGCAAGAGCTGTTAAGTCGAACGTAAAGACAACCGGACGAAACAGGAGCAGGGCTGAAAAGAGGGGGTCAGAAGAGGTCGCTGTGAATGAAATATGGCTAAAAAAAAAAAGTTGTAAGGGAAGAGAAAGATGTAGAAAAGGATCTAAAAAATACACCGGACGTAGAGAAACACTGCGGGGCAGAGAAAAAGAAACGGGGCCCGCGAAAGGACTACATAACTCCCAGCGAAAGGGAAGCAGCAGAAAGAAAACGAAAGCGAGGGGGATGAGAGTAAAAGGGAAGGGAGGCTAATAAAGAGGAGAGAATGCAGGGGAGGGAAGATGAGAGGGTTACGCGGCCCAATTGATTTTTCTGTCGGGGGTAATATCGAGAGAGCGTGTGCTGCACGCCCGCCCTTTCTATTATCGTGAGTTACGGAGCAGCTCGGCTTCGGATACATGGCCGAGATAGGTAACGCGATAACTCTCGCGATCGACGTTCACGTTACATAATATCGCGTAAAAACGTTGCTGCGCCGCGTGCAGCTCCGCGTGCCGGGGTGGGGACAAACACGCGCATTTCACGGGGCCCGTAGCACAGTGGCTTTGTTCGGTGCACCAAACCCCGGCCAAAAGTCCAAATACCAAGATTTTAATTTGCCAAATCTAATTAGTGCAATTCGTTTATGACCCATCTGTGCATAAGTTCTTGTTAAATGATAAATATAAACTGCAGCCCTTTTGAAGGTATGTCAGGGCAAAGATGGGGATCGAAATTTAAGGAGCTACTTTACGATTTATTATCAGATTTTCCAGGCTACTTATCAAAGTAGCATTACTTTTATTTTAAACCATGCATCACATGCATTATTTTTATTTTAAATGCTGTTATAGCTGATTGCAGACTGTTCAGCAAAAAGTTGAAAATAAAGCGAGAGAAATCACCGTTTTTTATTTTAAATTGAAGCTCGAGGTATGCATGATAAGGCACCGTTGCAGTATTTTGCCACTTTTTGCCTTTTTGGCAAATATGATTTATGTGCACACTGGCATGAGTATAATTTCCGATCCGTTCAATGTTTCCATATCTGATAGCGTTTCCTGCGGAGAAAAACATTTACTGCCAGGTTATATACCTAATAGTTTTTGCGGATTCTGATTTCAAATTTGTGGTGATTGTTGTAAAAACAGAAATTGAGTTTCACGCAAGTGAACCCACTTTTGCTACAATGGCAACAATTTTGATATCAGCACCCTCAAAAACTCCTAAAATATCATTTTTACCGAGTGTAAATGTTTCTTGCATTCTGTGTAGATTTCAAAACATCACTTTCTTGTACAATATTTAGACGAACCCGATTTTGCAGAAAAGAATTTTCCATTAGTATGGTTAATTTACTGAAAAGTATATTTCTTTAGCTTCAATTTCTACTTTGGCTCATGTTAATACGATGACTACTTAGTTCTTAATTAAGAAGGAACCCGCTCACCCCGAATCAGACTCGGCTTAATCCGCGATCCGGTTAAGAATTATAATCCAACTCAGGACAACAAATCAAATATATAACGTTAAAAAAAATACATTTTCATCTTCTTCAATTCATATTACAATAAAATACTTAAACAATTTACCTTACAATAAGAAACACCACTTTGCCCGGGTTTTGGGGTAAATTCACCACTGCGCGTCGGCGCGCGCCACTTTCAAATTTCCCGGTATCGCCCGCGAGCACAGCAGCCCCGACAGTTTATGCAGGGAATTAACGAGAATCCTCGATAGCGTAGGAAATCGAATTTCGGCTTTCAGAAGTTCCCCAGCTTTGAGAACGCCCTCCCGATCTACCCCACGACGATTTTAAATTCGGCTGCACACTTTAGGGAGGTATTTCGATCGGCAACGACTGGCGCAAAGAAATATGTCCTTCTACTTCACAATTGTGAAATTGTGTGTACCTAAATAAAGCCGTCCAAGAGTTCTCTAAAACCCTCCTTCCTCCCACCCTTATTTCCAGTTGTCACTGCAAGGGTGCCTGTGTTGCCTTCCACCTCATTATAATACATCACTGTTACTACCCATTGCTTTCCTGCATTTGTTACTCTACGTTTCTGTTCAGCATCCCGCTTTGCACACCCTCCGCCACCCCGTCCGTTCCATTTACCCCGTCCATGCGCTTTCGTTACGTCAAAAGCAAGATGCACGGCGACGCACAGTTTAATCATATTCTTCGCGGCGTTCCCCGGGAAGGGGGGCATAGAGCTGTCGGGATTAGACTTTCAAAAGCGGGAATCAAGCATCGGCGGAGGGGGCGGGGAGGGGAGGGGGGGGGGGGGTGGTGGCGCGCGGAACGCGGAAAAAAAACGGTGGAACGCCGCCAGAGATGTCGGTCGGCCGCAAAATTTCGCGCCAGCGTCGTAACGCCGCGCGACACGGCAAAAGGGACATTATACGCCGGCCCCATACATAAAATATGAGACGGGCCTGCTACCAGCCAGATACGCAGATAAAATATAAATACGATGGACGGTGCGTTTCGACGGGAGCGCGCTTGATGCATGTTTAAGTGTTATTCTGTTTCCGCCGATCAGACCGCTAAATTTATGCCCCATCACGGCCGAATCGAAAGCCCCGTTATGACGCTTCAGTTTTTTTTTTTTTTTTCCACAGGATCTCTGCCCGGCCTGGGTCCCGCCAATCACGCGAGACGGCGCGAATCGCTCGAAACGAACGGGCGTATAATGTCGGGGGATGATGAGAAAAAAAAAAGGGACGTTCGCAGAGAGGGCAATAGGAGAAGTTGGGTTCGGGGACAGAGACGGGAATTTAATCGTCGGAGGGGTGGAAATAAATTTAATAAATCGCGTTACTGTCGCGCCGTTTGAAGGATGGAAACTCGGATGCCTGCGTGTCTATTAAATCTATAATTACGGTCGCGACCGCGGAAAATGAATATTTTACGAGGGCACGTCTACTCGAGGTGCTCGTCGCCGTGTGAATAAAGCTTCCCCTCTCGGTTTCGTGGACATTTAGCGATTTTTCGCGTGTACTTTTGACGCCGCGATGTGAGAGGACGTTTCCGTGGAGGGGGCTTTCGAATCTCAGCGGGGAATCTTTTTATGTGCGGGTGAAGCGTTTTCTAGGGGGGGAAATAGTTTTCAGGGGTAAGTAGGATCTGTTTAGTATTTTCAAGGGGTGATGTTAAAGTTTTAGTGTACTGATAGTAATATTATATTTTTGCACTTTGCTAATTGTCAAGTATATACTTTGTTAATCAGCAGCAGAGTTACATAGAAATGTATGAAAAGTAGGGAATACAATCCCGGGAAACGGTATCCCGGCTGTTTTTTGGATTCCAAAAATCCCGGGAGTTGATATAACTAATCCCGAGAATTTCGGGATTTTTAAAAAATGTGAATTACTTTATGGACACCTGAAAAATATCAAAATACACAGAATAAATAATCATTGTCATTTGATAATAATAAGGACAATAATAATTATGATTTATTTAAATAATAATATTAAGTCGCATATACCTTACTAAACTATACTTTCTTTACAATGATATTCTCACTTTACTCTACTTGGAAACTTGTCTGAATACATAAATTCGAAACATTGTAGATATGTACTTTAGATGCTTTGCTATTTCTTCGTTCGCATTTCCAAAAATCTTGATAACGGTTTACTGATATTATCTACTTATTGAGACTTTAATATTCTCCATTGTTCTACTGTTTTTATTGTTAAAAATGATTTTAGTGTATGTTTCAGACTAATCATAGAAAGCTAAGTTTGTTTACTTTAAATAAAGATTTATACTTTTAACCCATAATAAATCATTTTAATCACTGAAGTTTCCTATTACCCAATCCGAGGATTAGCCCCGGTCTCCCGAGATAGACTTTAAGAAATTCCACAATCCCGGGATAGTATATAATGACCGGGATTGTATTCCCTAATCAAAGTGTTCTCCACTTCTCCCACTCAGACATCTTCGTTCACATCGGATTCAAACGAAACATTATCACCGTTTGCACATACAGCAGCAGGCGGGGTCGCGCGACAGGAAAGTCTGTGCAAAAAGTGATCGAAAACGGTATAAAAACCGAGAACGTTACGCACACTTATCGTCCAAACCTTGATTCTACATTCCCCTTTCCACGCGTTCCCTCGATCCCATTTTCCCTCTGTTTTTTCAACGTTGGCCCCTGAGTCGTCCCTCATTTCCACTGAAATCTACGATTCTATACAGGTCACTTAAAAATAAGGATTCAGAGCCTGCAGTACATACCTGCATAGAATATAATTATAACTGAACTGGGTGAAAAATTCTACGTGAAAATATCTCGAGAACCGAGTTAGGAACTTCACATTAGTAAATACTGTGTACTTACCTACCCTGAAAATTCTGTTGCATTTTTTCAACCCCCTGTATAATCGAATCAGAGTGCAGTTGCCCTGTCTACGTCAGTGTCGCGTTTTCCACGACCCGGCGAGGTGAAATATAGATATGCAGGAAGGCTGGTCACGAGCTTTCACGAGCTTTCACGAGCGTTGTCACGCCGGTTAATTTTTTAACCGGCGCCCCCGCAGCCCCGTCTGCGAGGCAAACGAGCCGCGAAGCGGTGAAAAATGGCCGATGGCGGCCGTTTCGCATGGATGAACGCGGGAGACCCTCCTTGGCCGAAAACGCGATACGCCCGAAACAGGTGCTACGTGAATTACGTTTTGAGAAATAGGGGCGGAAGATAAGAGCAGATCTGCCGGGGTAACGGCGTGTACGAGGGTGTACCGTGATAAAGAGAACCCCCGAAAAATGGAGTTCGCGCAAGGGTGGGTTCTCAGCGTCGAGTTCTCAGCGGCGAAGGAGAGGGATAAGAAACTGTGAGCCCGGTCGGCAGCAGAAGTGGCTATTGAAAATTTCCACCCTGTAAACGGGCTTTCCTGTTAATTCTCGGAGGGTGGAAGTGTTACAAGCTCGAAACGGGGAGAGCCCCGGCGTACCGAGAAACCATTTTGTAACGTTACGTCAGTCTTACGCAGGCTCCTGTTCGCGACATTGTGACCTGGGAAAAAGAAAGCCTACAAACGTGAGGGAAAATCTTGATTAGAAACTCGTCGTTTCTTTAATAAGTGGGAGAAGGAAAGCTTCCGTACTGTGACACTTGTTCGAAAGTGAGAAGGCAGTTGTGAAACGCGAGGAAACCTACAAGAACGTCGCACTATCGCGAAAAGTAAAAGAAGGTGGAACTCCCTCCTCGGAATTGCAAAGCGAATATTAGTTTCGTCGCTTTCAATTGCTTGTGCTTAAGAAGTCAGTCCCGAAGCAAACAGCAGCTCGATGGATCGACTAGGAAAAAGGGGCTCAGAGTCCCCAGGGGATTTCTCACTTCCTGAACAGCCGGAAATCCCACGATCGTCGGTTCCTTACCCAGCTCCGACACGTCTGGCTGCCAGCAATTCCAGTAACACTGTACAGGCGTTCGATGGAGGCGCGTCTTTTATGAAGAAAATGAAATTGGCAATATCGATAAAGCGCAGCTACGGCCGGTAATACAAAGATCCTTGGGCCGTGTCGGGGAACGCAGCCACCGTTTCTCCTTTAAATGGGTCCATTTAATTCCGACCGAGTATTCCAACGCGTTCACAAAGAAGGGCTGGTGTGGGGGGCCAGATGGCGGGAAACGAGACCGAATTGCTTCCATCATTCGCCCCGCGAAGAAGAACCGGGGAGGATTATCTTCGGAACTGAATCAGCCTTCGGAACTTTCTTACTCCCGCGCGCCGATCCGATTCGCCTTCGAACTCCTGTTTGGCTCCAACTTTAGTCGTGCCGTTATGCCTGCGACGTATTGTAATATTCACGATACCGATGGGTCGATGAGAAAATTCTGCGGTAGGTAAAATTCACCTCGCGAACACTGGCTAGTGTTGCTGCAGCTTCGAACGCTTTCCGCGGTTGGGTAATTGAGGACCTTGTAACAAAAGGGGTGCAACTATGACGGACAATATAGGTACGTAAAATAAAAAAAATCTACATCGTTTGGCGCATGTTTTATGCAAATCCGATAAGAAATGAGCGATTTATTGCAACTAAATAAAAGTAGAAATATTAATACTTTTATTATAGAACTTTTTTTCGTCAAAAATTGATATAGAAACGTGTCAACTCAGTAACTACTACTTATAGCGTGAAAATATATATTTTTCAATTAGTGTTCTCTTTTTAATGTTAAGTCGGAGCAATAAGTTTATAAACAGTTTTTTGTAATTTACTCGAAGTTGGGTAAAGATGGAGCTGCACGCTTCTTGCTGCAAGGTCCTCAATTCTATTTTATTTATTTCGAGCACGATGCTGGGTACTTTGTGATCTATGTGATCGAAGCTTTATCAAAAGTTTATAACGAATTCTTTTCAGAAGGAGTATTTTAGGTTTCTGAATAATTTTTAAGGAATGAGTTGTTCCTTGATTGGTTCAATTGGAGGCAAGGGAATTGAGCAGCCAACAAGCAAAGTTCTCGTAAAATAGTATGATTTATCGTTGCACGGAACGGTGGAGTTTTATATCCCTTGCGCGGAAGCTTGTTCTCGCGAACTTAACTCGTTCCAACGCGACGATTACCTACCTCGTAAAATTAGCTATTCTGTTTTGCAGCTCGCCCGGGCTGTGTTACACGCCGGGTCGCCTTGTAACGCAATCACTTCTTGCAGGCAGATAATTTTCTAAGACGCTGGCAACTGCGAGGCCGTCGTTTCCTTCTCTCATATTTTAATGGCGCGACGAAACACGTGGCAAGGCGTTAAAGTGTAAACGATTCTCTGGTATCCCGAAGAATTCAGAACAAAACACATTTTAATCATTTTATCCCATTGCGTAGAATATTTTAATCCATAATTCTCGCCTCTGACCGCGACACGCTTACTACCTTCCTAAAATATCCTAACGCAAGGAAATCTTGCAAGTTTCCCGTAACTCCTCGCAGAATAAATTCTCCCAGAATGAAATCGATTCCCGCACCGATCGACTTTCTATTCCGGCGTGTAGAATTTTTTCTCTCGCACTTTAATTTCCCGGATTCTAATTTTCCGCCTAGAACACGGCCAAAGGTGGCGGCCAAACTATTCAGAAAAATCCCCTTGGCCCGATGAGCGCGATTTCCTGCGCGGCGAGTAGCGCAGACTTAAAACGGTCGGACGGGCAGGCAGCAGTCTTACTCCGCTGGAGAGCGTGTCTCCGATTCGATTCCGAGGGCGACAGAGCCGCTTCAATTTTCCTCATCCGATCACCCCATTATTTTTCGTATCGCCGAGTCGACGAGGCCGGGAAACTTTGCGCTTATAAACCGGCGGGCGCGAAACCGCTTCGATCGGCGGGGCAGGATTTTCCCCGGGACGAAACAAGGTGGCGGGAGCGGAACAGATGCGCGCAATAAGAAGACGACGGGATTGATGCACACCGTCACTTGGTCGCGAAACTCTTCGCTTTCAGCTGGCTGGCTGTCCCACCTTGATGCTTGGAAAGGCGGAGGGCTTTAGTGATAATTGATATCGATCTATTTCGCGAAATTACGAGCGGGAGCGTGTTTACGAGATTGAAACGGTGCTGACCGCGGTGATTGGATACACGACGGTTTGTGTGCACTGGTGATTCAAAGGTAGATGCACCTTGGACAGGGAAGTCAAACGATATCCTTGGTTCTAATTTGCGGAGTGTGTACATACATTTTCGGGCGTAGCTATTGAAGTCTGTATTGCATTGAAAGTTGAGGTATTTTTAGATTCCACTGTCTGTGTTCTGAAAATTAAACTTTGAGGGGGGGTTCTGCTTTGTGGGACCGAAAAAATAGATTTTGCTTCTTTGCATTTCTCAAAATATTTGGACCTTGAGAACTGACTCTCCAAAGCTTATAGCAAAATTCGAAATATTAACGAAGTTATAGCATCTTAAAGCGAGCGAAAGCGGTGCGCAGGGATACCGTATGAAGAAGTGGAAGGACTACTATATAGCCCTGGAGGATTCTAAATATTGTAAATAGTAGGTACTTTTATACCAATCTAACATGAAACTTTAAACTCGTTTTTCACGAAACAACATTTTTCGACGTGGCGTTGAAGAAATCTCGAAGTCCAATGAAGCTATTGCATCGACCTTGTACATACATGTCCGACAAACGTCAGTCTATCTATGGAACTACTTAGGATTATACCTGAATCTGTTACCGTTCTTTTTTTTATTTAAATAATTCCTTGCGATTTTTGGACGAAATTCGAACTTTTTTTCAAAAGGCTGCCATTTTAACAATTTTTCCATTTTTCTGAATTTTTCATTTTTCCATAGATAGCCATGTTCATGCAGATTAATAAACCCTTTTCCTTCTTGTGTTTCAGATAAACCATAGGACACTTTCCTTCAACGCCAGCACGAGCCGCTTTTTTGTCAACGTTCTGCAATCGACGCTCTACACACGCACATTGTTTTTGTATAGCCTCATAAAAAATTGTAATAATACATAAAAGTACAATAAAATAACTTGCCAAATTTCAAATATCTGTTCAACAGTTTTTTTTTATAAAAAATTCGCAAATATCACCTACTTTTTCGGTCCTACAAGGCAGACCCCCCCCCCCCCCGCCCCTTATGGGGGAAGACCACTGTAATGATCTGAAAAGTAAGGGTGTTTCCAGGAATTTTTTTAAAGAGTACAACGCGAAGTTAATCATGTTATAAAATTTGGCACGGATAACGAAAGGCTGAACACTCGATTTGTTAAACATCATATGACATGTTTCCATCAATTTACCAAAAGGTCGCTCGATGCAGCGAGATATGCATGACGTAGGGAAGGTAGCAGACGTGACAGAGGTGGGCGGGGACGGCTGCGGCAAAATCGAGCAGAAAGCACGCGGAAAAATTAATAAATCAATGAGATCGGGCGCAGTCGGGGGGAGCGCAGATCATCATTATTCCCCAGGAGGAGCGGGCTGCGGCTGAAGCAGAAAGCCAGAAGGCGGTCGCTGGGAGATAAATCGATCGATCGATCCCTCCTCCACCAGCGCATGAATCTCTTTCTGTTATCTCGGCGAAACGATTTCCGGGCCGCGAGCAGGAAGCGGACGCCGCGGCACGGGGGACACACCGACGGCAACGCGTGCAAGAAAGAACAAGGAGAGCTGGACGGTTCCGTAGGAGTTTTGTCGCCGCTGATACGATCACGTCGCATCTCTGCCTTGGGAATTCTGCGCGATACATCAACTTATATTGCAAATATCGAACCGCCGGGCGAGTGAAAAATAAATTAAGCGCGAGCACTTCCGAGCATGGTACAGGGTATGTTTTCTGATATTTTTACAACTACAATACAACTACCATAATGGCGGAAACGGGACAGAAAAGTAACTGAATCCGTGTCAACATGTATCCTATTATAGTCTGTTTCGTGTCGCGAATGTTGCAAATAAATTTGATGGTAACGAAGAAGGATCTGCGTAGCGAATAATTTCGCAAATGAAGTGAAATAGAAGCACGTATTATGATACATGTATAATCACTAATTACGCTTCGTCTAAATCCACTTAAATAATTTTTGCAACAACTCCGAGTTAGCTCGTATTTCGTGTATAGTCATACAGGCAAAATGGGAGGCTCCACGAAATTATCAGGAAAATCAGCAACGAAATGTCTGAAAATACATGCGTACGCACGGGCTTATCGATTATCAATAATCGTTTACAGTATCTGAGAGGGGATAAACGGATTTGCAAATTTTCCGCTGGTTTCGGAGCAGCCTCTCTGTGTCGCGCGCTCGCAATAGGTACAGCTGGCGAAAAAAAAAAACGAGGGATAGGGTGGAAAAAAAAAGAGAAGAAGGAAATAACGGAGAATATCCTTTTCCGTTCCCTCCGCGTTCGCCGGAACGTGGGTTCGTCGAATTAAATTACGAACAGCGGACGCCGCGGGAACACGGAACAAGCAGCCCGTGTGTGTTTTCCAGCTGAAAAAAAAAGAGTCGCGCATTGATCATATCGACGAATCCGACAGAGTAGAAACACGTCGGGCTTTTCGTAACTATCCTCGCGTCTCTGAACGCGGCCGCTGAAAATAATCCCGCCGTGGAGAGTTCGTTGTCGTTCACGGATATAGAACGGCGAGCAGTAATTCTCGCTGACGAAAAAAACGCAATTTAGTCGTTATTGATTTCGCCTCTCTTCCCCGTCCACAGGGTTTCTCAGAATTCTCGTCGTTTGGAAGGCAATTAGATGGGCGATGGTGAGATCGCTGCTTAGAGAATTATTGGTCGATGGAATGGCTGAGGAACCGCCTTTAAATGGAAGACTTTTTGAATATCTGCGGGGGAAGTTTTGCCAACGAATGCGTCTGGTTGACAGATTCTGTCGCTTCCCCTTGCAGGCAATATTTCACTGGTTACGAATTACTGGGCCACCCAGATTTATGGACCTGGTGGCCAGTGGAAGGGCTCAGGTTTTCGCTGTTTTACAGCCCCGCTGTCCTCTCCCAGTGTCATGCTGGCCGACGCTCTCAAAAATGGTGACGCAAAGTTCCACCCTGGCGGACGTAACTGAATAAATCAGGGAAACCTGCTGCGCGCAAGCAAAGCGTAGATAAAGCCGAATTTTGATAATAGAAGGTTAATGAAATCTCTGCTAATCGATCCTTAGGAAATCCGCCAAGAATAATAAGTTAACCAAGACAAATTTTCAATTCGAATATTTCTCCTGAAAAATTCAATTACTGTGTACTATACAGTGGAGAAATCTGAAAATTCCATCTGCTGCTTAATAAAATCCCCTTTTATCATCGTTCAGTTAGCAAAGACCTACGAAACACCCACAAACGCCCCAGCCATCGAATATTACCAAGAAACTAGCATCAGAATGCAAGGAAAGTTTCGCGGCTCATCGAAAAGTGCAGCAGCTTCGCAGAAACCAGAGGACCCGACCAGATTCCTCCTTGGTCCTCCGATCATAAAACTATACCCATCGATCTTCCCAGAAAGTTCGCCCGGTTAAGGAGGGAGCCAAGAGCCGAGACCTATTTATCCCCGCCTCCCCCCTCTAATTTTTAATTTATCTTTTACAAAAGGAAACTGCATCGGCCACCGGAACGAGAACCCCTTCCTGCAAGTGTTGAGAACTTATCAGATCTCCTCGGCCCATTGACTCCGCGCGAGACATAAATCACAAACTTTCTCCCCACGAGTATAGTTTTCCAACCCCCTCAACCAACCCCCCCGCTGGAAGGATGGGACGCAACTGCATCGACGTGGCGCGCGTACTTCGAACAACAGCGAGCAAAACCGAGTCGATGATATCAAAAAGCGTTCCCCAGGAGCTAAGATACGTAGCAACGATACAGGGACTTCGTGACTCGGGTTGTCGAGCGGAATCGACGTCCGTTCTCGTTTGCATACCGGCGGCGGGGAAGGTAGCAAGTATTTTTCGATCTCTGCAGCCACGTTTAGGGGGTTAAGGACGGGTGTTGGTGAGTAACGGGGTGGTTACCCTTGTAAATATTATCGTATCGACGCTGTGGATAGTCGGGGTACCGAGGGGAACTGAGCTTCCACCTGTTAGAAAGTTGGTTAAATAAATGGAGTGCTCTGAGCAAATAAACATCGTATGGGGGGAATTTATACTTGTCGTTGGGGGAGATGGCGGAGCAGACGTTCGTGGGAATTTGGATTAAGTGTTTCTGGAGGCGATAGAGGCGACGTGAGGACTGGTTTGGTTGTAATAATGGAGGATGTCTAAAAATATCCTCCATTATATCTTATTAAAGAGGTTTGGAATACTGAGTACTCTGGGATAGTGAACTGTGGTACGCTGAAACTTCGCTTCTTCCGTCAGAGTTGGGGAATTGTAAACGGCTCGATGTCAGGTTTGCGAAACATGGCATGACGTAAGTTCTAGGAGAATGCAGATGCTCGAGGGTATTTTATTTGTAGCTTCCAGGATCCACTGACCATTGGTATATATCTGATCGCAGAATCATCGTCTCTGACGTATCCTACGGTTCAAGTAGCAGGAGTCATTGACACCGACTCCCTCAATTCTGGAATTAATGGTATCGAATTCCATGATTCAAGAGGTTATTGATATTGGACTCCATGACCAGTAGGTTGTCAGTGTATTGCGTTCCAATATCCAGCATGCTTCAGTGTTTAATTCAACGACACGGAGGCTTCAATATTAGGTCCCCCTATGTGTGATTGATACTCGAGTGCATTTTGTAATAACACCCAAGGTTACTACCAAAAGTTTATCAAAAGGAGTTGCTACTTCTCTTGTAACGTCGTTGAAGTAGCAAATCGTCAAAAAGAGGGTGACCATTGGATTCTTCAACTTCCCCAAATCTACCACCAACGATCCATCGACATGACTCTCAAATATTAAATCCTGGCACCACAGTGTGCCAATTCCCTGCACCACCATGGAACTCCGCTTGGTTAGTGTTCGTAAGCGCCACTAGAGGTCCAATCTTCCTAACTCTTTCTCGCCAGTACTTAGTTCCAGTCTCGTTCGTATATATTTATACAAGTTCCAAGATGAAGTCTGGCTGATGAAGTCTGGCTGATCCTCCAAGACGGAACGTATCTCTTCTTTTCATCCTCGATCCGTAAACGCCAATTCACCAGATGTGTTGTACCTTTCACCCATTCCACTAGCAATCAAGTGTTAATTAAAAGCCATAATTTTAATCCAAAAAAAAAAAATGGCACTAAGAACCAAGAACACCCCCAAGCAGATTTCCCCAAGAAACCGCCACCTAAAAACCCGCAGAATATAATCACAGACAGTTGTCACCGCGAACTATATACGATCAGCCTTAGTTTCGATTCTAGAGATCCAGCGAACCGCTATCCAAGCATAGGATCGCAAACATCGAGCACGAGGGATCGTTGCCCCGCGACGATCACGCGAGAGAGGAGCACAAGCGTCGATCAAGGGGGGGGGGGGCGCAGAATGGGGGAGACGGGAAGAGGTAGATTCGACTGTGGCAGCGTGTAAGGGGAAGAAAAATTGCGGGGGTGCGTCGCGATGTTTGCTCGAGGAGAGAAAAAGACGTTCGAGGTGCCTGGGGGTGTCTGCGACAGGGTGTAAGAGCACACCCGTTCTCCTGCCACCTACACAGGGTGGCGCGAATATACGCGCACATATATTTCCCTATGTGCCCTGGGACATAACGGGATGACCGTGCGCGAGGATCACGAGAATCTGCGAGAAACGGGAGGCAGAACGGAGCGGGCAGAAAGGGGCGGCCCGTGGATGCTGGAGAAATGGGGAGGGCGAGGGAGAGCGGAGGAAATATCAGCGAGATAGGTACAAATACGGCGCTATATATGACAGTTTGATGTATAGTTGAATTTTTATGCCGGCGAGAGATGTTATTGCCGCGTCACAGGATGAATCTCTGATATGTCGGGAGCGGCAGCGAGGAAAGTTGGCAGCGAAATCGATATCGCATGATTTATGCCTAGATTGAGTTTTTCCGTTCCCCCTGCATACTCTACAACTCTTTCCCCCTCACCCGCCCGCCCCGACACACCCATCGAAACGTCTGTTAGCCCGTTCCTCTTCCACGGTTCTTCCCGTTTACCCGCTGTTCCCTCTTTGTCAGCGTAGACGTCATCCCCCGCGACAGAACCTAATTTGTGACGGGATTGCGCGTCAGAATCGACTGCCCCGAATTGGGGGGATGATGCTTGTTTCTCTGTTGCTCGGCGTTCCTCGATTCTCGCCGTTCCCATCGGGTTTCCGTGGGAAAATCATCGCCCGCTTTGGGGGATCGATTCTCCAGCGTTTTCTCGTTCTCCTTTTTCGTTAAGCCTTTCGGTTCCGACGGGCGAATTAGAAGTATCGAGACCGCGGTGGAATTTTGATGGAACGAGGAGAGAGCTTCGGCGAGCTTTTTCCTTTTCGATGTGACTGGCCCTGGGAAGCTTTGATCGCCTTGGAGAGAATTCAGCGGTTCTGCGAATGGGAAGCGAGAAACGAACTGTGTGCGCTTGAGTGTTATTATGGATTGTGGGGAACACTTTCTACACCGTGCTGCTCCCGTTTTTTTTGGATGTTGTTTAGTTTTTCTGAATAACTTCGTATTTACGGCGACAAGTGCAACGGAATTATGGAAAACCCACGGGGATTCGAGCGCCCCGAAAACGCTCACCCCGTGCCAATTCCATAAAAGGAAATTTATATTTAACTCGGCCACGAGCCGCGAGGTTCTACGGTATACTCGATAAAATGAAATTTATATTCAGCCTCGCCGTGACTCCTAAATTCCGGCGATCAGAAACCATATCCTCGAAAATACATCTGGGAGGTACATCGAAAAAATATTATTCTCTCCACCAGGACTCGGGGGATTCTGATCGAAATTGAATCGGATCTATCTTCCTGTTTCATTGTTAATCTGAACAGATCTAGTAAAGAAAGTTACTTAAATTCTATCTTACTTATGAAAGAGCATCTATAAATACACCAATCGGGCCACCTGCTCAACTAAACTCGAAAGAAGAGAAAGAAGAAGCCTATTTCTATCGACGTTACCTCCCATACAGTATACTTCGTGGCGGCAACGTTGCAGGATCGTTGCAGTAACCTTGCAGTGTTGCATGGTTGCAGCGGAATGTCGATGTAACGTTGCTGCGACGTTGCCGTGCAACATTGCACGGGGCGGACACAGAATTATTGCTGCATAGTTGCATCAATGTTGCGTTGCAATATTGCACGGCAACGTTCCTGCAATATTTCGGCAACGTTACGGCAACATTTGGCAATGTTTCCACAATGTTGGTGGCATTGTTGTATTGCTGCAATGATTCTGCAATGTTGCGCAACGTTGCTTAATCTAAAATATTTAAACCCAAAATATTTCCGTTGTTTTTAATGATACGAGAAAATGTCTAAGGAAAAAAATGTTTGCTTCAGGGAGACAATTATTCTGACGGGGTCGATTTTTTTCTCAAGGTTATATTTCCCGAAAGTTCAAGATCATCAATGGTTTTTTTAATGGGATGACGTATTTTCATTACTGTGACTTTATAGCCAATAAAAATACAAATTCAACCATGTATAATATATTGTCCTCTTTGTCTAACAATCATTTTTTTCCTGAGGCATTTTATCGTATCATTAAAAACAACGGAGATATTTTAAGCTTGAATGTGAGGTGACTCACCCTGTATATTTTAATGTGTCGAATGACACGGGGTGGATGTTGTAGCACATACCTACAGTGTTACAAAACCCTAACGGAGTTTGTCAAAATGAGCCTTCGTTTTTGAATAATTTGAGTTTAAAATTTTGCATGGTAGGAGTATAAGTTCGAATACGTTAGCAATCTTATCAATCAGTGGTTGTAGCTGCGGCGGTAAAGTGTTCGCCTACGATGCTACAGGTCGGCCGGTTCGAATCCCCTTGGGGGAAAAAATTTTCTGTGAGAAAGAGTAAATACGGGCTTTGTACTTCTACGATTCGGCACACATTCAATATCGTCGCGTCGGACATTATTTATATTTTTGTCTCCACAGCTCGAAACGTTGCAGGAGGCGGACATAGCAATATTGCTACAACGTTGCGACAACGTTGCAGTGCAACATTTCACTGCAACGATCCTGCAACATTGCTGCAACGAGAGTATGAACCCTAGGTAAAGTGCTGTAGTGATTCCCTGCAACTCCCTGTCACCTCGTCTTGGCCATCACCTCGACTAGGTTAAATGGCACCCCGCATCCCGCGGCCCCTGGCCAAGAACGTGCGAATTTACCAGCGGAGCGGTGCTTAACCCGGCCATAAGTCGTCAGGCAGCGACGCAGGACACGAACGTATCGGCGAGAAGCACGTTTCCGTTTCCTCGCGTCCCGCGGAATGGTCAACTTCCGTGGAACGCCGTTCGCCGTCCGCGTTCGTTTTCCTTCCGACAATAAGTTCGCACGTAGCCGTCGCTGGAACGCGCCTGGACTTAGGCCAACTGCTTTTATGGCTTTCATGCCAGCGACACCGCGACGGAGGAGCGAGAGAGGGCAGCCCGTCCCTATCGACAACATGATTTGTCCGTTTTTCGCATTCGACAAAAGCCGCTCCTCTGAATCGTAACCAACGGGGACGTACCGGCGTAATTTACGAGTGGCCCATCAATTTTTCCGGCGACCGTCCCGCGGCAAGAGCTTTTGTCTTGGCATCGAAAGGCGCTTGGGAGGACTATCCGTCTCTCTTGCCACCTTCGTTGCAATCGCGCCGCATTTGCACCCCTTTCCCGACACACCGTGAAGTATTCGAGGCACGTGTAAGACGACGTACAACAGGTGACGAAGGTAAACACGCGAAATTGATTGGAAAGGGGTTCGGGAGCGGCGTGGCGGCGCTTTTTCGACGGTACACGTAGCGATTTGGAATGGAGACGCTTCGAACACGGCTGGAAATGGCGAAGCAAGGATTACGGTGGTCTCGTGGTATTTCAATTTGTATGGCGTACGGGTGGATTCGTAGGAATTGAATACCTAATAAAATTTGGTAAATCGCGGATAAATTTGTGAAATAATTTATGACGTTTCCGGTGTGCTTTTAAGCTCGCGTAGAAATAGACTCTGGTAGTGTTCTGATTAGATGTGAATTGATTCTCGCAGCTGATTTCGGGGAGCAGTGGTAATTGCTTCCACTTGTATATTCCTCATCGATCAGTCAAATATCACACCAAAAATTAATGATATTAAAGCTTGCCTAGGGGGAGGGTTCGGCAAGGACTTTAATTAAAACCGAAGAGGGCCTTCCAACCAACCAATGCAAACCAATTCGAAGCAACCATATTAATTTTCAGAGCACCGAGAGCGTCGCGCTCTATAATCGCTGGAGCCGGTTAATAAATCTATAAAACCAACAAAAGGAATATTCGGAAGCCTATTATCCACGGCCGTTTTTCAATTAATTTTTCAACCCCACCCTGGTGCTTTTCAACCTAATCCAAACGCCTCGCGGCATCGCCCTCTTTCCCTCGTCCGTCCATCCCCTTGCAATCCGACGAAAACGCAGCGGGGCTCGCTTCGGGCTCCTCTCGCGTTAATTGGTCATCGCGCAAATGCACCCGAACCACCCAACGTACCCCTGTTGCAATATTCGCGATGCAATTGCATGCACGCGTAGGGCGGACCCTTTCACCCTGCATCACTGCGGACGATTATATTACCTGTCCCCACTGAAATGATTTCAGGATCAGATTGATTTAAGAATAAGATGTACTCAGTATAGAATATACAGAGTGTTCTAAAAAGCTGGTTAAAAATTGTGCAGGCTTGTAATACTCATTAAGGGCGCAGTGGGCTATTTCCGCTTCAAAAAATCAATTTTTTTACTGTTTCTGAAAGTCTTATCCTTTATGAACATTTTAAACTAAGTTTCATGAAGAAATTCAAATAATTGTAGAAATTATAGCAGCGAAAGTAATTAAGTGCACCTTTAAGTAACGACCTCGGAGAGCGGTATTGGCATAGGGGACTTAATTTTAAAGCCATTTTTCTCGAAACACCATTTTCAGACACGGTGTACGTCATAACCCTTGGACCAATGAATATTTTCTCTTGAAATTTTTACTGGACGTGTAGAATTCCTTCCTCTACAGAGTGGAATTTCCGCGGTTTGTAAAACATTTTATAACTGATTAAAGACGATCTTTTTCCGTAAAAATTTGGGGAAAAAATTGATTCGTTTGTAACTTCCAGAATTTTTGTTGAAATTCATCGGCCATGTTCCACTCTGTAGATTTTGGTATATAAAGTGTCCCCCACCCCCCAAAGCATTTTGCTTTCAGATGATTGGCTCGCCTGAATCGAACAGGGTTATCTTCAACGATTAATAACTTCGATAATTATATACATTCCGACGATTTTTTGTTTGGTAATTACTCGCAAACGTGCCCACAATATATCGTGAAAAGCACGACTATAACGATTATTTGGTATCAAAGTAATTTTACGTATCCAATTATTAAGGATTTTACGTATCCAATAGTCCACTACCCGTTAAACTGAACCAAAAAGAATAATTCCAAGTTCTCTGCACCTCTAAAAGTACCTACGCTATAAACCCACCAAATTCCCTATAAACTCTACCCCAAAAATTAGGTTCTCCATGTCTGTTCTTTTTAAAATCACTGATCAAAGAACACAGAACCGCAATCCACTAACCATCCCGGAAGTGACCCCCCGGCACGGGCAAATACACAGAGTGACAGTGGCTCGAATGCCGCTCGAAGGCACCAGGGCTGGATGGCTTTCAAAACAATTCAGTGGACAGTGACTCGTTGAAAATTCTCCCGTTGCTACATCGGCTCCGCGACGGGAGGTTCTCGATATGGTACAGTCATCGTGGTACATTGATCAGCGCGTTTTTCTTTCTTTCCCCGTCAGTCCGTATCGCGTTGCATGCAGCATTGAGCCCTGGCGTATCCAGTCGAAGCGGATACCGTATTAACGCGTCGGCCGTGAACAAATTTATCTTGCCCCGGCCAGACGTTGTCTTTCCATCGACATCGTCGCGTTACAGGGCAAGGACAGTCGGCGGGCGTTCGACAGCCCTGCCCTCCCCCGTGATAAATTTATGGGGTTGCGCGGCGCGAGCACCTAGGGAGGGTGAGGCGAGCGCCACGGGGAGACAGGTGAAGGCAGATGACAGCCATCCCATCGTTGCCCTCCTTCGGTTTTCTCCATTGTCGGGGGGGGATGATTTACGAGACGATTAATTTAATCTGTTGACTGAATCATTTATCGGCGAGAAACCTACTTACCCTTGTGCAGATAGGTACTCGAAAATGATTAATATTAAGTTCTACGTACCATCCGGGTTTAATTATTATACTAATGCGGAGGCATTCTCAAATTACAATTAAGTTACCTGTCAGATTATCCCATTTAGTTATCAGATTAAGTCCGCGGGCTGGGTCACTCGAAACCGTCACGTTGGGTTATTACCAATAATGCCTATGACGGGCGACAAGCGTGCAGATATCCACCCACTGAATACTACGTACCCTCAGGCCAGGTACAAAGCGTGAAAGACATAATGCAGGCCGAGGCGACTAAAAGGACGTCTAGTAGATACCGAGCGCCTGAAAGCAGCACTCCGGCGACTATTTCCAGTGTCCCGAAAAACGAACGAGCGCAGACGTGGAAAATTTCGAACGAACCTCCTCAAAGCTATCGATATAAACGCCAGGGGCTCGAGGAGGATTGAAAGGCATCGGGGATCAATCGACAGGCGATTTGACGCGGGATGGCTCGCACACACGATGGAACCATCCATGCGCGCACCCCTCCCTCGCCATTTCGCCCCCTTGCGGTGCGTTTTAAAGGGATGCCGTGTCACGTTGTTGATATTTAGATACCGCGCAGCACGCCAACTGATTTGTGAATTAATTCGGCTAATGAATTATTTGGGCATACAACTCGCGGCACAGGTCGCGCGATTCCCGCTGGTAATTACTGGATTTATCGAATAATGTGTAATGAAGTGAATGAACGGCTATCCTGAGCAACGGATAACGTGGCGAGGCTTTCAGGGGCAATTTACAACGCGGAAGGGCTGCTGCCACGGGGTTCAAGCGTCGGGTTAAACGTTTCAGCGAAACTATTAGCAAATCAAAATTACAGGGAAAAAGTGTTTTCAAATTTCATGCGTCGTTATTTTCTCAACAAATGTGATTGTTTTGTAATTTTTTCTGGTCAGTTCACCAGCGAGTTTCATGCCCTTTAATGATCTGACATTGTTTTTTATTTCAGACCAATGGTTTAGAAGCTATAGGTTCTACCGATTTGGATTAATTTTTTGACGCCTCGACTTTAACGACTCCCCAGTGCCGTCTGCAATGATTAATTATACAACACAAAAATTATTTCTATGGTTTAAAACATCCTTAAGTGGTCATTCTGGTAATCACGCCGCAAAAGTCAGTTTTTTTTTCTCAGTGAATTCAATGAATAACAATGTCAAACTTTTTTTTTCATTTATTAGGTTACTTATAATGTATACGGAACGATTTTTTAAATACACTTTTAATTGTGTTTTTCAATGTTTTTCAATGTTAACTTCAAGTAAAAATGGAAAATTTCGATACTTGAGTTTAAATGCGCGCAATTTTGTTTTTTTTTTTACTTACGTGGCTAATTCTGGTACCTGCGATAACGGTAATCATAATGATTAAGAATCAGATTGGTTTTTTTGTTTCAGATGAGTCTGTGAGCTGAAATCACTTCCGCCGTATTTTCAAAGGCGCGACTTTCAACTCCAGATAACATTGAAAAGCACAATTAAAAGTGTATTTAAAAAATTGTTCCGTATACATTATAAGTAACCTAATAAAAGAAAAAAAGGTTTGACATTGTTATCCATTGCATTCACTGAGAAAAAAACCTGAATTTTGCGGCGTGATTACCAGAATGACCACTTAATACAATGCAAAAAGTCCCATGAAATTATATGTAGTCCTTTTCCTTTAATTAATTCCAAAATATCATCTCTAGACCGAAACAGCCCCTTAATTCATTACGTACATCGTTCGATCAGACCAGGATTCTTCGCGAATGAATTAACGAATGAATTAATAGATTGATTAAACGACACACTATTAACGAAACTCGAAGAAGATTTCAGTTGGAGAATTCCTGAGATTCCTTCCATGAGAAATCTGAATTAATTGAACCATCGACCAGGGCCCGCTCGATTAATTCACCGTTCTGCGATTGCAAGGAATTCAGGGTAGAGCAAGGAAATGAATCTCCCGCAAGAAGTACCTACTGATCGTTTTAAAGCCCAAAACTGTACACGTTGAACGCTGCACAACTCCTCCAGCAATGCAAAAGTAATTCCAAGTTCCTCAATGTACTCTCAATCAGCCACATCAACAACCAGTCACTCTTCCAAACTACACTCTCGTTAGTCTCCAACTCACACGCATAAAAAAAAGAACACGTCGTTATTAAAAAATTCCCCTCCCTCCGACAACGCGCATTAAATTCAAACGCCCCTTCAGCCCCCCCCCCCCCCCCCTCCTCGAGCCACCGAAAGTCCAAGAAACCCAAAATAATAAATTCATAAAATAATTCTTGCAAAGCCCCGCCCCCTCAACGCCACCGAATCGCAGCCGATTAATTAACCTTTCGACGTTTCGCGGTACGCAGTGCCGCAGGCTTCGCAAGAGGGAACGAGGGCTCGGTAGTGAGATTTTAGCGGAGAGAGAATTGGAGGAATACGACGAGGGTACGAATTAAATTGCAGCTGGCGGGTCCGCGGTCGATTACTTATTCCACCCGCGTCACTCGTAACTCTAATCCGGATTAAACGATCGATCGCGGCAGATTAGTGCGTAAAAAGCGGCGGCGCGTGTCGCGACCGAACGAAGTAGCTTCTCGCAGAGGCCTGGCAGGTAGATAACCGGACTACGGATAACCGAGCCGCCCCGAATCGTCGCGTCGCCTCCCCGCCTGCTCCTCTTTTTGTCCTCTTTGGCACGGATGCGATATTAAAATTGGCGGGGCCCACGGGCAATCGGATCCACGGTCGTAAATTTATTAAGACGTGACAGCGCATAATAACCACGCGCGGGGGGGGGGGGCAGTGGAGCGGAGCCGGGGAAGGGAAGAAGAATTCGGTGGCTTTCCATGAATGCTTCGACGAGATACACGCCGTCCACCCCTCCTCAATTTTCGTGCTCGCCTCTCTTCCCGCTAGTATATCGCGGCTCGAAAGGACTATTAGGATATCAGGGATATGTAGTTGTAAATTTCCGTTGGGGGCGCTGGGAACGATAAGAGAGGCTTGAATATTTATTCAAATTCGGACAAGTTTGCTTCCCTCGAAGAATCCTTCCTTTTTGTTAATATTATTCGCGGGGTACTCTGGTATTCTGTTTAGAAGCCAGCTGGACTGCTCGTGGTACGTTGTTTTGGTCATACGGAGCATGTGATCTGTTTCGATTTCGAAGCTCTCGGCGAGGGGAGCTTGAATTATAATCTATTGTCCGGGATGTATGCTTGGGACATATTAATTCTTTCAGGGGGTTCTTCCTTTGTACCACTTGTAATACAAAATGCCCACTTGGTGCAGTCGACTTTATTCAGAATTTTGGGAAAATTCAGTGAGCAAGCAGAATGTTTCGTGGTGTCACAGATCGTTGCTTCCTCCGATGGAAAATATACCATGCAATTAGGCACTTAGATTCTAACGTTAGAGGAGCCGGTTCCATCTATCGGAACATTCACCCTCGTCCCCAAAATTCCCCGCCATGCCGCAGGGGAGCAGGGACCTTCTCGCCGCCGTGAAATTGAACAAGATAGCTCGTGTAATCAGCTGAAGCCAGGTATTCGAGAGGAGCATCTTCGATTGATAGACTGCGCGGGGCTGCTCGCTCGAATAAATTCAGCCGTCGCATAGTTTATTGATTGAAACGCCGGTGCCGTTACCCGCGTCGAGTTTAATTGAGATGATAGGGACGACGCACTTACCGACGCCCTGGATAAGATAAATGAGGAGACCTGACGATTTCCTGTCGAATTATTTCCACCCCGTTCAGGAAACAGGCTGGATGTCGAAGGGGAATCAGGAAACTAGACGGGACGAGGCGTACGAGCTGGATACCTCGTCAATATCCTCGTCACTTCTGACCGCGTATTAATCCAGCCCGCGCGACGACGCGACGTGGAAATTTTACCGATGCCACCGACGCTTCCCTGTGTCAATTAGAAGGTTTATTTATACCATCCTGCGAGTCCGTTGTCCCCAGCCGAATATAAATTGAAGGCGCGAAGTTTCGCGATAGCGGTTCTTAATTATTGCTAGACGGCGGGGATTCGCCGCTCCGATTCACCCCCCCTGGCATGATCGAGCAATTAGACTGCGATCCCGGACGGCCGGCAATAAATAACGGCGGTCTGGTGGTTGCTGGCTCCCGAGGCAGCATTTCAATCGAAAGTTTCGCGTCACGACGCGCTCCTCGGCTATCAGATACTTCATAAATCGTGGCGGCGCGGCGCGGCGCGGCTGCAACGCCAAGATCGAACGAACTCTTATTCTCATGCTAAACAAAGTAATCATACGAGCCATTCGTCAAGCGCGAACAACAGCACCCGTCGAATTCCAAAAACAGCAGGCCACCGCATTGGCCGGAATTCAACTCGGCAAGCATCCAACCGAAGAAGTGAGATTCTAATGAGGCTGAGAGGGGAGTGGGGAGTGGGCGAAACACGCCGAAGAAGAAGATCGGGGGTGGATTCCGGTTCCGTGAGAGGTGTACACGTTAATGGAGAGTGCAAGGAATTCCTCGTACACGAAGGAATTCCTTTTCTTTGGGTAATTAGAGGGAGTTGATTGACTCGTGTGTGATGACCCTTTCGGGGGACAGTTCAGGGTTGAAGAGGAAGGGATGGTACTCGCTTTATCTGGGATTAAACGCGCGTTTTATATTATTGCCTTTAATCAAACACAACGCGATGAGCTGGGAAAATTCATTCTACGATTCACATTTCATTTTCTCATGTGGAAAAAAAATTGATGAAATTACCAAATAAAATTTCGGCAGCTGGGAAGGTCTTATTGTATTATACATAACTTATAAAAATCAAATTAATCGGGTGAACATTCGACAAACATCACGTGTTTAAAGAAATGCACCGAAAATTCGAATAAACTTCAAACCTCATTTTTTACAACAAATTAGAAAATTCAGTAAAAATTGTGGGTAGTATTAAAATCTACGTTCCTTTATTAGTATTTTAAGGTATAATAAGCTACGAGTTTTAGACTTCAGTTTTCACACTTTTGTCCATTAATTTGAACACTTGCATTAATTATGACGACACGACAAAGTATTTCAAAAGGGAGCTGTTACAGAGAACATGTTCCAATTGTCGTATAAGGGGCTAGACTAGTGTGACGGCTCCAAAAATTCGAAATTTTTTTTGCATTTTCATACAGATTCACATGTTAAAAACACGATCCTAGAAGGTTTTAAGCGAACTCGTGATTAGCTGTAAGTATGAAATATTTCTGTTTTTGTACTCTAAAATAGTATTTCAAACTTTCATTGAGTTTTTTTCGAAATTAGTTTTCTTAATTGACTGCCATAATAACTCAAAAAATAGTGAACCGATTTAGTTCAAACTTGGCAGATATGTTCAGCAAACGTGTCATTCTAGCCCCTGCCACGATTTTTCTGATATAGTCAAAATTGCAAATTTTCAATTTAAAAACAAGAAATTTTTATACAAAAAAATGAATCTTTTTGTTTCGAGAGCCGCCATTTTATTATTTTACAATTATTTTACAATTTTTTTTATACTTTCTGGTACGGGATATAGCCACATACATACAGATTGAGAAAATATTTGTTTTTTTTTGTTTCAGACCACCACAAGAGCTTATATCATGGCAGCCATGGAAACAAAATATTTTAAGACGCTCCAACAAATTTACGATAACTTTAAAAATATACACTATTTGTACTTCAAAAAAATTTAGTATACTCAGGAAATATCAGTTAATAAAACTCTATAAAATCAAGCTGATAAGTTCAATGGTCTTTCTTTAAAAAAATTTCAAAGTTTGCCGTAATATACAGCGGTCACACTAGCCTAGCCCCATAATTACCCTCGCAATGTTCGCTGTAATAATAAAGTACTTTTCAGGGCCACATCCATCGAGGTTGCAACGTCTAAATAGACACAGTAACGCAGTGAATACGAAGCGAAAGAAAGTATCAAGGTAAACGTTGATACATCCGTCAACTTGTCACGCCTCGTTTCACGTAATTCCCCGATTGATTCTCACCTGCCCTGCAATCTCCCCGAAAAGCCAAGCAAGTTTGATCTAACTTCCACTTCGCCGCCAAAGTTCAGGAGGGGAGCCCCGTGGGATTCGAGGCGACTTCCCTGTACACGAGTCCGGGATTAATATGGATCGTCTGACGCGCGGACAGGAAAAATAACTTAGACCCCCGCGACTCGCGTCGACATCAGTGTCGGGATCCTCCCCCGATTATTAAAGCTGACCGTGTATGTATGCGCATAGTGGCAGAGGGGTAGACACGGTCGTTTCATTAGATTCTAGCTGTCCGACGGCGTCGTCGCGTCCTTCGTTACGTCCTGTTGCAAAACTCTTGGTTAGAAGGAAATTATTGGCGGCTGGATGCATCGATTGTTCGGCATCCTCGTATCCTGCCGGAAGGAAACGCGGAACCGCGTTATATGTAAGCCGGGCGGTGTAGGATCCACGAGGGAATTTCGTCCTTTCCGCTCGAGCCCCCTCGTGAATTTTAAGCCACATAATCCAGGGCACGTCGTAATACTCTTTCGCGGCCATCAAAATCCCTTTAAACTAGACAAGCGGTGGCCGTGCAAAGTCGTGTGGGAAGACGTCTAATCTTCGATGTTGCCGCGAGAAAAGTGTTGTATACAAGGAATACAAAATCCCCGTGGTCTCCTTTCTTCGCTTATCCCGTTTCCTTTTGGTCCTTCCACGTTTCCCCCGTGTCCTCAATTTTTCTATAGAATCTCCATTCCTTTTTGGGGTCATTTGATGTTCCTCTTCGATTGTATGTTACAAGTACAATAATTAATCCTACACTTATTTCATGGCATCTCCTAATCGTGAAACTTTCCCGTTCACTGATTCAGCTTCTTCTCTTATCCCTATCACGTATTCAATTCCCCTCTCCTCCCCCTCGATCACCCTTCTCCCCTTCAATCTACCCTCCCCCCCCCCCACCCCCTCCCGTGCCCCTTTCCTTCAATTTCCACCTACCAATATTCAGTCATCTCCAACAACCTGTCTTCCCCTTGAGCTCATCTTCCTCTATCCCGTGTTCCTCCGCCGCAAACTTCGCTTCGCAACTTCCTCTCCCCGGGCTCGATCTCTCGATCCAGCGGTTCATCTTCTTCCCAACCCCGCCGCGACGCCCCTTTCCGATCCACACACCCTCCACTGTCCCGGCCCCTTTCTTTTCCATCTTCTGCCCGCATTCGACTCGCCCCCTGCCTCGACGCGTCGCGACCGAGGTGCTCCTCAGAAATACATTGAGAAAAAAAAAAAGAAGAGAAACCCGTGGGAGCGAGAACGTGGCAGTATTTTCGGCGAACACCTTGGCGGAGACAGCGACGCTGGTCCTTCCATTCTCGTGTTTCCAGCGTGTCCCTTCGCTGATCGATTCGTCGGCGTCTCCTTTGTGCTCGTCGATACCTGGGCCGCCGTGTTTCGCGACCCATGACGGCCGCTCGCGTCTGCGATCCCATTGCAGGATCGTTCGAACGGTCGTTCCATCCCTTGTGCACATAGTGCAACTGGGACGGTCTGTCTGTGAATTCCACCCCCCACTGTTCAGTTCAGAATCTATATAGCGGAGAGTCTGACTTCGCTGTCGAGGTTATACTACGACTCTGCCTCTGAAATTAATCGTGAATGGCACGTAAGACTTCCTGGTGTTGATCCACCCCTCACAATTAAGACAGCATATAAACCTAAAAAAATATGCATCTCTTGAATTCGAGGGGGAAAAAATGGTCCCGGAGCGCTGGTACACTCTCGCCCTAAATCTCCGTTGGGTTGCAAGCCGGAGCCAGTGCCCCACGAACGCCTGCATTCCCAGGACCAAGAAGGCATTAAAATCCAGTGAGAGCGAGAAAAGAAGCATCCCGTCCACTATTTACACCAGCCCCGTCCATTCACCGTGAAGCCTGACGGGAGGCTCGCGAGACATCGCCGGCTACCCTCGAGCCCGTGCATCATCCGAAGATACAGGGAGGAGATCCTCCGCGGGGTACACCTGTGCCAACTCGCCACTTGGCAGCCACTGCCAGCCACCCCTCCCCCCTGCGCCTCTACCCGCTGGAAAAAGGAGCAGGCCGAGAGAAGGGCCAAGCCGTGCTCCGGACCCCATTCACCGAATGAATGGGCGCATTGTTACCTGGACGAAGGGCAGGGGGCCCGGGGAAGTGGCCCCCGCGCTCGCCGTTCCGCCGAGAATTCGAAGACGCGGTATTTATGAGCGGGCACGGCTCCATTCTTCCCGCCTCTCGGCCGGCCCGTTTCCAGCCAGTGAAAAAGCCTTAATGAAACCGACGATTGTGTAGCCGGCTCCGATTGTAATACAGTGACCCGCGGTTTCTTTTGCCCTTAAGCCCCAATTAAGACGTTTCCCAGGTCCGGGGGATTAAGCGGGGCCGCTGGAAAAGCGGATCTCCACCGCCGAGACGCCCCGGACCTCGTCCAGCACGGATACTGCACCGTGCTTCCCCCCATCGACCCGCCGCCTTGCTCGTTCCCTTCTTCATTTCGATTTTGATTTTATCCCAACGGCGCCCTTTGAGCCTGCAAGCTTCACGTCGGTGGTCAGTCGCGAGTCGCGAAACCTCGCCCCGAGATTCCCTGGACGATACTGTTATTAGGAGGCGGAGTACGGTGGAGGGCTCGTACAGGGGCTTTGCTTTTATCGCGTCAGCCGAGTTACGACGGTAATATGACATTCGAGGGCTGGTTCGCGGCGGATGATCCCGTCGTTTCGCTTGGAGGTCGTTAAGTCGATGCCGCTGATAGGACATCTGGAAATGAACTCCGTGGGCTGGGAAGTTCCTTAAACGATCATACAGCTGAATAATTCCGAAGAGGTTCGAGCTTCTTCGGCCAACTCTGGCTGCCGGACTTTTTCCATTCGCTCTTTGATCGACGAAGGGGCGGACAAAGGGCAGAACTAGTTCCGACATTGGTAATTAAGCGAGGTCTTCGAGGTGCAGTCGCATGGGACCTTTGTGACTTGACGAGTGTTTAGTTTCTACACTAGGGAGGCCCTTATTTTTCAACTTAAAAATTTGTATTGTCTGACCCTCTTAAAATCTTCTAAGTATTCGACAAAAAAATATATCTTCGTGTTTTTTATTTGTATAGTTTGATATATAAAGGTCGCTCAAGGACTTTATATTCCGCATGTACCGCAAGTTTGGCAACTGCCACTTTCTATAATTGTCACTTGTCAATTTTAATGAAACTGGGCCCATATTTATATATCAGAATCCGAAATCTTGCTTTTATCCATGTGTTTAACAACCTGGATAGAATGTATGTCAAAGTTTGCGTCTGCATTTAATTCGAGAGCTGCTGATGAGAGAAATTTAAATGTGCATTAAAGCCTTATGCCGCAACACAATACAGTCGTTATAAACCCGTTTCGGCTATGTGACGTGTGTCCACATTTTAATATTATACACTCACTTAAAAATTAATAAAATTATTTTGCCCTTATTGCAAAAATTTCTATCAATTTATACTAAAGTAATAATTTTTACGTATAATCGGTAATATATTTTAACAAAATTTTAGACAAAATTCTTTTAAACTATTTGGAAGCTTCTGAGAGGGTCAGAAGAAATTTTTAAAAACTGATTTTTTACCATACATATAAGGACCACTCTAATCGACACCTCTTGGGCATAATCTTTAAACTTTAATCCATATTGACATGGATTGTGTGATCCAGGCGCTACTGAGGCCATGGAAACTGATGCATGACTGCAGGAATGACAGATAAATGACTCTAGAATTTGTTGAGGATCTGTCGAATCCACGAGAGGAAGAAGATTCTGTGATTTGCTGATGAAGTGGACTTTTGAGAATCTTTCGAGAAAGTGTTCCATTATTAGGACGTCTAAGGTATATATAAGGTATTAAATTTTGCCAGACGTTTCGTTCAAACCAAGGGACACCCCAATCCATTTCTCAAACGAAAAAGCTCCCCGAATAATCTGCAACCCGAACGAGCGCGCAGCAGGAGAAACTCGGAGCCACCAATCGTCGCGCGAGAACGAAATATCACCTTCCCTCATTTCCCAAGCGTACGCGGAGATCGCTGGGCGTTAAAAGACTCGTTTTCACGCTCATCGCTCAAGCGGACTCGCGGAAATTCGTAGACGGTTCCGCGGGCGGCAGAAAATTCACTGCGCTCTGGGCGGTGAATATTTCTCGGGTGGGTCCGAGGAGACGGCTGAATGAATATTCCAGCTGCATTGGCGAAGGCTCCTCCGAGGAGCTACCAAGGAAACCAGCAATAAACCTGCCGACACGAAAACATGACGGTTAAGACGATTGCCTGTTCGCGATATTTAACTCAATCGGCTGGAGATAAGGGGATCCTTGAAATCCTCTGTGCCTCTTCTTGTTAGGTAACCACGAGCCCCTTATTAGAGGAAAATCGTCATAGCCTCGACCGAACTAATTGCAAGTGAGGAACCATCGCGATATTCCTCTAAACCTGTCCATCAGCGCATTCTAAAGAATAAACCCTACAAGTTCTTAATCGTAAAACTTGATCCAGCGAGAGTCGTCTAAACCCTCCACTACCAAGCGACCAATTAGCCACCCATCTTTCGATTCCATGACAATAAGTCCCTGCCCTCTGTTCCTTTGACGCAACAGTCTCGATAAAAGGTATCGTTCACGGGAATATCGTTTCCTTTGCAACGGCGAACTCATTTACTACCTACGGCTCGAGTAGGCGGCCAATTAAAGGCAAAGCTATCGGGGGCAAGGAGGAAGGAAAGCTCGACGTCGTTCCTCGAGCCCGAAACAACGCTGCCCCCCGTCCGCCATTACTCGCCGGACAGAATTTATATTCATGGAGTCTGTATTCGAAGACGGCCGTAGGAATACAAAGATCGCGAACTGGGCGAAGTTTCCCCGATTGCTTGACAATGGGGAGAAGCAGCCAGGAGGCTGGGTGGCTGGGCGGAAGGAGGGTGGGTGGGGCTGGAACAGCCATCAAGGGGAACAAGTATCCTCAAAAGAAAGCTCGCCTAGAGCAACTTTTACGTCATTTAAAGGAAATTGCCTGGTTGCTCGTCGAATCGTCCCCGATTACACCACCCTCCGCTGCATCTGCGCAAAAATGTGTCTGCTTCTGGCAGGGAGTGGGGGCTCCGCCGTTGTTTCAACGTTTCGGGCAATTGCGCGCATTAGGGGTTTAATGGATAACGTGGCCTACGACTGCGAGCTCGCGCGTTAACACTCGGCTGAATTGTCCTCCACAACCCCCGGGGAGACTCGGGCACGCGTTCAGAGCTCGAGTGCTTTCAAACGGATTCTCGGAGGATATTTCGCGGTGGAGTGAAAGAATGAAAGAATCCGCGGAGGATTCTGATGGCTCGTAGTATTACGAATCTGTATCTCTTTCTACCTGTGTCAATTTTTTCCTGAAATAAATTTTTCAAATTCACAATATTCGTATTACTACCAACACAAGAACGATCCTTCTTCTACGGAGTCTCTTCAGTCCTGGTCACTTGAACTGTGATATTACGATCAAGCCCTCGAACATGAACGCAGCTAGGAACTAAGGCACGGAGAACGCGAAACGCCAAGGCAGAGACTTTTCATCGCCATTGCAGTCACTGGCACAGCTTATAAATTAATAGCATGCAAACGAGCAGCGTGGCCTAAGTGGGCTCAATTGCCGTGAAGACGCGTCGAGGGTTCGATCACTGGCCGTCAACGGCGAATCGATGCAGCCCTTGCAACCTGTCTTCAATCTCAAATTCAGATCAGCCATTGGAATTGCAACGCGTCCGCTTTCGCTCGGCCACGGTCCGTCGAAGTCTTGGCGGTGTTCAGAGGCGAGCGGCGACGGCGGCTTCGAAGTAGCGCGCTCGTTAGCCGCAAACTTAATCACTCGTAATTAACCGAAATGACGGAGTAACGGGTTCACCTACAAGGGGAAACGAAAGAATGGAAGTGACACGATGAAACTCGTAAGCTTGTAGAATGATCCTGCGGAGATCCTTTCCGAGATCTTTCGAAGCAGTGCTCTGGAACCCAACAATATCAACGCTCAGCATCCCTTTCTCAAGTCCTCGGTGCTGTGAATTGCCCCATGCTGATCGAAGAAGTGTATTTCTTTAGAGCTGGTGAAACATCGCTTTTGATAATGTCTAAGTCTAACGTCTAACCCTTGCATTATCTCGACTGTTCCGACTCCTATTTGTAATTCAGTTTATAAAGTTCTCTCTGGATCTATTTCTCAGGATCAGTTGGTGCTTCTAAATTAGTGATAAAAGTGACCTTACTCGCATTCCCTTCCCACCCTTGAAAAAGGTAATTCCAGACCATGTCACCGCGTGTCACTGAATCCTTCAGTTCAAATCAAACAACCACCTCCGTCATTCCCAAACACATTCCCTGTTCCACAACTTAACCATCAAACCTCAGGTTACAAGCATCGCATATCTATCTTTCTACAATTTTATGCTACGCGCCAAAGGAATTACACCCTGTACACTGTACTTGCGCATGACCACGTCGATATTTTCTAGAAATCATCGGAAGTAGGGTAACGCATACAGATGTTGACCCCTATACAATGATTGACCCTCTTCCCCAAAAAGTAGAAAATATAATATAATGTTTTTTTTATATAATAAAATATATCTATATTTCGGTGGCCCAGATATTTTTGTTCGGATATATTTCCTACTTCTTGGGGAAGAGGGTCAATCATTTTATAGGGGTCAACATCTGTATTCGTTACCCTATTCAGGTATTTACAAATTCAGCAGAAATGATCAGTTGGAGAGGCCTAACCAACATGAAGTAGCATTTCTCAAACCCTCGCGCGCCGCTCAATGTGTCAAGGTGCCAATTTACAATGACTCGTCCCCCGTCGCCCCCGCGCAGCGGCCATTTGACCCAAGCGACCCACGCGAACAGCCAGAAGGCCAGTCCGCCTGTTTTTCATCCTGGGACGCGACAGAATCAGCGCTACAATTAGAAGAAGCTAGCGTAGCGAGGCCACTTCCGGCGAGCGAGAGATGGGATTGCTTCAAACGTGCCCTCCCATTGAAATCTGGATTAAACCCTTCGCGAGTCCCTTCCACCAAGGGCTGTTCCCCGTTAATTCTCCGAGCCAGCGTCACCGGGACGCTGCCGTTCCGCCTCATAACGCGCGGCCAGCAAGTGGGGCGGGATTTTTTGCTGAATATTTCACCCGGCACACGGCGCGGTTCATTTAACCCCCAACGTTCCGGGGTGACGCGCATGTAATTGGAGCGTTTGTAAGGCGTAGAAACGGAGGCAAAACGTTCCAACAATCGCCGGCAAGATTAGAGGAGTTTCGTGCTCGCGCGGTTTCCCGCCCGATCCCCGCCGCGCCGCGGCAAACGAAGCCGGGGCCCTTTGCCGTCCGATCTGTTCGCTCCATTTGTCCCCGAGGAAGAATGGCGCATCTTTCCGGGTAAAGTTTAAATACTGCCAGGTGTTTGTGCTAGGAGAAAATTCTGCGCCACGCCGGAGTGGATGTAACGTCGAGGACGGCTGGGACGAGGGTCGAGGCTGACTTCCTCGCCTTTCTCGGGGAGCAATTAACGACTCTGCCAGGGACAAAATTTCTCAGTTCTGCAAGTTCTTCTTAATCCGTTGGACGAGCAAGTTTGCAGCAATCCTTGACATTTTCGCCATCCTCCGACCTTTTTTTCCTCCTAATTATGCCTCGTTAGAAGCTGGTGTCGCGGAAGAATTCATAAAGATCGAGGACTGGGAAGATCCTCCGATCGAGTGACTCGGCGTTCCTCGTTCATTGTTGAGGTACAAAGTGACCAAGGCGAGACGAGATTCGTCTACTACCACTTCCCGTCTCGCCCAGCCAATCTCCCCGGTTTTTAAGAAGCTTCCATTCGCCGCCAGTTGCTCTGCTGATACTGCGTTCCGCCAGTCGTCGGAGTAATTGCGGCGAGCGCGAAATTCGTCTCCCCGGTTCGCGGTGACGCGCGGGAGCCTTAAGTGAACGACACTTAAAATGGCTCTTAATCCGTCCCCGTCGCGGATCGGGGCAGACGTTCGTGTGAATGAAAGGGCAGTCGTCCCACTGGTGGCGACAGTTTCTCGTGTCTGACCGTATTATAGGCTTAATTACGCTTAATCAGCCGAAACGACCAGCTAACCAGTTCATTCAAGACGCCTGGAGAGGCGTGTGCCCCGGCCTTTTTTCCACCGAAGGCGATCCAATTCCCAGCAATTACGGGATACTGTACAACCGACTGCACTTTTCCCTCCCCCCCCCCCCCGGACTCGCCGGTAATAACGGTTTAAAGTGGGATTTACTGAAGGTGTCCCGTTGAAAAGTATTGTCACCCCGTGAACGACGACCCGGACGTTTATTCCCAGAGAAAAAGCGCCCCGGCCAGCTGCCGGTCTTGCAATTAACATTGCACGCATCGAGTGTCCCAGTTTCCTGCAATTGCGCCGCGGAGGAGGAAAACTTCTTTCATCGTGGGACCGTCTTTTTTAACTCGACGCTCGATGGAAGACGCTGGTCTTAAAGCCCTCCGTGGGAGTTGAAGACGCGGCACACGTGACAACTGAAGACAGAGATCTACGGGAATGCCACAGCACGATGCCACGGACGCGAGAAAAGGGCGGGCGTCTCGATTGCCTTCTAAACACTGCGATATCAAACGTCCTGCGATAACCCAGGGTAATAAGCCGAACGCGAAGAGCTGCAGAGAATTTAGCAAGTACCTGCGTCACCATTGAAATCAAAAGCTGAAGAGGCCCCTTAAACGTGGGAAAGGATCAGGACTGACAAAGAGGATTGCCAGGTTTAATATCCGAGCGTTTTCGTTTCCAATTAGAAGGCCGAAAGCGCAGCTGACGTATATACGAGGGGAATGGATGGACACGATTTACTTTTGCCCCGGGGGAGGAGGAAAACCACCTGCAATCGGATTAACGTCGTTAGACAATCCGAGAAGCGTGCTTACCCCCCCGGGTGGACGGTGTGGTCGTTGGCTATCTAGCTTGGCAGTGGAATAACAAGCGACGAATCGACAAAGAAGCGCGAGAACGGAACCGCCCGTTGCAGCTAAGACTGCCGGGAGCTTAATTGCGCTGCAATTTAGCGGGAAAAAAACAGCGGGGCAGCGCAACAGGGGATGACGAGCGGCACGGTTCCTCGTTCTCACGAACACGTTCGCCGTTCTTTTCGCTACCATGGGGTGGATGCGAGCAATTAGAACAGACAAGACAGCGGCTCCGTCGCTCGCCAGGCTACCCCGACTGAACAGGGTGGGCGAAAGTTGTTTCAAGGCGAGCTTCATCGAAATCTGGGTTACCCGCCGAGCTGCTACCTTCCATTCGAAGAGGGAATTCAACGAACAAGCTCCAGTGGGGAACAAAACTACCCAGAGGCTTGGCAAATGCTCGCGACTTCGAGCGCTCCCTCGAGTACCGTAATCACCGATGCTCGGGGGAATTAAAGAGCGCACTTGACGTATCGCGCCTTCCTTCTCAATTAACCCGTTTGGGTGACGTTCGCTCTGAATGGCGAACGGGCTCGCTGCCGGGCGAATGCAGAGGAGTCGCGGGAACCGAGTATCTTTCGCGGGAGAGCAAAGATATCTGCCACTAACAGTCATTATTCTGCGCCCGATGGCAGAGCGGCGCGTTTTGCTGGCCGCACTCGCGAGATTTCTCCACATCGTCGATAATACGTGGCGCAGCTCGGAGCTATATGTTTAATTTCTTGCGTTCGACATCGCCTCGCCAAATGGCGCCCGTAAATTCTCGCGCAGAGCTGGTTTTACTGGTACCACACAGTAAATAACGTCGATCTGATGGCTCCGCGTTTTATTTCCCCCTTTTTTCCCGCCTGATTTTTCCCTTTTTTTTTTAACACGAGAAATATCTTGTTTTTCGAGTAAACGAGAGGCCTGCTCGAGAGCGCGTTTCTGTTTTCTGCGATTTCGAGGGCGGGTGATCGAGTTGTTTGTTGTCCGCCTGGCTGCTACCGTGATTCCCGCGCGATTATTAAACGTTCTTGTAAACAGGTCGCGCGCGGGCGGCGCGGCCACTTGAGTATCCTCGTTGGCGAAGTTCGAATATTTGTTCGAGGAGGGATGTTTTAAATTCAATCAGAAGTTCGAATCCCGCTCCGTCGAGCTTGTTCCCGCGTAATTGGTGGGCGTCTAATGATGGACGATTGAATTAAACTAATTGCTTCGACTTGGTTATACGATTACGCAGGGCATTAAGATAAGATGTTTCTCTCTGCCTTCGAACGAGGAGCCAACGAAATATTTAAAATAATTATGCCAGATAACGTTAGGTCAAATGGGTGGAATTATTCGCTACGGAAAAAGGACCGCCGCACTAAGCTCGCGGAGAATTCTCCAAGCACCAATCAGAACTTCCAAATGCCCAATTACTCAAACGTTACGCTGGAAATAACAGTGGCCGGTGCTTGCGGCCGCCACGCGCCCAGAACAATAAATTCCACGCGATGGATATCGAGCACGCAATCAAAGGATCCTCTAGTTAATCTTCGATCCGTGAGAGACCGGTCGGAAAGAACGGCCAGCCCGAAAGGGGAAAGTTGAAAGAGGCCGTTTCCGCGGCCGAAATGGAAGCGAAAGATAAGAGGGCAGAGGAAAGGGAGCACGTACGATATACAGATATAGCCGGCGAAGGGGAAGCCGCCGGACTGTCGATGGGACGGGATCGATGAGAAGCAATTACCAGATTGAATTAATTGAATTAATCGACTCTTCTGGACTGATGAACTGACCCTAGCCTGAGATCGGCCGCGGGTATTGTTGGGGTTTTCGTGGAAACTTCGCCGACCAATCGGGGCTTAAAGTCTTAAGATTCCATGGGACAAAGTGTCGATGGAACCTGCAGATCGCTGGTGTGTGTGTGCCCCCTCGCAGATTCAACTGCTCCTCCACGATGTTTAAACGACATTCCCGCGGTTACTTGTATTCATACACGCGCCTTATTCGATAGACGTGTGTCGTGTGGAATTTATGGATCGTCGTAGAGGATGATACTGGAAAGTTTTAATTGTTAATAGAGTGGCAAGTTTGCGGAATACTATAGAAATGCGGTTGAGTTGGTCCTGAATTTCAGAACTGAAGTTATTGGGGACAGTGAAGTATGAAGTATGAGAATGTTTGAGTTTAGAACGATGAGAAACTGTAATTGGGACTTGGGGATGTTAGAAAATCTTCATGTTTTTTAATATTATATTAACCCTTTCGGCCCTCTCGGGCAATGTTTGTGATCATCTATGGCACAATACGTGCCACGTATGTGCGTTATTTTATTCTTTTTTAATTAATCTGACTATATACTACTATTTTTGCTTGGCAATCATGAGAATAAGCAACGTAGTAACGTGCTGGATAAGATTTATTTTGGCAGGGTGTCTAGCCGCAGAGTCGCAATATTATAAAAGTCTCGTGTTTTACACGCGTAATTGAACAATTTTCTGAAATTTTTTTATCGTAGCCTTTCAGTTTATAGTATGATAGAACTGTTTTGCTTAAAAGTTTTTACATTATTATGTTTTTATTTATCTTATTGAGCATAGAGAAGTGCCTATGCGTTTCCGGGACGCATATGTCCCATTAGGTATTTTCATACATTGTTCTTGTTTCTTTATCACAAGCAGTAAAATGTAATAATGTTATAAATACGTTCATAATATATAATTATAATATATCTATATATAATAAAAATACAATATATAATATACCCACCGAAGATCGGAAGTATTTAACCCTGTTTAAATTTTCCGGCTGACAAATGTCCCACTCAAAAGAAAAACTGCTGGGGCACATGTGTCCCAATTTTTCAAATTGACACACGACTTTCAAATTTGATCAGTACCCATCCGCCACTTAGTACAATCGATTTCTGCAAGAAAATATAGTAAAATCCGGATAGAAAATTGTCGGGTCGAAAGGGTTAAAGCTGAATAATGGAGTGGCAAGAACATCTTTGCCGTAAGACTATTACCATCGCGATTAGAATCAATCGAATATTGAATGTATAAACTCTGAATCAGACACTATCTCCAAACCTCCCAGTTTGAATTACCCAAATACGGATAAAACCATTGCAAAATGTCTTGACAAGACTTAAGAGTGAACTCTGCACGGAGTTGAAACTGGTTCCGCCGAATCAGAACGAATATCTCTGTCCAAACGAATGCACCGTGGCAATCTAATCCCCTAACTTGGCCAGCGGCTTTTAATACAATCTTCCAAACAGTATTCCGTCGGTGGGAATCGATTTAGGGAGCCTCGTTCCCCACTGGAACCGCCAGCGAGCGCGCGACCCCTTTTCCTAGGCAGACACTCGCGGTAATATTTGGTAAGTTTACAATTCCTTTCGCGACAACTTCCGCAGAGGCGAGAGTTTCACCTCGTTCAATAATACTCTAGGAAAATTAGCCCCGGCTGGCTGTCGGGAGCGTAAGCAGAAATTCGTCGAAGTCGGGCTCACGTTCCTTCGAGATCCAACGTTATCCGGCAAGTTTTCCGCGCCCGAGCCCGCCCGGGAATGCCGACGAGGTGCAAAACAGAATTTTTCATGCGCAATTACGAACTTTCCCGTTCAACGATAGATTCCGCGGCAGCGGGGGCGTCTTGTATAAATCTTTAACAACCATCTTGGTCGCGTTAGCCTCCGCTAACTTCTCCGCGCGTTTCGCGAAGAATTCACGCGGAGGAAACTTCTCGGCGAATGAAATAATTCCTGTGTGGATCGAGGGGATCGCGCACGTACCGTGTCAGACGTGACGAGCTGGGGCTCGTGTGCTCCTACTTTCAAATTCTATCCTTTATGCGCCAGATAAGGCTCGATTCGAAAGAATACGAGACGCGGCTGGCGCGATAGAGAATTGTCAGAAATTTATTCGACTTCTGCTGTAGTGTGGGTATTAAGGGGACTATAAGGCAGTCGTTTTCAGCGAAAGAAACACTTTGTTTTTAATGTATATTTGCAGCAAAACGAAAGCAAATCCAGAGGTGTCATTTTACCCAATGCTTATTATTATCATAGAGATTGCAAAAAAAATTGGAATGAAATATACATGTGGTTTAGAAATGGCCGTGCTGACTGGTGTTCGTTTTAACGCTCTTCTGTAGTTTGGCCGTAATATTGGTCTTAGAAACTGACGTAATCCAATTTCGAGGTGTTTGTTACATCCGTAGTTTCCCGCGAAACCAATAGAAACTAAAATTGAAACGAAATTATAAGATTGGTGGCCAAAATACGGAGGTTATTTCAAGAAAAATTCGGTCTTGTTTGTGAGCTACTAAAAATCCGCGGCTTTTTAATTTTTTTGTGAAAATCTCGAATTTGTGCGGACCATATCAGAGGTTTCGCGGGAAATGGCACATGTTTTACACATCCTGTAATTTTTTCGCAATCACTGCAGAACGGCAGAAAAAACACCTACATATATCTATATATATATTACCAAAAAAATTGTTTACAGTTTATAGTATTAATAAACAATAACCCAAAAATACCAGACACAGTTTTAATTCACCTCCTTGTAATTATTCCCCCAAAAAGTACTTGATTTTCGAGTGATTCAACTGCCTGTTTTTGGGACAAAAACATTACAAAATTGGGGAATTTTTTTTAAGAAACTAGCGATTCGATTCCTCTGAAATTTGGACCATGTTTTTATGCGTCTTTGAAGACGTTGCAGTTTTTGTTTTATTAAATTATAATAATAAATATAGGAGTTATGCTATAAAACACTACTCACAAACAGTTAACTTAGCAGTGTCGTTGCAAAGCAGTCCTTCTGTGTTTCCAACTTACCTGAAACAGAAAAGCACATATCGTTAGGATACCATTGGAAAATAATAAGAAGAAGAAACTTCACAAGTATGTAGGAGAAGAACAGATTTTATTCGTGCAATAGATTGGTCAAAGAATTCAGTGTTAATTAATGTGTCAATTCAATGAATATATACACGCATAATTTTCAGATTTCCACGCAACATTGATTCGTGAATAATCATTAATTTTATTAATCTTTCATCTGCTGCACATTCTAGAGCAGTGATTCCCAACTAGTGGATCGCGAAATGTTTTCTGGAGGGTCACCACAATTTTTTTTAGTTCTTTTTTTAATATTATTACGTTAGAATTATAATCTGAAATACCTATTTTTAATGTGTTTTCTTTACCTTATTAAATTTACCTTACTTTATGGGGGGGAGGGGGGGGGGGGGGGTCGCAGGTAATTTGAATATTATAAAATGGGGTCGCGACAAATAAAAGGTTGGGAGATACTGATCTAGAGTGATGCACATCTTTCATGCAAGGTAACTTGGAACAGTTCACTTTAGGGTAAACCAACCAGTGAATGACCGAATTGTTGAATTTACGGACCTTTGAGATTAATACTTGAATATATTTATGTATAACAACAAAACAACTGTTGAAATTGCATTTAATTTTATGTTTCTTAAAATTTCTATAAAAATAATTACATACTCTTATCTTAATTAAAAAAAAAAAACGATTATAATGTTTGCTTAATACGCGTAACTAAAAATATGGGATATTAAAAGTGCAACTACACTCCATTTATAAACGTATAATATTTTTAAATTTATAATTGACATTTCTTTGCGTAATGGTCATTCACTGGTATGCGGTCAATTACTGGTTAGTTTACCGACAAAACATTGACCGACAACTATCGAACGATTCGTGTCAGAGTGGCGCGGCAATAGATTTGAACGAATGCCGAGCGCCCAGGCGCCAGGCATTGGCTGGTCGTCGACAATGCGGGCCAATCAGCGCGCCAAGCTGGCTTACTACCGTGTCACACCAAATTTTAAACGCGCTAGCGTAAATACAATTTAGTGCTATTTACCGCAGCCTTGTATAGTTTGTATTTGTAATTGAGTACAAGGTAAGTGTAATCAAGTCTAATTAGAACAAGTTAAATGTAATTAGAATAAAATAAATGTAATCAACTGTGATTAAGAATAAACTAAACGTGACTAATTGTAATTGAAATAATCTAAATGTAGTCGTCAACTGCAATTAGACTCCGTTAAGATAATCTAAAAAAGAGATTAAATGAAAAGATGTAGGCAATTTAGACTCAATGGAGAACCTCCTTACTACATTCTAAATTCCCAAGCATCCTACCCGAACAAACTCCAGGTGCCATTATAATAAGTCGTCAATCCCGCTTAACAACGTCCACGTAACGAGCCAAGCAATCATCCCCAACAGAATCCAAGAAACAGGCCAGATTCCAGCGAGCCGCGCGCAGGTGTCCGCGTCGTTAAACAGGCTCGTTTCAAGTCGAGAGGGAAAAGTGTGCCGGTTTTTACGGTTCCTATTACGTCGCGAAAGAAACGTAACAACGCGCTCGGCTCCGCCGCGCGGGCCCGACGCCCGGGAACTTTCCGAATAAGATATTACAGTCGGCGACAAGTTATTAATTGAAAACTTTGATTCGGTTAGTTATCGAGCTGCTTGTGCCCCACCCGCCCGGCCCTCCCCTATTAGCATAATCCCCGCGAGTTTCCACACTTCACGGCGTTCTCCGACGATGGAAAAGTTTCCGCTCGCCCGGCGTACACACGGCTGACGGGTATAAATTAAAAGCCTATCAGGGGAAACAATAATTCATAAAGAACGGGCGATTGCCCTCGACGCGACGTACCGCGCCGCACAACCCCCCGTGACCGAGCATCAGCCCCCATCTCTCCCAGCTCCCCCCCCCCCCCCCCCCCAACCCCCGCCCCTCCACCGCTTTCGTTCGTCGCGACCAGCGACACTTCCGTGACAACGTAATCCCCTGAAATCCGGTTTTCCCCCGGCGAAGAAGAATGATTTCCATAAACCTTTTAGCGAAAACGAGGAAACAGAATTAGCCGAGTTTCGAGGGCGGGCGCAAACGGCGCCGCGGCGGGGTTGAAACCTTATCACGGAAAAATGTATCAATCCACGGTCTTCTGTTTCCATCGCTGCTGTCGGTTGTGGCTTTCAGAATGTTTTAAGGGGTCATACCTAGTCATACGCGAATGCTTGTGAATTTTTTTTGAGAAAGCGGAAGCATATATTTTAACAGAACTTCATGCACTTGAAAGAGCAACATTTAAAGAACATTTGGTAATTTTTTTGTAGAAAAATACCTAGGTTTGTAGTGAAAATACAACGACATCCAAGAAGCCTTTTTTAAAACGGTGAGCAAGATATCTGAAAAAGTACTGCACCAATCTTTCTGAAATTTTGTGGGCTTATTTTTTATATAAGAATCTACTGAATGAGGGAAGGATTTTATTTTCAATGCATAGTTTCGATTATATCAACGAAGAATGGCTTCGTGGTTATCACTGATGACAGTTTTTCATTGATAAAATCGAAACTATACGATGGAAAAAAATCCCTTCGTCATTCGGTAGATATTTATATATGAAATAGGCCCACAAAATTTCAGAAAGATTGGTGTAGTAGTTTTTTAAATATCTTGCTCACCGTTTTTAAAAAGGCTGCTTGGATGTCGTTGTGTTTTTATTATAAAAGTAAATATTTTTCTATAAAAAAATTACTAAATGTTCTTTAAATGTTGTTCTTTTATGTGCAAAAAGTTTTGTAAAAATACATGCTTCCGATTTTTCAAAAAAAAATTACAAACATTTGCCTCTTTTCGGTCCCCTTTCGCTCCTGATTAAGTATAACCCCTTAATCTTCTTTTTTGTTTGATTTGTGTTGCGTTGCGTACCTAAAATAAGTGTGTTCGACCATCGCGCGAAAATGGTAAAATTTGCACGAGAGGATCTCCCAATCAATTAATTAATTTGATCAAGAGTTTCTAGGGAAACGTGCATCGGAAACTGTTCAAGAAGGGAATAATTATATTCAGCGTAAAGCCATTTTCTCGTTCACAGAGGAACATTTTTTCGTGGCTGCCGTGTGTGAGTTTCCATTAAGACTGGCTAATAATATGCATATTATTACATGCAAAAATATTCGCGCGGAATTTCCACGCGTCGGAGAAGCCGTTAAACAGCGGGACTGCTAAATGTCCATCGCTGCGATTCAATAGCGCAGCGCTAATAAATTACAGGGTAATTCGTGAATAATCGCTTATTTCGCGCGAACATTTTCAGGGCGCGGACAGTACGCGCTCTGTTGCCACGCATTTAATTTGCATAATTCAGTTACGGCCCACGGAACACGACCCTTTTGCAAATATTCGCCTACACCCCATTGTGATTTCGATCGTCACTCTTCGCCCTTTTTCGCCTCCCCCATAACTCCTTCTTTTTGAGTTTCAAATGGACGCGAATAAAATATAACTTCGCACTTCCCGAAGTTCGGTTTAAGAATGCTCTTCAATCGATTTCATGGCAAATTAATTCGGCTTAGCTTCTGAATGTCGCGGAGAGTATCGCGATGTTGGAGGACTCATTAATCTACCCTTTCATATTATGACCGTTAAACCCGAGGGCCTTAATTAGTCGGCGATCAACGTGGCATTAAAACGATTTTTCCCCGGTATCGGGCTTCTGGTCATGTATAACTAACTGGTGAACGCGAGGTTGTTCCGCGGTGCCCTGGGGAACGCAAATAGCAACGACGCATGCAGTCAATTATATCAACACTGGTATCACAAGTACTCTTTTGTTTGATATCAGCAAATGGATGGGCTTCCTGCGTGGTAGTCGGTGGAAAAAGCAATACCGCAAGTGCCCCGTCAATTACGTCCAATTTCACGTTCTATTTCTCTCTATAACACGAGCAATTAACACTCCATGACTCGCGTCGTATTGATCTGCTCCATTTATTACTGCAACATCGTCAAGCACTATAAAACGGAACTTTTCCATAAAGCCAACAGGGGACGACGGTGTACACGAAGAATGGCAATAATAAGCTTCAACCGCACCCACCGGATGTTTAAAATTCAGCCACCGTCACTTGATCCACAAGTCAAGATACAATTTTTAGGCTACCACCCGAATGTTTTGAATAAACATAACGACGAGCTCCACCAATAAATGGACCACCATATCCCCATTAACAACCGCGAAAAGGCTGCGAAGGAGCATGCGAAATCAGGTACAAACGAACACACAGGGGAGTGATCGTAATCCCCGAATGATTCATTCCGCCTCCACCGTCCCAACAGCGACGCGATTTACACGATTGCCATTATTTTCCACGACACTTTGCACGTTTCCGCGTCGCGGCATTGGTATCCAAAGATCGATCTCGTTAAATGGCCACCTGGCAAAACAGGCTGCGGGGTCCTGAAAGGACTTCTGAGAACTCGGCTTACTTATAATTTTGCTTTACCTTTTATCCTACATTTCTGCCGTGTTAATTCGAAAAGACGTAGGTACCTGGTCAAAAGGTGGTTCTGAGATAAATGACTTTTATTATTCTGTGCTATGCCATCGGTATGTTATATAAATCGGATTAGGTTAAATATTAAATCTGGATAAAAAGGTATTTAAATATTTCCGATAAACCCGTAAAATATTTCGTAAACTCCAAAAGAAACTTTGGGAGATACTATTGTAGAGATAACTATTATATCTTCAGTTTTAATTCAGATATAGTTTTCTTATTTAACGTACATAGAGATAAACTATTTCTGTGCTACCTGGCAGCAATAACTCAATTTAAGCGAAAGTTGCAGATACGCCCTTTCGACTTAACACGGCAGATTTATTTTCCTCTGGTGGGTGCTAGAAATTCCATTAACTCGAAGCCAACAAAATTGAAACCCGCGTGTCTCAAGCGACCCCCCCCACCCCCCCCCCCCACCCCCACCCCCACCCCACAGCAGTCGTAGTCATAATCAGCTGAAGTCGTGGCGGAATTAACGGCTCCGCGGCGGGGGTGTTGTGGGAGGAATTAGCCGGTTCCTCTGGGAGAAAAATCGGTTCGCCCGGGTCGGCGGAGATTTATCGAAGCGATCGGGCAATCAGTCGATAAGGACGCGCCGACCAAGCAGACAGATAACGCCACGCGAGCTGGATGTTTGCTCTAACCGAATTATGCAGATTGCAGGTCGGCTGAAATTAGCGTGCACGCCGGCCACGATAATGTTAGCGTGTCGCGTGTTACCGCCGGCTTAACGGCCACCAAGATCGCTCGCAGGGCTACACACCGTTCCCCGTATAACGAGATGATTTTCATATTTTACGGCCAATTCGCCTGGCTAATGTCCTTAGTTCGAATTAGCGGAACGACGGGCAACGGACCGCTGTAATTTCGTAGGATCGTCTGTTTACCGCTCTGTTACGCGGCCGCTTTCAGAGATCGATCGAGCCCCTCGTTTCTCGCATATCGATGGGCTTTATATTAATCAGCTGGCGCGAGGGAAAAAAGATCGAAGGGCAGGGAAAATTTGTTGTCAAGGATATAGGTATTTTCGGTATTCTTCTGTATTCTCCAGGGATTCAATTAACACTTTATGGCAGTGTACACTGCTGGCAGAAATTAGAGGATCACTGTGATTTTCTGAAATTTTTGGTCATTTTCAAATGTCTGTATTTCCGCGAAAAAGTGGACGCAAAAAATATTTGAAAAAAGAATTTTAACGCTTCAAGTTTCTAGTTTTGATTCGAGGACTCAATTTTTTCATCCATTGTGATACTGTTTCATCAAGATGATAGCGTAGAAAACGAAGTTTCAGAAATTTCTCTCTAATTTGAACGTATGTACGAGCGAAAAAAAATTTTCAAGTAAATCCAATGGAGGGCTTTTGTAGAGCAAACGTTTCTCCTTAATTTCGTTTCTTTTTATTTTGTTGTAAGATTTTTATTCAACGAAAAAAGTACTTTTCATTTTGAAAGCCTAGAACTTGCGAACGCAGGATTGGGGAAAAAGTTTCGCGTGAGTTGTGGAAAGTTAAGAAATTTTTCTTTCAAAGCCCTTAGTTACAAATTTAATGACATTTTTTTTCATCGTATACAATCCATTTTAAAATGACACTAAAAATTGCATATTCTCCATTTTTTACAAAACATGATTCCACTTCAAAGAAAATTATGGAATCATTGAAGTGTCCACGTATTTCTTTCGATTTAAAATTAGACAGAAATTTCTAAAACTTCGTTGTCAACGCTTCATCTTGATGAAACAGTATCATAATGGATGAAAAAAAATTGAGTCCTTAATTTAAAAACTAGAAACTTCAAGCGTTAAAACGCTTTTTAACATATTTTTGTGACCATTTTTGGCGGAGATACAGACATTTGTAAATGTAAAAAATTTTCGAAAAATGATAGAAATCTTTTAATTTTGGCCAGCAGTGTAGAACTAAGTATAGAAACTGTAGAGTTTCTTTGATAAATTTTGGTCCCCCACTTTTGTTTTATTCACCAGAAGGTTGCCATGGGTATATTGTTTTATTATTAGCCGGGAAAGAACTAAAAGCAGAATGAAAGGAATACCGATCGCGAAATCATTTTAAGCAACGAGCCACGTTCACGAAACGCTTCTTATGTTCCATGCATGGGAGTAACGAACGTTGTCCGATATAATTACGCGGGGACCGGACGAACACGAAAAGATAAATCGCCGTCCATTGTGCGACAACGGCGTTAATCGCCGCGCGTATCCGGCCAATTTGCGTAAAATTTGTCAAGTGTGGACACGCTGTTAAATATTTGCAGGGCGCTCGAACGTCTACCGATAACGGGTTTACGAAACACTCCCGACGGCGGAAAGCAGAGCGAGCGATTATTTTTATTCGAGACGAAAATCCAACGGCGATTTAAAGTGGGAGGGCCAAGTTCGTGGATTTAAATGAAACGCACTATCGCGAGCAATAAATTCCATGCTGCCACGGTGAAGCTCTTCAACGACGTCTGAATTAAACAAACGGCAAAGCGCTACCAGCTCTCCAAGCATATTTTCAGAGCCCTCGATCGCACAGTCGACAAATTTCACGACGCGAATGGGGTAGGAGAAATTAATCCAGCTCCACGATTTACGCTGCACGAAACACCGCGGAGCAACTGAACGAGGTTCAATTACGCCCACGACTTTTCACTTCTGCCAACTGAAACGCGTGATACCGTAACAACAATCCCCTTGATCACCTAACAACATGCTACCAAATAGCGAATAGGTAAATCCGGGGGTGGTGGTACAACGGGGAATTGGTACATGCTATATTTTAGACTCGATAGGTAAAAATAAGTTATTAAAACTGATTTAAAAAAATAGAAATGCACTAAAAAGTAAAAAACAATTTTTTTCCCTTATTGAATCTACGACTCTCATTTTTTTTAAGTCGGTGCCAGATTTATACAGTGCAAATGATGAGGCGTTAGCTTAAAAAATATGAGAGTCGTATTTTAAATAAGGGAGAAAAATAATTTTTTCACTTTTTAGTGCATTTTTATTTTTTTTTTGAAGTCGAAGTTGAACATTTACTTTATCAATTAAATTTACAATATTTTGCGAGGGATTATTTATTATTATTATTTTTGTTTATTTATTTTATTTGTTCACTTTCGTATTCATTTGCTTCGCTAACCGCTAATACTTATAAGACGCTCTATTTGAAACACTATAACTCCGAACATAACCACTATTTTTGCATAGGTACAATTTTTTTTCATATCTTCTAAACATTGACAAATAAAGCCACAAAGCTGGAAGTAAATAAATTTAATGTTTTTTTTTTTTTAAAAAAAAATCTCATAGTGCGCATAATTTTTCGTCCGTCAAGCTGGGAAGGCCCATCAAATAAGAACGAAAAGTCTAATTTATACCGTAGCGAAGCGCGGTTATTTTGCTAAGTAGTTTCCAGTAAAGTGAGCAAACCACCTCGCCAACGACTTTCAATTGTGTCATGCCGAAGAAGGGAGAAAGGGGAAGCATTTCAAAAAGAGGGTAGTGAAATGGACACGCGGTTGGTAAAGCGTGGAGCATCAAGCTCGATCCGCAACGGGTCGTAAAGCTTCCCAGCCAGCGCATCAATGCTCCGCCACCGATTTCCTTGCGCGCGGTCCCGAGGAATCGATCCGCTCGCGTTGATCGCGATAGCGGCGCCGAGATCGCGGCAATTAATTTCTTCGTGTCGCGTAGAAGCTTCTGCTCGTTATGCCGCGCGATATCTCCTAATTAGCCCATTGGATCAGAGCGCATTTGGGATCGGCTGGCAAGCGGAAGGACGAACTTGCAGCAGCCGCGGCCGCGCAGTATCGAATACGGATCCGGGATTTCCGGGACACGGCGTGTCTAACAAGCGTCATAACTTCGGCAAGTAACTCGGCTAATAGGCAGGGGCCCCCTGTCAAACATAATTATGCCCGGTGTAGTTAGACGGGGAATAGCGCGCGCGCCACCCAGAACCGCGGGGGGGGAAAAAAGCATATAATTAATAGAACCAGGCGCTCTCTAATCGGTGCGGAAGCGAATCGCGCTGCCGCTATAATTAATAACGGCGAATTTCCTGCTGCTAGGGGGGCAACGAAAATTTCGGCAACGATCGCGCGTGGAACTTCGTGCGATCGGTATAATGGCACGTGCAGCGCGGCTGGCTGCATTTTCACCCGCAGAGACACTCGTTTCGGACGATATACAGTACACAGATCTTTTTCTTTTTAGTATACCTAATAACTAATTGATCATTCTGAGGGAGGATGTGGATATAAATCAACGATCTCGGGATGTAGAATAATTTTACACTGGATGAGAGTTAATAATGATCGTAAGAAGGATATGTATATTGTATATTTACAATACGTAAATATGATATTTGCAGAGAAGCTGATGTAAACGATCTCCGCTGGAGTAAAATGATTGTTGCAATTGGGGTATAAATGGTATTAATTAGTTATTCGTGAAAACGAGACGCGATGTAATAACTGTGATTAAAACGAATTAATTATTTGCGAGCGTGTTTACGTTAGAACGGGGCAGGCTGAATGTTTCATTAGCGTCAAGAATTCAATCGAAAGGCAACTAAATACCAGGCGCGGGCAAGCGCGCGTAATTAATTACAATGAGAATGGAACGGTATCAACGGACTGCTCGGCGAGACGGGAAGCACCGCGGCAGAAACAGAATCCGAATTCATCAACGTCAACGAATCTTTGTCCGATCCACGACTCACCGCGATCCATCTATCCCGCGACACCCCTTTGTTCTTTAAACCCCATCCATCGAGTCCCACCGAACAATACTTATTAACGTGCTCGCGGTGATCCGACGTGAAATCATATCCGATCTCCGGGACTGCATCCTGGTACAAAGGGGGAAGAAAAATCGAGCCAACTTCCCTCACTTCTGCGCTGTATTACGAGATTGTTTTCCGCCGCGGCGGCAACGTCGAACTTTAATATACCGGGTGTGTTCCCCTATGCCGCTGAGAATCTGTTGAGAATCGATATCGAAAATATGGGTAGAACATTTGTATGTATCAAATTTTGCCATACGAATTTATGTCCTCCTCTGAAGAAACAAGAATGCATTGAAAAACTCAAAATGTAGGTATGCAAAATTTTTATACACCGCGGAGACACTCGCCAATTTGAGTAATTTTTGCTTGGAGCAATTTTCAGGATAATGAAGGTACGCCAGGTTACAGAGAGATGCATTTCTAAGTATAACGGCCACCAGAGCGCGTCTGACCATAGCCGGGCCTCTTCCCCTTGCGCTCTTAACTCCGGGAGAACCCCTCGAGTTTCGACTGTGACCCCAGAGCTTTTCAAGATGGTTTATGATTTCTTTTACTTTCTTTAGTGGCTATGAAAACGGAACAAAACGGGAAACGTGCAGGTGCGTGAAAAAGGAAATAAGACAGCTCCATTATTTATATTTACATCCCATAGATCAGTGTTTCGCAAACATTTTTAACTCGGGATCCCCTTTTATAATATTCAAATAACCTGCCCCCCCCCCCAAAAAAAGCTAAGGTAAAGGAAACACATTAAAAATAGGTACTTCAAAATATAATATTATTAATATTATTAAGTTAGAAGTATATTTTGAAATACCTATTTTTAATATGTTTTTTTTAACTTACTAAATTTACATTACCATACCTCACATTGGGAGGTCGCAGGTTATTTGAATATTATAAAAGAGAAACGTGACTCAAAAAGGGTTGGAGAACCCTGCCATAAATTAAGGGAGCTGTAAACTAGACCAGCGATATTAAGCTTGTTACACAAACCTGTAAAGATATTTTAAACCACCACTGTACGCATTATCGAATGCTATCCGACAAATAAATAATTGTAAATGCTACAATGGAAGGTAAGTTATACTCTCCACGTATTTTCGTCAAGAAATACAAGCCAGCCGCGGCAGAATGTGCGGTGTGTTTTGGAGCACACTGTGCATGACTTGCCACAGCGAGCGCGTGCTTTCCCTCGACTTTATTCAAGCCTCGCCGGCCGCGGCAAACTTTCAACGACGCAGGATGCAAGAATAACACAGGAAACAAGACAGGACACCGCCGCGGCTGAGTCTCGAGTTCGCGAGTCCTGTGGGATGACAGATAGACACGGCGGGATGGTAATCGTGGGGAAACACGGGCGCGCCACCGTCGACAGGAATCAACGGGAACTTTCCAACGCGAATCGATGAATCCCCGCGGAGCCAGAGGCAAGACGGCTTTCTAATAGTCGAACGCGAACAATGCCCATTATTCCAAGAACGTAAAACTTAACGCCTGTGTTAACCGCGTTAAAGCTGCTCTCGATCGAGTCGGCATTGTTCCCGGGGCTGCCTAACTCGTTCGACATCCCCCGCTACGAGCATGGTGACACAGCGTTGTTGCTCCAATCACGTCCTCGTAACGCCCGGATCCCGGGAACTCTAATTAGCGTCAGGTGGGTTCGAACGAAAAATTTCTTGCAAAGCTCCACGCGGGGTTGGGGGAACGGGGGTGGTTCCCGCGAGCTTGCAGGGGAGTCGCGTTTCGGCTGAATCGAAAGTGATTGCGTTGATACTTTTATTCCCCTCGCGTGAGTGGCGACTACTTTGCTTCGGGTATATGAAGCCCTTCGGAGAGGTTGATGGGTGGAAGAGTCGGCGGTGTCCCCTCGCCACCAGGTGTACGTAACCTATTTCACAACGGATGTAACCGACGTCGTTATGATAAGTCGGAATGGATCTCAGGATATCGCGCGGAGGGTCGTAATATCTTTTTAAAACCGTGCCACCCACGGCGAATCACGTTTCCTGGGGGCATTGAACCGACGATATCTAACGCTCTCTCGGGGAAGATTATACCATTGGAGAAAATAAACCTGCTGTTTGCACGATTAAAAATGTATGTGGAGTTGCTTGATAATATTAACTACTGTATTATTTAGTTTCTTAAATGGAGATATATTTAGGAATTCTGCTGGGGTAATAAATATTTATACGCGTTGTTATAATAATCCACAATTTATTATGCGACGCGTCGCGATTTTCTATTTGTGAAATATTTATCGTTTGAATGTGTGTATGATGCAATCTACGTGCAAAGGTCCGCTCGAGCGAAAAACACTTGTTGATACAATTCCCCCCACTTGCACCAATTAAACTTCTTTCTACAAATAGAATCCCGCGCAGCAGCCTGACTGCTGCAAATTAATATCACGAACGCGCGTGTTCGTCACCAGAAAATTTGCCGCCAGCATATTGATATCCAGCTGCGAACCACTGCGATCTATCACCGAAGCGGGATACTAAAAAATTCGAAGATGCTCCCTCCATAATAAAAAATTAGCAAGCAAGCCACTTGAACCACTTCGACATGTCAGATCTGCAATTACAAGTGGAATGGTGTTCGTGTAAGGGTGGATGTCCCTATTAGAGTGCCTTTATATTCAAAAAAGTTATACAAAAAAAACTGGTGTAAATAAATAAGGAAAGAATTTTTTTAATTAAGTAAAATACATTTTTAAATAATTAAAACATAGTAAAATAATTCAAAAATGCACATGAAGTTTTCAATGGATTTAACCAAATCCTTATCGAAAACAGCAAGGAACACGGACTTACTTTACAAAAGTGAATAAATTGCTAATTATCATGATTTGCACTTATATAATGTATGAATTGTATCATAAAAGCATCTAATTTTATGTGAAACTAGCAAAATGAGCACTTATGAAACGTTTTCGTATTTTTTAAAGTGAAGCCACTAATAGGGACAGAATTTTAACGCTTGTCCGTATTAAGTGCCCCTCAGTGCTCCGTCTGTACAGCTACACCTAACCTTATTTTCCTTTCTCAGAAAGAAACGGAACACTAAGGATCCTATTGAACACTGTGCAAAAACAGCTGCGTAATTCGAAGACCGTAATACGGGCAACGCACTTTTCAGTACACCGTAATAGTGACAAAACATGTATTTCTAATTCAATTAAAAAAAATATAAAATATTCACATTTTTAACCCGGAAAAATGCCTTAATAAATAAAAGAGTTCAAAACACCAATATAAATTTTCACCAAACCAAATTAAAGTAAGAGAAGTCAGTAATTAATTCATCCGTGAGCAAGTCGGCGTGAAAGCACCGTAACAGGGACATCTACCCTAGGGGTGGACGCGTACCAGGCGCGCATTACAAATCCGCGCGGCCGGTGTTGTCGCCGACTTTCAAACGGGCGCGTTTACACGGGGGGCGTGGGACCGCGAACACGGTCCGGCAGGGAGCTGCACGGGCGGGAGGGTGTCAGTCGGTTCCCCGTGGTATTAAAGATCCGAATCTTGCCGCAGTAAACTAGCGACGAGTTAAAGCGGATCGAGGTGGGATCCGGTGGATGGAATTTATCAGGCTGCCTGTTACTCGAATTTTCACCGGGCATCGATTTATCGGACGTGGAGGATCGCCACTGGACAAACCAACCGACGACGAAGGGCGACGCGGGGGCGGATGGAGAGGAGCCAGGGGTGTGGGAGGGCGGTTTTGGCCGGAGTATTCAGCCAAAGCGCAGACCGGCCGTGGTAAATCGGACGGACGGTGGCGGAGCGGCGCTTCGGGGCGAAAGGTCATAATTTCTTTTAAAACCCTGCTTCGAGCCGATAGCGGCGGGGGCCGTTCGGTCGCAAGGCACCGTGTTACGGGGATGGGGGCTTTATTTACGGAGCCGCCGCGTCAAACGTTTCGCTGGACAATGAAGAGAACACGAGGTTTATGGTGCCATTCTTTTCCCGGCGATCCTGGCGCGGCGATAAAATGCGCGGGAGGTAGCGAAGTGTTGGTTAAGGGAGAGAGGAGGAGGAGGAGGAGGGGGGGGGGCGGAAGGGGTTGCCGGATCGGATAAGCTGCTCGGAAATGAGATGGGAACGATGAAAGGAGGGCGTTCGATTCCTAACCGGCGGACGAAGACCGCGCGTGTATCGGCTCTGACAGGGGGTGGAAAACAAAAGCCGGGGGAGACACGGGGGGGGGGGGGAGGAGGCTTTCTCGAAGTTGGAGACCTACTTCCGTGCTGTCTTACTTTGTATTATTTTATAACGTGACTGATTTCTCTTTTGAAATAGGAGAACAGGTTTAGAAAGAGAGTTTGTGAAGGGTGGTTTTCTACACTTGGCTCGGTGGTTGAAGAAGATTTATACCTTCGCGATTAAATAATGTTGGTAGAGGAAGTCGAATAATAGCACACATTTGTGAGACATCTCATGTGAGATTCATGGAGGTCGTTGCTTGATACAAGCATGGGTTCCTCGTTTTTCGTTGCTTGGCTGGATGAAGAGTGGAGGGTAGTTTTCTGCTGTTCGGTCGGTGGCTGAAGAGGATTTATACCTCCGAAATTAAATAATGTTGGTAGAGGGAGTTAATGTATAGCGCACGGTCTTGAATCATCCCATGCGAAATTGATAATATAAGCATGGATCCCTCGTTTTTCAGTAGTTGGCTGGATGAAGAGTGGAGGGTGATTTTCTGCTCTTGGGTCGATGGTTAAAGAAGATTTATATCTTCGCGATTAAACAGTGCCGGTGGTCGGGGTTGGAGTATGGCACACAATTTTGAGACACCTCGCGTTAAATGAAGAAATTGATGGGGCTAGTAGGTTAATGCAAGCTGTCTGACTAAAAGCCAATCTCCTTAGAGTATTTCAGCCATGCGCCGCAGCTTCGTTTCATCGCAGACACAACTATACCCCGGCCCCTGGTTATTAATACCCGATATCCACCTGAAAATTGCATTGTTTTACGACTCGGAGCAGTCGATAAAGTTTTATCGTTACTCCTTCCTAGTCCCGTCGTCTCTTCCTTTTCGCTTTCCTTTTTTATAGAGGACCCCGGTATATACAGAAACGGATGAAGCACTCTCTGCCTCGAGATACGGCTGTGTATGCCTCGAATGGGTTATCGGATTTCTCTAGGGTTTCTCCGCGGACTCGGTTTATGGGCATCTTGAGATTATCGGTTGCTGTTTCCAGAGTACGTTTTAAGAAGCGGTTGTGGCTGTTGTTCCTCCACCGTGCCCCAAATGATTGAATACAGGGGAGCTGTTTTCTTGACGCGCTGACCGTTTCAGTTTAGTGGTCCTCTGTGCAAAACGATCTTTCCTCCAGTCTTTTCCTCCTTTCCGCCCAGAGAACTTATCACTTTCTAAACGGATGTAGGGAAGAACTTTGTTCTAGATATTTTCAGAAAACATAACTACACTCGCAATAACATCTACGATTATAATTGAGGCTATCAGAGCAATAGCGGCCTAACCCACAATTTTGGGTGGATTGACATTTCAGCCTAAACCCCCTTTTATACGGCAAAATTTTAATTCTATAGTGGCGTGAGCAATCTTTCAAAAGCATCTAACAAATGACACCACGAAGACGTGTTTTTGCAATGAGAATTTTGCTGATTTGCGTCGCGCAATACCAATTCTCAAATATTTATACGTTACTAATAATAGACTGGTTAGCAATTAGATTTTTATCAAAGTCGTACCGAAAATTGGAAATTAAAGCAACGACTTTGGAACGTTAATAATTTCATTAGCCGTGATTTCGAAACAAAAGTTTTGGGTCTACGCTACTATTGCGCTGATAGCCTTTAGGGGACTGGCAAAGCCCCTTTTGTGGCTTTGAATAAGCACACTATTTAAAATTATTTAAAGTATAAATACGTATGTGTGTGTTAGTGATCGACTGTGTTTGTATTATGTCCGACTATAAATTCTTTCTGTTCATGAGAACACAAAAATACGGCAAAATAAAATAATTCCTGAAACAACACAAAAATACCAAAAAATAATAAATAAAAACATGGAAGAAAAATGAAAAAAAAAAAACAAAAAAGAAAAGATGATACAAAAACTTTCTACGTCTACGTCGTTAGTTCTGGGTAACGCTAAAAGAAAGTTGTCTGAATTTTGGTATGTGTTCATTCGGTTAGGTCAGTAAAACTGCTATGTAGAATCAAATATTTTTACAATCCGACTACAGATTCGTAATCAGCAGTATCAAAACCCCCCAGACATACTGTATTTTTTAAATTAAAAAATTATACAAATTTTATTACCGTTCCGGACCGGCAAAACCCCTTTTGGGGCTCTGTGCAAGTCCTCTAATTCTGCACAACATATACGTATTAATATATATATATAAATTTTTGGAAACTGAAAACCACTATTTTTTTTAAAAAATCCGGTCCTCTAAAGGTTAAGTATTCCTCCCAGAACTCTATACTTGGTACTCCTTACTCGACCCTCGATACTTGCTACTTAATATCCCACCAACAATCCAATATTCCCTATTGAACTTAAAAATGCAATGCACCCTACATTTAATCTCGGCCATCCATAAGAATCTTACAAAAGTAATAATAATCTCTTCACTGTGTACATATCGAGGCGCACATATAAGCCGCTATTAACCCAATCCAAATTACGAAGCATACTCCCAATTAGAAGCATTCGACCGTTGCTCAGACGTCGGCGAACGCCTGGCAGCCGCGGGGTGTTTTACTTTCCATTCGAGAGGGCATCGCCGAGTGGTTACGTTAGTCCCGCAATGTTAACTGCACTGCACTCGAGTATTTCCCCTACACGACCTCCGTTCGCGCAGAAAACCGCCGCTCGAAAATCGCCTCACAATCGAACGCGTCCTGAAGCAAGCTCGGTAAGTGTTTCTTTCCCTATCCCGCCGTCGACTCGACTACTTTCGCTACTATATTTAACGCCAAACGAACTATTCACCGCCCTTTGCTCCTGTGTGCCCGTCGAATTGGATATCGGATTTCTATTCAGTCCTTTTTCGGTAAACGATTCCATAATCAGCGGCCCGACGCGTATCGGCTACGTGTACGGAATAAATATGTATTGCGTTTCAATAACGCGTGCAGCAGGAACACAAGTGCCGCGCCATCTACCCTGGAATTAAAGCTGGGGGGGAATTAGTGCTTTTATAATCCCGACAATCCAACGGCGACGTCGGGCTCCGGGCACAAAGGGACCGCGCCTACGATTCGACGAGGAAGACGTTTAAATGCCTCCAGTGGAATCGTTTTATCGGCGATACAGCACTTGCGCCGAGCTTCCACGAGCGCTTCCTTCGTTCTCATTTATCGACGCGAGTGAGCAACACCGTCCAGTCCATTTTGGAAATTCTGGTGCAGTCAATGTTTGTTAAGGGGTTACATATGTGTAGCCGCGGCGAAAGTGAATGATTTTAATAATTTCTTCCAGGGTTTGTATTAAAAGAAATGAAATAAAATTATCACACATGATTTATTAGACCATAAAGTGCACGAAAAAAAGGATTTACTATATTTTATGTGTTTTATTATTTATGATTTTTTAGGTTCTGTAGAACACTGCGGAAAAAATAAAAAAATTAAATATCGATGAATAGGAGAAATAAAATGATATTTTTGTAAAATAATGTTGCCACTTCGGGCTGGCGGGCCATTTTTTTTTATATTTTGTTTAATTAATTTGTTATGCACAATTATGGAGCAAAAGTTTGCAAGAAAATATCTTTCAATTGAAATGTGCCATAAATTGTTTATTTTTTTTAAATTAAAATATTTAGCCCCTCAGTCTATAATGGCAACATTATTTTACAAGAATATCATTTTATTTGTCAGTTACAATGGTGGTTAAAGGAGATATCATACTGACCATTTTTTCTACAGTGGTCTAAAGTACCCTAAAAAATCATAAATACTTTAATACAAAAATTATTGTACATAAATAATTTCGTGCACTTTATAGACTAATCACTTATATGTAATAAGTATTTTGTTTTATTTTTGCAATAAAATCCCTACAAAAATTTCCCAAAAATCATTCATTTTCGCCGCTTGCTAAACCTTTGCAACCCCTTAAACTGATTAGATACAGGATTTAGGTAAGACTCATGGGAGGCAAGACTAAGTGGCGTCTCTGAAAAGAGAAACACTGCCTATAAAAATTCCATAACTGGATACCTACCTATAATCTAGATTCCAGCTGGTTATCTCGACTTACCAAGGAAAGGATTAAGAAAAGTTTCCTAAACAACGCAGTAGAAATCAAGTGGTTTATTGAAATTCTATACGCTTTAATGAAATTCGGGCAACGATTCCGCTTGAATGCCCGGGATGCGTTTTTAACTAACTATCTAGGGGAACTGAGCGACGAGGAACGCTGCTCGAAATTCCCCATGGGCAATTATTTGGGAATTTTCTTCGGATGTGCGGCAAGTGTCGGGTGTCACAAGTTTGCAAAATAAATTACTGTTACATTCGGGGGATTCTGTCAGGTATTTTGAAAGCGACTACGGTGGGTTGAGCGCGGTAGGTATGCGCGGTATGACGAGAGTCGTACAATTATTTGAGGTTGGAGGACGACGCTGATGTATTAGGGGCGAGGTCTCCCGAGGAGACTGTCATCTACAGTAAGCCAGCAGTCGTCGACCCATTATGCATTTGAGATTATTGGACGCTGTTACCTTTCGTCTGATTTCACCTGCACTTTGCGTCCCCGTCAACGGACTCCACTCCATAATTCCTTACCGTGGAACGTACACCGCCACCGCCACGCACACTCGTGTTATCTTGCTGCAGCGAAACATTCGGCACGATAATCCATGTACGGGTGAACAATTTCGCTGGCAGCGAACCATTCGAGCAGGATTTTCGAGAATTGCTACCGCCGAGGGAAATTTAATTAAATTTGTAGGGAACTGTCTCGGAGCTTTATCATCGTGTCGAGTAGGCCAATAAGGATTCAGTTCCTTTTGTTTGGAGGAAGCATCTGCTAAATATCCTCAGGAAACACTTTGATCTATTAAACTGTAGGTAGATTAACCCTGGCTCAGCAAATATCCAGTCCATTTCGACCGATTTTAGGTCAATTATCATTCATTAGCGTCACTACTTTAGGAAAATAAAGACTTTATATCATTTAAAAAATTCTAAATCTGCGAAGAGTCACCAAAGCTGGCACCTCCGTTGCGAAATCGTCACGGTTAATGGAATCACATCGCGCCGAATCACGGGGAGATTCGCGAGTGCAAAGCGTCCTTCGGCGCGCGATAAATTCCAGAAGGGTGGACGGTTCACGAGGAAATTAGTGCCGCGTTTGCGTAGTATCGTTAAGGAAATTTAATTGCGACCAGGGAGGGGTACAAAGATAGCGGTCCGATCGATCATAAACTGCTGGTGGCGTCGCTGGTAAAATACAGTGCTAGGCCGCTATCGATAACCAAATCTAACGGCGACGAGAGTTAGGAAGCTCTGTGCCTCCTCCTCTCACGCGGCCGTTCTAACGTCGACTGGCACTTTTCTGTTACTTTGCATGCGCCGAGTCCCTTGGAAACGACCGCCCCTCCGGTCCCGGTAGATAATGGCCCGCGGTGTACACGTTACAAAGAATTTCCGGCTGAGCTTCTCTTCTATTACATGAAGCAACGTGTAATGGGGGAAATGCAAATTTAATGGATGAATTTCAGAAGGTGCACCGACCCGCCACCCGGAAGCGATACGTAAGATTCATTCGTGTATGGCTCGCGGGGGTGGCCGCCCCGATCAGCGTCCCTTGCATCGAGGAAACGAGTGATTGGGTTACGTTTTTACGACTCTGTCGTTTCCGTAACGCGATATGACGAACGATGCTTCCTGTGACTCAGAGGATATCGAGGAAGAAATCCTATGACCCAGCAATAAGCATTGTATCTCGAAAAAAAGCGCACCAAACCTTTGGAGTAAAGATTGTTAATGGCAGCCTTCGAACACAGTTCCTATCGATCCACGTGACACCCATCACTTATCAAGCAACCTAGCACACTAAGATTCGTTTAGGGGAGACCGGGGCTGGTTGTCTCAAGGGCTAGGTCGACTAATTGTTCCGGCTCTACTGCGGAAACATTCACTGTAGAAAGAAGTCACAAGTTTTTTTAACAGTTATCAGCGCTTGTCGAAAAATTGTCTACGTAGGTAAATATTTTTTCTTAAAGATTTTATTTTTTCACGCTCTGTATAGTTACAATAGAATAAATGTTAAGGGACTAATTTAAAGTTTGTTTATTAGACGTATCTATTGACATAGTATTTTTGTTTATACCTAAATAATTGAAGATTATATAGATTATTGAAGTCAAAATGATCGGTCGGGGCTGGTTGACTAATAAGGTTTAAATTCTTATTTTGTTATTCATAAAGTGATTTTTATTTTTGTTTAAAGGGTCTAGCCGGGTAAGCATGGGGAAAACGGCCCCAGCACCAGTTTTAGTATTTATGTGTAGCAAATAATTCTCTTTGCCTAAAAAACCACTGAGAGAAATTTCAGATCTCTACCCCCTTTCGTTAGGGTGATATGGGGATAATAACCTTCAACTTTACACTATGTTATAAATACATTATAATTAATGTTTAAGTTGAACAAATTTTCAGCTTATTATTCAAATATGAAAGAAAGAAATTAATATTTTATAATGAAACAACTTTTGTGACATTGTATTATTTTATTACCTCTGAGATAAGTTACTAATAACAGTTTCTTAACTGATTGTATCTACATATAGTCAACCTACCCCATACTGTAAGTCAACTAACCCCGATCATGGGGCTGGTTGACCAGCATGGAAGGTGTTAGAAAAACATAAAAATACCTTAATTGTTGTCACAATGAGCCAACATTAATAATTTAAACAGATAGCCAAATGTAAGCCCTATCAAACATACTAACCGGTTTAACCTTTAAAGGGCCGGGCTGGCCACTATAGTGGCCACCTAAGAATTTGGATACTTTGCCGGTCATTTTGGTGGTATATATGCATAAATTTTAAGTAAATAAAATTTACAATTTCAATGAAAAAATCCCGGCCCTCTAAAGGTTAATGATATTTCGCCCACGTAATTTATTAAAAATGAAAAACTGAAAACTGGCCTACCAGCCCCGGTCACCCCTACAATTATTTCCTCTTCGTCGAGCTATTTTCTACAAATTCCATCGTGACAGGGACCCTTCGTTTCCTCACAAGTGGATCAAATATACTAACCGGTTTAATGATATTTCGCCCAGGTAATTTATTAAAAATGAAAAACTGAAAACCTGGCCTACCAGCCCCGGTCTCCCCTACAATTATATCCTCTCCGTCGAGCTATTTTCTAAAAATTCCATCGTGACAGGGACGCTTCGTCTCCTTGCAAGTCGATGCCCCCTTTAAATAACAAGGCGGTCGTCCTCCATCATCCCCGCGATCCTGGCCCAGCCGCTAATAGCCTACGCTCCCCTTTAGCCCCTCTGGCAACCACACTCGCTGAATTATGTACTGGCTCAAAGGCAGGTGATAATCCGGAGCAGCGAATGCTAAAAGGCACGCCATTAAGCGTCCGTGTAACTTCTCGCCGGGGATGAAAAGGGCCGCGGCGCTGAATCGACGGCCAACCCCCCAAAACTCGATTCGAAGTTTCCCTCGGCGCGCACCCTCGGCAAAGTGTACCGACCGCCAAAGCGGCGCGCTGCTCCCCCGAATAATAAATAAACTGTTAACGCTGCCGCGTTCTTCCGACGCCGCGACGCCTCTATTTCGACGGACCGCCCGCCATCTCGCTGCATTCACTCTGCCAATCCTCGGCGCTCCTTCCTCCGGGGCGACTCGACGACGGTATTTCGTTCATATTGGAATATCAGAGGAATTCTGGTTATTCAGGCCACTCGAGCTATTTCAGATACTTTCAGCAACCTGGGTGCCCGGGGAATTATTGTGTTTGGGGTAGGTATTGGCGGTTCGTAAAATTTGATACGGTAAGGTAAGCTATTCGTAGTATCGGGGCGTTAATTGGCGGATGTACCTACCGGCAGTGTATCAATTACGCGCCCCGATAAGCCAGCTCTCCTCGAAGCACACGGACGAACGGTTTCCTAGCAGCCTGGCGATTAAAATGGCATAAAGTTCCCCGGCGGGGCTGGACGGAAGCAAGATGTCCGAGACGGATGCCTTTCCAGTCGTTTACGCTTTCGAAATATTTGCCACTCGATCCTCCAGCAGCCACCGGCCCTCCAACTGCTTTCGAAACTTTGCGCTCCGGAGGGGGCGCGGATCGTCCAGGAAGGAAGGAAGTAGCGAAAGGAGCGCGGGTCTTGGCGAAAGTTGCCGCGACGTTGACGGGCCGTCGCGAAAAACAGAGAAAAACAGGGGCGACGAAAAATCTGGACGGGGCCGTGATGGAAAGGGTAAAGTTGGAGCCCCGAGAATACCGGAGGCAGCCTGATGAGAGATAACAAACTTCATCTTTCTTCACAATGCCGCACCTAAACCACCACGCCACTGGAGCCCCGTGGATAGCTCTCTATACATCTTCCCCGTCCTGGAGTGTTCGACGGGAACCACTCTGTGATCATTTTTACTTTAAATTTACTTCGTGCCCCCTCCCCATCCCCCCCCATCTGATTCTCGTCCGTCAGACCACGCGGCAGAAAAATCTCCTCGGTTTTTCCACGCTGTCCCGAAAACTGCCGGCCATTTGCTATTTGCTTGCCCGCGTGTGCATGCTCGTGCGCTGGCTCGACTTTTCAGCGATCGCACGAGGCAACGACCTGGTCCGCCTCGGGGGAAAATAATGCCGGGATAATGTATTATAGGTGCAGTGATGAAAACGCGGGGATTTCGAAGCGATTTCTAGCTACGCATATTTCCGATTGATAATACAGCAACGGACTACACACGATAGTGAAATATTATTCAATTCCCTTTTAAGGGGACTACTTACACCAGCGGACAAAAAAGTTAGCACTTTTTCGATTTGTTCTATTATTTTTATTTTCTCGCATACATTTGGAACTGTGGTATGTTTAATATGCATATTCTGATGGAGAATTTAAAGCTGTATAAAACCCAGTTAAAGTTGAATTTATTTAACTAGCAAACAAAAGTGTTGTATGCCATTGAACGGGGTATACCTGTTTGGGGCCGTCATAGAAGTTACCACGTTTAGTAACTTTTTTGGTTGTCCTAAAAGGAAAAGGTGCCCCCATAAAATGTTAGATTTTTTTATTAATGTTCAAAAGTGGTAACTTTTTGTTGGCTTAAAAAGTGTGTTGTCTTGTTTAATGTTATGTAGGGTTTTTGTTTATTAGTTAAATAAATTCAACTGTAACTGGGTTTTATGCAGCTTTTAATTCTCTTTCAGAATATGTATATTAAGCACATACTGCAGTTTTGAGTTGATATTGAAAATGTAATAAAAGTAGGCTGTTTCAAAAAAGTGTAAATTTTTTGTCCGCTACTGTAGGTACCTACTACTTATAATACCGGTATATTTCAAGATACAATCATTTCTAGTGGAACTACTTAGAGACGGTCCTTAAATTACGTAAGGGTAATTTTGACGAATTCCCCCTCCCTCCCCCAGTACAAAAATTCGTAAGATTTGATATTCCAACCCCCTCCTAACATAATATTTTTTGCACTTAATTTTTTCAGTTATTAAAATTCTTTTAAAGGTTTGTACGATTCATTTAACTCGGTTTCAATAAATTTAAACCAAAACTACTTGTCCAGAACATTAATAATAAAATTTGTAATTATTGAAAATTAGGTTAAATAATATTACGTAAGACGCTACCTAACTCCCCCCGGTAAGAAAACAAAAGAAATTCGCGGCCCCCTCCCCTCCAAAAAGCCTTAAGTAATTTAAGGATGACCATACCTTAGGTATCTTATTTATCTTACAGTTCACAGTGCAAACTTTCTTTTCACCACAACTGTACGCCTTGAGCTGCTCATTGCACGAACCTATTTCTCCAATATTTAAGAACTATTCCAGCCCCCTACTATTACGCAGAATTTGATCAGCGTAACCGAAGTCGCACCCCCGTTGCCACCGACATAATTCTATGAGCCTGGCCGCGTAACGACGCCGTGGCAGCAGGCTACTTTCAACCACATCCTTCCGGCGGCTGATGCCAAATTACGAGCAACTTAACTTGTAAAAGACTCGTCCGCCTATATCGTACGTTATCATCGGCCAATGTCAATGTTATCCCGGTGCGGGCGGGCGATCAATGGAAAATAGCGGAGGAAATTAAGTGACGCGTACCGAGGCGAATTTTAAACAGCCACTTTCCATGTATTTGCAACTGCATGCATAGGTAAGGATGGCCTCGAGGGGCGGTGCACCTTCGACCCCCCTCTCCGTAAAAATTAAATTCGCGCCGAGGTCGAATCACGGAACGACGTGCTGCGAGCAGAGCTCGTCCCGCCCGTGATTAAACCGGAAGGGAAATTTAATCTACTTTAAACTCGGCGTTAAATTCGCCTGCCCCAGCCGGCCCGTCGCGAGCCAGCCTAGCCTCCCCCGCGACGATTCGCGAATCGATCTCCTCCGCCGACCGCAGAAAAAAGGAGCGGTTCGACGCTGCCGTGGCGAGTCAGTTGAAACGAGCCGACGCCAGATGCTCCGACGAATCAAAATTATGCTTCCGCGGTCGCCTGCCAACTTTCGCCCTCCGCCATCTGTTGTTTTAATGAGTAATTAAGGGATCGCGCTCTTCATTCCCTTGGGGGATGATTGAGAAGTTGAGTCTTGACTCTTGAGGATGATTATAAATTTTTGGAACGCTTCGTTTAAATGCTAGTGACAAATGCAAAAATTGAAATAGGGGTTGCACGAGAGTGTGAAGGAATTCAAGTGAAAAATATTTGTGGAAGTTAGTCTGCAGTAAAAGGAGAGGATGAGCCGTATCGAGGCGTGATACCCGTCGCGCATAGTGGGTCATTCTAAACGATTTCAATTAAAGGAAGAGAAAATTGTTCACGACACCCTGGGTAGCTAAGGGGAAGATGGAAACTGCGCAACGAGGGCGATCCTCTGCTTAAAAAGTAAAGCGCTGGCAGGGCGCAACGAAGCCTCGAAGAAACGGAGATTTAATCTCAAGATGGTCGGCTTAATTGCCAGAAAAGAAAATTAGCCATAAATAAAAAGTGTAATTAAAACGTTTTGCAGGCGCGCCGGCGCTCTTTGTCCGCCTCGAAAAAGAGCAACCCGCGCCCTATGCAAACGGAACGGTCCTGCTGGAATAGTTCAACCAAGACAGCAACTTCTTGCCCGCTGCATCCGCAAAACTTGCGAATTCCTCAAAGCGGCTCTCGCTAAAATTGATTTCTATGCGGGGCCGGATGCTACCCTCGCGCATGCAACCTCATCAAACGCTATCAGCAGATTCAAAGGAGACGCATCAGCCAATGGGGAGAGGGGATATTGCACTGTGACTGCTCGCTTCCTGTAATCGAGAACTGCAATTTCAGACTTCCCGAGTAAACAATCGCATATCCAACATTCAAAAATCTTTCCAACCTGTCACACACAGCAGTGGTCAAAGGAGTGTTTAAACTGTCAACGGGGACGGAAATAAGATAGTTGCTTTAGAAGGAATTATATCGCAAAATTATTATCACAACCCAAGGGGCTCGCGAAATGTGTTCTCGCCACGATCATTTTTAGTTGACGATTCTTAGCACTTATTAATTTTAATATGGTTACATTGCCATATTCTATTAAGGGGAGGTTCCGGGCCTAAAAATCGATTTTCTTATTTCATTTGTCGAATGTTCAACCTTTAAAAATACGTGTTCACAAGGATTTTTTGAAATTTGGAAATATCCTGAGGTTTTAGGCATTTGGGTAGCGGCGAATGCACGGGTAAAACTCGGCCACTCTGCGCTCACGTAAAACTTTACACGCATTTTTTTCGAAACAATGTTTTTCAAATCGGTGAGACAAATATCTCGAAAAGTTATTATCCGATCCGATTGAAACTTTTTTATTTTGAAGAATATGCTTCTGTGCGGTGGAGAAAGCTCTGGCATTTTAAAAAGTTGAAAATTTTTTTTTTTTAAGGCGTTGAAAAGACGAAAAACATAGGGAAAAAGTGATTTCAAATTTCAAGTGTCGTTATCATGTCAAAAAAAATGTAAATTTTGTAATTTTTAAAGCTATGTCCACTAGAGACTACTTAGTATGCGCTTTAGTAATCTGGCATTGTTTCTTATTTCAGACCAATGATTTAGGTGCTACAAGTCCCACCATTTTGAATGAATTTTTTGACGCCTCTACTTCAACGAATCCCCAGTGCCATTTGCAATGATTAATTACAGGAAAAATATATTTCTACAGTTTCAGCCATTTATAATAGAATGCAAAAAGTCCCATTAAATTATCTGTGGTAGTGTTCCTTTAATTAATTCCCAGGGATCACCTATTTTAATGGACTCTAGATGAGCACCTCCTTTTAATGATATAACACGGATTTTTTATTTATGTCAAAAAGAAAAAGCTGGTTACCGAGATGCAAGCACAACTATCACATTAAATAAATTAATTAAATATATTAAATATATTTAAGTTACAAATATTAATATGTTAAAATTATATTCTGAAATACCTATTTTCAGTGAGCTTTCTTTGCCTTATTAAATTTACCTTACCTTACAGGACGGGAGGGGGTGGTTGCGGGTTATTTGGACACCTATTCACAATACGCAAAGGCTACAGTTATACTTCAAACTTTCTCCTCACCCCCACTGTACGTACATTCCATCTCATCTTATTCCCCACAGCGCACCTCGCCAAGCTAACCTTTGAATTCAAACGTCCATTGGATATCAGTCGAATGCCTAAAAACCCAACCCAGGAATTAAATCCCTTCACCAAACAACTCAACCTGCCTCCACCCCCGAATTACGCGGGAGTGTAAACAAAGCCAACGATCGAGGACAGGTTACCAAGCGAGGGGCTGGGAAGCGCTGGATCGTGGGGCAGAAGGTATCCACGAACGACTGCGTGTCAACACCAGCGGGACGACGTGAGGGAAAAGGACGAGCAGGAAGGAGGGTGGCAAAAAAAAAGGGGGGAACGGACAGGGGACGGTGCATCGCGTTTCCGCGGTAATCGGGAAGTTTCCCAGGAACCAGAAGTTCCCGAGTCAAAGTGATTTCAGGGAAAGCCCGTGGCGGGGAGGAGGGGACACTTGGCCGCGATCGAATCGATGAAATCTTTTCGAGCAGCTCGACCGGGACCGGACCAGACTGCCGGGGATTTACGCGGGATCCGTCGATGAGAAGGTAGAAGGTCGGCGAGCACAGCGTCGCGGGAACCGGTGGGCGATAGGGGTGGCGATGGTGGCAGAAAGAGAGGGCACGGGGCGGGGAGGACGGGGCCGATGGAGAGAAAGTGGGTGAAAGAAGCAAGCGTGGCGAGATAAGAAAGACTGAGGGCTCTCAGTTTGCGCTATTTTCTTGTCGTCTGGTCCCTGGGAGAGAATAAAAGTTAGAAGACGGCTCGGGAGAGGCGCGGAACCAATTTCCCAAAGGTACTCGACGATCCTAAAAGTAGTCTTCACCGTGAACGCACACGTCCTCGCACGCTATTTCTTCCGCCCCTCTCTCCCTCCCTCTCGACCCTTCGGCCACTTCTGTTTCCTTCTGCTTAAACGGTACGTAAGGCGTGATCGAACGATTTCGAGCGATCCGGGGGGATAATTTTTGGGGGGTTCGAAGTGGAAGCGCTTGGATGCCATGTCAGGGGTGGAATATTGAAAGGAACTGTCACCGGAGGGATGCTCGAGGCATCGAGCATAGGAGCTCGAGGAAACTGGATGAAAAATCTATAGTGGCTAAAATAGGTACTTTCGTTTCCCCCCACTCGTAAGACGAGATCCTCACTGTGAATCAGCCGCTTTACGTACAGCTAAGTGACATACTCGTCCACGCCTAACCGTCGGAATTATTCAGCGATGTGTATGTCACGTCCATCGCTATTATCAACTATGGTAAAGGACCCAATTACTGATGAACAAAACGAAAATAAACAAAAAAATTAACAAAACAATGAACACTGATGTTTACTTGATGAACAAAATTTGGTGGATCTTAAAACTTCGATTTTTATGTATAAATTCATCAATTTCAAAAATATATTTCGGGATCTATTACTGACACCCTTCAAATGTATTTGACTGAATTACTGACACCCCAATTACTGCCAGCTAACCTAATACTGTTTATCTTATTTTAAGGTTATCTCGTTTCATGTACTTAAATACATGAACTACTGCTATGACAGTAATACCAAAATGCTTAAAACGCTTGCACCAATCACTGTCACCCAATTAATAAGTTAAAAGTCTTAATGAATCGTTGAATTTGGATCTTTATTAATTTCTATGATGCTTATATTATTTAAAACATTATATTTTGTTATCATATTATATTTTGTTTCACTCGCCTGATATCCGCTTAAAATTTTTGATCGTTTTATCCAAATTATCGAAGAACAAATTAAGTGCTGTTTTTTGTATCGTATAAATAACAGTTTCAATTGTATGCTAAATTTTTTTTATGCATCATTTCACAAGATTTATTCGTTATTTTACGCAAAACAGCTGAGGGTGGCAGTAATCGGGTAGGTGGCAGTAATTGGGTCCTTTACCCTAAGATGAATATTTTAGACGTGGGAAGCAGAGGGGGAATCCTTGCACGGTGCTCATTAAGTCGCATTAGTGGGTAACAAATGTAAATAAACATGGAGCTTATAGTACTATATAAGAGTACTACCGTGACAAAAACGAGCGAAGGAATTCTGTTGATGTTTACATACATATATTCAAGGTTAAGACTTTCTTGTTCATTATATTTTCCAAAATTTATGTCTGTGAACGAAGACAGATGCTGTTGCTTACCGAAAGTGTGCAGTTTGCTGCTCTAAAAAGGATGATAAAAATAAGAAAATAAGAAACCAAAGTAGATATTATAGTAGCGAATGTAATGTTGGTCTTTATCTTGTCCCTTGCTTTAAAATGTATCATACCCAATTGAATTTTTAGTTAAGTGTAAAATTTTAGTATTCCTTCGCACATGTGTGCGAAAATCTTCAAATGTGAACGTCTTCATAATAAAAATATCGTTCTTCATAATTTTTTCCGTTTTTTGTCACTCAAATGGAGGAAAATAAAAGAAACAAATGCATCAATTGCGTAACAATTCTTTGATCTCACTTAAGTGTACTACAACTTCAAATTTGCTTTTTAGCCTTTTTAGAAAAATCATTAATCCTGCAGAAATATTAAAAAAAAAACAAGTGTAAAAATTAAAACAGTCATAACCGTGTAAATTTCACATAATGGAAATTCTGAGTTGTTTAAAAGGGTAGTTCGTTATCCTAGATAAAACATAAACCAGAATCAGATTCTGCGGCTCAAAAGACCCCTAAAACCCGTTCCATTTATACTGAATAAAGTAGAAACAAGAATGCTACGAAATTAGTTCCCCTTTTTACGAATCCGGATCATTGTGTGCCGCCGCCCCCCCCCCCCCCCTTACCCAGAACTGTTGCGCGTACGTTCGCAAAAAAAATTAAAAATAACCCCGACTAGCGTGCGCATGCAGAAACGCCGCGGCGAATTTGATACGAGGGAGCTCATCGTCGCAGACGTAAGCGTCCGCGAAAAACTCCCCCTCGCTAAAACCTCTAATAACGTTTCGCCGGTTGCGCGGGCCGCAGCTACGCGTCTAGGTTTACGTGCAAGCCGCGCAAATCTCCGCGAAACGCTGAATTTCAGAAGCCCGATTATCTACCGTGATTTTCCTCTCGGCTTGCACAGATATATATGAGCGCGGCCGCACATGTGCGCCGCGGCGCCGCCGTCATCCGTCACATCGGTGACGCGGATCGCGCGGCAGATGGGTAGAGAAACAACGGGGTAGGAAGCCCTTCCCTTCCTCGGCGAGGAGTGTTTCCGGGGGAGGGGGGGGGGGGGGATGGTAGCGGAAGGGTGCATCAACAGAGTGTTGCCGGGAGATAGGAGGGATGGAAAGCAGCGGGTTGCCTTGGAAAGTGAGCAAAGACTGGGATGTTCTTTGAGTCGGAGCTTTCCCTCTGACAATCAGAGGCGGAAAACAGAAGGGGCGAAGATTTTCTGCAGTGGGTGGCAAAGTCGAAACGCTCCTCCGACTGTGGGGAGCGGGACCATCCCCTAACGGCGGGCAACAAAGCAGATCTTTTCTTTAAAAGGGTGGATGCTTTTGCCGGCGAGCAGGCAGCAAAGGGCTTTGTGCGCGAAGGGGGAGCAAAGACGAACTTGCTCCTCGGAAACAGGCGGCCAGGATAAAGTTTTCCTTCCTGAATACGGATAAGGGATTCCTCTAGCGACATGCTGAGAAATAGAGATGTCTGTTAACGGAATGAAGAGCGTAATAAATGCAGATCGAAGGGAGGCCCACTGGTGGCTGTATTCTTTAGTGGCAGAATGAAGGAAAGAGATAGTTTCCTGTAACAACATGGGACAAAGATCGCCTGTTCGTCGAAGGAAACGAAGTTCACTCGAGAAAAGAGAAGACACTTCCGTCGCAAAGACGGAGGAAGTCAAGCCATTTGAAAGGCAAAGAAAAGAAGTCGCAAGAAGTGGAGAGGGGAGATGGTGGGAGGGAAAAGTTTCTTCTTCAAGAGAGGAGGGAAACCTTCGTCAAAACTCGGCGCAGCGGGGCAGGGAGGGGCGGGCGGAGAAGACGGGCGAAACAACGCGAGAAACTACGGGACTGTCGGGTCAAATTAATTGTAAACAATCACGGGAAACTGCAGAAGCTCGCGAGGTACAGGCTGCACAGCTGCGCGTACACCAGCCGCTAACAACTCGTAAATCGCCGATTGCCATCGTCACTGGGCTCCATTGACGGCCTTTTGCCTCTGTGTTTAAGCGACTCTAGGTACTGTTGCGTTAATAGTGAAATATATATATATATTCTTGATTTATTTACAATACAGGTGCACAGATAACGTATCCCGCTACTCGGCTCGACGCACAGTGGAAAATTTTTGCGATTTTACGGCCAAAACCACAAAAATAAATTTTTCAATTCGACAAAATAAATGCAAATGTCAATTGAAGAACTAATATGAGCATCAAATGCCTCAAATTTTAGTGTTGAATGTTTTAATACAAAGCTCGTATAGACTCGCAAATGTTTATGTTCATGTAAGGAATTAATCCAGATTTTCAAGTTGCTTCAAACACTTATATTGTGTTATCTAAAGTTGCGAAAATAATTTGAAGGCATGGATTCAATTCCCGGTGGTGCGTAAGATATCCTTTTGTCCTCAAAATAATTATGTTTCGGTTTTTAATACGTAATTTATACAATTTTTAAAGTAGTGTTTTAGAAACAATCTTTTCATATAAGAATCAATTTTCAATACATAAAATACATATAAATCCCATAATATCCTGCAATGATTTTCATTCCTATTTTACGTTGAACTATTTTGATTCTATAAATGCAATTATTAATTGCTGATAGTTGTTAATCTTGTAATTATATGCATTTTTTAAACACGATCCAGTGTGTCTTGTATAACACAACATAACTGTGACCGAGACTGGTTCACATGTTATACCTACATTACAAACCTTTTTATTCTTTTTTAAACGATTTTATTCAGCTTCGATCCTCTGTTTGATTGTTTGCACGGAATAAGGATATTAAAAAGTACCGACAAAATTTTTCTCGAAAGTGCTCAAGAGAATATCTATGGAGGATGTTTTCAATTGGCTTTTATTATCGTCAGATCCAGTAATTAATAATCTAAGAAAACTTCCCGATAAGAAATTAAAAAGTTTGTCGTCAAAAGCGTTAACCCCTCTTCTATTCACTGCTGCACTGTAGCAGAGGCATTCTCTGACAAAGAAAAAAGCGATTCCGACGGGGAATACTAGTTTTAAGGGCATATAATTTCATACGTTTAAGTGTATAAATGTAAATAATAAAAAAATATTTATCGTTCGTAATTTTTGTAAGTGCTGTTTTTCGGATAATTTAGTTTCTCATATATCAGAACGTAAAAGTGCCGAATTTAATATATTGAAAATAAGTTTTCAGGTTTTGACCACGAAAATGGATATAGTTCTTCAATTGACGTTTGTATTAAATTTGTAAAATTCCAAAATTTCTTTTTTGTGGTTTTGGCCATAAAATCGCAAAATTTCTCCACTGTGCGATCCAAGTAAATACGAGTAAATACTCGATACTTTTGTTTCAGTATCGAATAATTTTTGTATCGATATCACGGATATTGAGAACCTTTGGATGAATCTGATATACGGTTTGCGAAACCTTGCACCACTCGAAGTGCTAATTTTAAATAAAACGCATTCTAATGTCTGAAGACACTCAGCGCGCATCGTGTCGAACGCACAAAAGCTAAGGTGTGCAGAGAGAAGTCTTTCAGTTGCGCGCGAAGCGATGGGAGCAAGGAAATCGTAGATGAAAAACGTCCTGCAAAGACTCGGGCGACGAGGGTCGGTGAAAAACGCGCCAGCGAAATAGAGAAGTGTAAGAGGACTCGCGGTCGAACGTAAAACTATGTTCTCTGTTTCCCCTCCGGCCGTGGTTTCGATACGAATTTCGCCGAAAAAGATGTATTTGTTCAGCGCCGGCAGTGTTTGCAGGCTCGCGGGAAAAAAAAAACAGTTATTTATGCGGCCGAATTTATATATGGGCGGGCAACGGTTATAACCGCGGGCAGAGGTATTAGCCAACGAGGGGATTAATTAACGATTAATTAAAATTTACTTAACCGTTAAATAAACCCACCGTGGATGACGGAGGCTCGGCGAGAGACGGCTAGACGCTGCTACCTGCGGATAATTTTCCACGTCGAATCGTGTTAGAAGTTAACCGCGTGCAGTGAGGAAATAAGTTGTCTTTTTTCATGGTTTCGCGACGAGGCTTGGGGAAAATCTACGTTAAGCGCTGCGATGAGTTTGGGGCGAGAGTTCTGGCTGTTCTAATCTGTTAATGGGATAGTTCCAGCCGCTTGTGTTTTAACGTTGTGGTACGAGAGTAAATGAATCTTGGGATATTTTATTTTCGTGGTGTAGGGGATTTGAAACACCTTATTAATCTGACGCAGGGGACCTGGATCATTTTATTACTGTGATATAAGAGATTTGGAATATTTTATTAATATCATATAGGAGACTTGGAATATTTTATTAACGTGATATAGGAAACTTGGAATATTTTATTAATATTAGATAGGAGACTTGGAATATTTTATTAATATGATATAGGAGACTTTGAATATTTAATTAATGTGATATAGGAGACTTGGAATATTTTATTAATATGATATAGGAGACTTGTAATATTTCGTTAATGTGTTGTAATGGACTTCAAATACGTTACTAATGATGTAGAGGGCTTAGAATATTTTATCAGTACTATTTAGACTCTGTGGATAAACTTGTTCTTCACGATGGTACTTAGGGAGCACTGCGTCTGGACGCTACCGATTTTGGCACAATCCCTTCCACAGACGTCTGAGAGTTCGACTTAGCGCGTCGTACATCATTACCGCCGTAAATCGATTCAAGTATTAAGACCGCGCGTACGTATCCGTTCGTTATCGTCGTAAATCAACGTCTTCAGACACAGCGAAGGGTAAAGTGCTGCTTTGCCAAGGAAACGAAAAAAAAAAAGATTTACCGCTGTGAACCAAAGTTCCCAAACGCTGACTCCTTGGTGGCACGCGTTTCAACGTTTTTCCGTCGACCTTTCAGCAGTTTCATAATTCTCGTTATTTAACTGTTAAGTCTCGGGGGAAACGAGCACTAAAATCGTTCCCTCTTTGAAGTGTACGTATCTGTAAAAATATTGAAATACTTTTGCACTCTCAGAATCTTTAAAATTGAAGCTTGACCTTCTTCAGAACATCCCCTTTCGAAAATTGTATACCGAGATGAAGAACACTCCCGTTAAGAAATCAACTCGAAGCATTACATAGAAGCTTTATTCTGTTAGCAGTTGCAGAAACTTCATTTCAAAGAGAATATCGAAGCAGTGCTAAGTATGTGATCTATTTAAATTGTTTCTCGCATACGGACGACAATTTTTAAAAGCAGAGAAGCGCAGAAAGTACCTAGCAAATTTCTCACAGCACGAAAACGGTGTTTGCCCCTCATCCACGTGTAAATTTACACCACGAAGTCCCACTGCTGTTCCCAGTTCCCAACTTTATCACATATTAGGTACTCGAGACCACGGAAACGTTGCAAATAACGCCCCTAGAGGATTTTTTTCTAAACCCCACATCAAAAGATTCTTAATACACCAGAATTCTCAGTAGAATCAGAAAACTTCTGAGAAAGATTCCTGTCAGAATAATTTGTCAAAATTACTGAAAGAGTAAGTATCCAAGAAAAGCACGATCCTTGCAGTAACTAAACGAATGGAAATCGTTGAAGAATGGCCACATATAACACCCGACACTTCCCCAAAAGGTTCTTGAATTACGGAATCAAAAAAAAAAAAAAAAAAAATAGAGGGAAACTAGCTGCTGGGTGTAGAAGCTCTTCGGGACTTGCAAGATGCAATTGGAAAAGTTCCGTCGGCTCACAAATCTTCCCTAGAAATTGGACCAGCGATGACGAGCACGCTCGCGCACAGCCCCCAGAAAATTGTTAATTGTGAATCGCAAAACGAGCCGGGACATCGATGCAAGGCTGCCCATTTCCGGATTGTCCTCTCTGTCTCCCCCCCCCCCCCCCGCCCGTCTTCCCATGTTCCTCAAAATAGTTCCCAGAACGGGGCAGTAAAGTCCGATAGGCTTATCGCGAGTAAAGATAACGCTCAGACTGTAGTGCGCCTCGAAATACTTCTTAAGCTTTACGACAGCGATCGTTACCCCTTTATTGCCTCTCGTACGTGAACGTCCTGTGTGCAGTTAACATGTTTGTGACACGGCTACGAGTGTGTCACGCGTACACATCGCTTGGACTTAAGCAGGACGAATAAGGGAGGCTTAACGTGCGCACGACGCAGCGTATTAACGTGGCGTAAGAGGTGCTTCCCTTGTCCGTGTGTTTTTAAATATTTGTATGTCCAAGCTGCTTCTTAGATTTGCACGGATCGAGCTTGGAATTAGAGTGGTACGTTTCCTTGAGGAAATTATTTCGGAATAACTCTGAGATTGTGACTTTTGTGAAATGATTCGTAAATCGTGGAATCCAAGGAGGATTTAGAATTGTTGGTGGGGGGGGGGGGGGGGGATGAATTAAGGGCTGCAGTGGGATATTGATATTCGCCGGTGGGCAATTGTGGTTCGCAGGCTTCTCGTTGCATCAGCAAATACCTCTGTGGTCAGACAGGCACAGCGGGCCGCTTATTTTAAAACACCCTCGTTAGTCACGCGTGCGTAGCACCCCCTTTCATTAGAATAATCGCCGGAACTGATCTGGCAGAAGTTTCGCGGCCGAGCCTGGGGAATGGAGCCGACTGAAGTTTAAGGAATCGGCTCTTTCAAGATTTCTCTCGGATTTCCCGAGAGCGATTGGCGCCCTCTCATTGCCCTAGTACACCGCGCCATCAATTTCCCCGGAACTTTCTCCCCTGCTGGAAAAAGTCTGCGAAATTCCGCGGGAAGGGCCTTCGACGTTCAAGTCCTCCGCTCTCCCCCCGTCCCTGCCAGCCGGTTTTTCACATCCAGAGTTGCCCGAGCCATCGAGGAAATATTTTTCAACTAATTTTCCCCTTCTGGGACTCGGCTGGAAAATAATTTCTGCTCAGCTGCTGCGAAAAACTGGCGACTTCCCACTGCGACACGTTTCTTTCTGGCTGCCTCGTTGCTGTTACATTTTACCGAATCGCCTGATTTCTGATTGAAATTCTGTGAAGGGTTGCCAGGTCGATCAGAAAAATTGCGATGGTGTACTTTTACTTGAGGAGTCTTTATAGAAAACACTGTCGGTGCCAAATTTAAAAATCAAAATTTTTCTCGGAAAATGTATGTGTCAATAGTAATATTGTAATGTAGAATTTGATTTTTGGCACTTACAGTGTTTTCTACAAGAGAAACATGAACTCTACTACGTTTACTACATATTTACTTCTTTCTTTCCTTCCACTTAGGCTTACTTTTCAGAGTCCACGTGGCAACCAGCGTATAGTCGATTAACCGCGCCAGTCGTTCACACGGATTCACTTTCACGCCCTTCAGCGATGGGAAAGGTAAGGGTCCAATTAAGCTCGAATCGTGTAATAAAATGCAAACGACGAGGGGACAGGGGCAATTAAAGGGGATGAAACGCGCGATAAAAGCGCAGCCTCGAGCCGTGGTGATGGGGACGATGAGTCGATGAACGCTGCCACGTTCGGAAAGAAGCTTGGCGATCCCAAACGAGGACTAACAAAGACGCGTTAAGGTAGGTTATCCTATACGCGACTGGACGCAACGTCAAGAATTTCAAAGTCGATTTTCTCGAAAATGAAGCGCAATATCAAAAAATTTTATTCCTTTTTCTCGACTTGTTTACTTGTTATAAGTCGAAAAGAAAGAGTAACTTTTTTTGATATAGCGTTTCATTTTCGAGAAAATCGACTTTGAAGTTCTCGACGTTGCGTCCAGTCGCGTATAGGGCAACTTTAGACCGCGGAATAATTCTCAAAAAGACTGAAATTTACGTCGAATTTGGTGACAGACCAGCGTAGGTGAAATAGGAGGGAAACTGGAGGGGATGAATCAAGATTCCCCATAAACGAGGAGCGTGGCTTGTATAAGAAATGTAGAGGAACATTTACGTTCTCTTTGAGCTTACGGACCCTTTCGTCGGCCAATGATAAGCCGCAAAGGAGAATTTTCGTGCGAGATACGAAAGCAAGAATCGTCTCGCGTCCCCGTGTGCCTAGAGCTGCGCGTAATTTAGCACGGTTGATGGAAGGGAATATCTAAAATTAGATCCCGGGAACCGGTGTACTACAGGTGAAGAAGAAATCAACGCGCGGAGGGTCGAAAGGCCGGCAACTGGAACGGAAAATGAATCATTAAATTACCCTGCTCGACCTAAGCCGATGGAGTCGTTATAAAAAAGCACGCCCACTTCGTTCCCATATTTACCTAGTTTCAATGCGGGGCAACGGGGGGATCTGCCACCTCTTCTGGAATATCTGTTCTGAAATTCCTTCATTTCAAGGAGAGATGGGCAAGATTTTTATTTAAATAAAATAACGAATAACATTTAAAAAAAACGATTGGATTCGCACAGCGTCCTTCAGTGTCCGCGCACCTAATGCTTTCGAAAACGTGTTGCGTCTTGTATTTTCTTCTAAACGTCCCTTTAATTGGGACTTTTTTGAAACGGCGTAAAGTGCGGTCTGATAAATCGTGGGAACAGGGGCGAAACGTCACGCGCAGGTTTGTTGGAACTACCTAGCGTAATGGGAACGATATTCCCCCCGGGAGTTAGCCGGGACACAGAAGCCAGTCCTCGTGATCAGACATGTCCACGCGGGCGACACCGTTGCCGTGCAGAAAATCGTGCTGTCGTGCGTTCGACTTCGATGGCGAATAATCAAATGGCAGGTGTTCCATGCAATAAACTTGTCCCCTCGTATTCCCTGAAATCGATTAATCACCTGTGCTTTACGGCTTAAGCGAACCCGCGTTCCCGTGTATTTGGACTTCCGTTACATGGATTCGGGGCGGTTGGCCCCGTTCCTTCAACCCTACATGTTTCAATCACTGGCCTTCGATATTTTCCAAACATATCGCGTTTCTGTCCGCGCGCAGCAGCTACTTAGTTTGCCGCTTCAGCGAGCCCCAGTGGAGAGAAGTGGTCGTTTGAATTTGTAAAATTGTAGTTTGTGAACTTCAGTGGAGGAGGCTTAGTGGGAAATGAGAAACGTGACTTGATCGAAGGGTTTTACGGTGCTCGATACTAGTGATTGTGTTTTCCCAATTTTTTTGCTTTCTCGAGATTCGGGAAATCCCAAATTAGTAATACCTATATTTACATCTCGAAATTTCAGAATTCCCGAATTAGTAATATATTTATTTTTCGAGATTCGAAAATTCCCGAATTAGTAATATATTTATTTCTCGAGATTCGGGAATTCCCGAATTAGTAATATATTTACTTCTCGAGATTCGGGGATTCCCGAATTAGTAATATATTAATTTATCGAGATTCGGGAATTCCCGAATTAGTAATATATTTATCTCTCGAAATTCGGGAATTCCCGAATTAATAATATATTTATTTCTCGAGATTCGGGAATTCCCGAATTAGTAATATATTTATTTCTCGGGATTCGGGAATTCCCAAATTAGTAATATATTTATTTCTCGAGATTCAAGATTTTCTTTCGGAAATTCTTGAGAATCTCAAAATTTAAAAATAATTCTTTAGTTAAAAAAGACCCGCTTTAATAAGGAAATAAACAAAACGAAGCAGAAAAAATAATGCAAAATGAAAACAGATAATATTCGATTCTTTTATATTTCTTTTTTATTCAATCGTTTAATTATATTCTCGAGGATCGGGATCGCGATTAATTTGTAAATCTCCAGATTTCCCGGGACGGGATTCTCGAGTACAATCGCTACTCGATACGTATAGACCAAAAAATTTAGGGTTTTTAATTGAATGTACCGTGACTGGATAAAAGGTTTGAAAAAGGGTTCGGTGAAGCAGAATTCCGACAGAAATTTTGTTTCGAAGCGGGGTATCATAAAGCACGGGTTAAGCCATTGTAACGAATCAAGGGATTAAGATTCCCTTGCAATTCTTCCCTCTCGAGACGCTGGGAACTCTACACATCCTTTAACCTTTCCCATTCGACCCAAGAAAATCCGGATTAATTCGCGAGAAATGACTCCCATTAAACTCACGCTAGTTTCCACCTTTCCTACGAACCCCAAGTTCAGATACGTTCATACTGCAGCGCTAAAGAATATTATCAAAAACCTCCATCCACTCCGCCCATAATAAACCGAATTTTCAAACATTATCTAAAATCCCCATACCAAACAATAATCACAGCGAATCCTCAAAACCGTAAAATCAAACAATATTCAAACGACCCAAAACTCCTTCAGGACTCAAGCCTGAGGTATAGTTAGATTAGACTTGGCATTGAATTAGCATAAATAAAATTATCTGGATCTCCTAAAACGTAAGGGTATTATACAATAATTAGAAAATGAATTATTATAATTAGAATAAATCCTAAAATATCTTCAATTGTAAAATATAAATGAAATATTTATTTCTATTTGTTCCTAGGAGATTATTTGATCCTTTTAAATGTAAGAAAAATAAATGGGCAGTTACTAAAATTAAAACAATTAAAGGTAAAATAAACTGAAACGAATAAAATCGATTTAAAGTAGCACTCCTCAAATTCATTCAATTATTATTTTACCAATAATCATTATTTTAATATTACTATTATTACACCAAAACACAGGGTGCAACGTCCGCGCTGGAAGCAGGCTGATGGGAAGAAGCACCCAGTAGAATATATGCAAAGCACACACACACACACACACACACACACGGGCAGAGGTGCGCACGCGTGTCGAGCGTAATCTCCGATAACGGGGCGACGAAATTAAGCGGAAGAGCGGCATTCAGGTGAGAAAAAGTCATTGGTGCGCGCGAGGTGCGAAAGACGTGGGTGGGGCGGGACGTACGAGAAGAGGATTAAGTCTTCGCCGGCCTAAGTTCACGAGTCTCGCCATAAAGAAGACGGAAGGCGTTCGTGCGGCTCGGGGAAAAACCGACCTCCGAGCAAATTAAGCACGGCTGCAGCAACGCAGCTTTCCTTTTCGAGACGGAAGCAGCATTAGTACCGGCTCTGAGCTTAACGATCGGGCGGGCACCATCCACGAATCTCGAAAGATAATGCGGGCCGACTTCCTGTCGCGTGCCTTTTTGACCATTACGTTTTTCCGGCTCCCAGCTTTCTAGAGCAATCTGAGCTGTCTGTGCTTCCTCAGCTACACCTATCTCGCCCGAAATCCATCAGGAAACGCAAACGCACCTTCCTTTGGTAAATATTGCATGCGTGTAAGCATAGTGTAAGCATATTTACGATATTTGGATTCTCTGATATTTAGATACGAGTCTGGGAACTCGCAGATTCCGAGCCACGAATAGACGGGGAAGTGCGCGGTTGTTCCTCGAGCAAATCCAGCTGGTCATTACCGGCGCAGGATAATCTGCGGCGCACTCGAGAATTAATTTCGACTCAATATTCGATAGTCAGGTGAGCGGGACGGCCCTTTAAATTCCACTTGCACGGTAAATCGAGTTACACGCGACACTCCACGCGCGAATTTGTCGCCCCTGTCTCCGCGGCGCGCTGGAAAAATCCACGAAAACACGGCGGCCCCGATGGCGAACATCTTGTCAGCGTCCGTCGGCGGTATCATATTTTCCCCGCTTTTCCCCATCGACGTGGCAAACACGGGGGCCGTTGCTGTGTAACGGGAGTGTCATCGCATTTAGAAATGGAATATCCGCTGCGCTGGCTTCTATTCGCCCGTCAAATTTTCCAAACACTCGCGCGGGATAAAAGCGCGCGCTGCCCGTCATAAACCCTTGCTTCTGTGTTCTCGATGACGGTTGCAGGCGTGACGATCGATTCCCCTGGAACGAGCCGAGTTGTATTTGTTACGCTATCCCGTCACGTTTTCCTGCGTGAAACTAGCTGCCACCCTTGTCATCGTTAGATCCCTCGAGGGTTTCATGACCTTGCAGTTCTGTTTGGAGTGAAAGCGAGTAGTCGCCCGAAGCAATTTTGGATCCGCGACTTTGAGGCTCCTCGTTTGACGCCACGAAGGCAATTTGTAATATAAAAGGCAGGGTGCTGTGGTTGATGAGACGGACAGTCGAGAAAGCAAAGCAGCCTTCGATTTCAATAAAGACACCATTCGTATCGAAGTGTATTTTCCGGTTGGCGAATATTTCACCGTTTACTCGTGCTATAAATCAGTGTCTGTCGAACCGAGTTTTTAATTGGTCAATTGACGGGTAACCAGCAACGACAAGCTAGCTGGACAGCATGCGAATGGGTAGAGCATCATATATTCGCTCTACGCGTTCAAAGGGTTAACGTGGAAGCGCTGTTGCTTCAAAGGCTCTGCCCTTCGACTCTCAATAGCAATTGTTGTACCATAAATCGACATTAAAGCACCATAAACCGGCAATAAAGTTCAATTCGAGATCCCAGCGGGAGTGGCTGTCTTTTATGGCCATTTTCGCCAATCACCCTGACTCGTGGAATCCTCTTCATACGTCAGTGTGCCAAGTTCTACAAAAGCATATTCAAGAAATCATCCCAAGGCATACTTCATCACCGTCAGTCAGATTTTCGAATTTACTGCTGAGATTACCGGGAAGACCAACAAATCTACGCTCTTGAATCGAAATTAATTAGCTACAGTATCTCTAAGAAACACTAATGCGGAGTGACTTCACTCACTAACAATGACACCGTGACAGAATCACTTAGAGTCACTTGGAGGTCCACCCCCAGATTTATAACCCACGGTCACAATTACGCACTTCCCTCCACGAGTAACTAGAACTATCAGGAATAACTTTGGAAACTTGTAACCCTGACACGTGGTTACGCCTTAGACTCTGTAACGTCGGCCCTCAGCTTTACGGACTGGCGTTGAACCTGGCGTAAACTACGAGGGACGCAACCCCTTGAACCCACGCGCAACCCCCCGGCAAACGCGAGGCTCGTGAGTACTCTAATTCACGGAGATATCCATTCGTGACTCGTAACTGTCAGTGGCTGTTAGCACGAGCTGCGCGCGCGACTCTATTCTGCTCGGATTACAAGCTACCGAACAGTTTCATGCGTCATGATTTTTTCCAATCGGGTGATCGCGATTGTTTCCACCGAGAATCGCGGAGGGAAATCACCGCGGGCCTGCGCGCCGAATGGATATTCCAGAATGGATTCGTCGTGCCGGTGGGGCGAATCAATTGCCGATGGAACGATTCTGTAACAACGATATCGGGACAGTTGTGAACGCCGCTATAGCGCCGTAACAACGGCCACGATTGCGCGTGTCGATCCCGTAATGGATGCCTAATCGCGGCGTGTGCCACTAAGTGCCCCGACACCGATCGGAAACGGGGCGTTTTTTTGTTTTTACGGACCAAAGCGGGGTGCGCGTTTAGAGTCGCGAATGATGTTTGAAGAAAATGATCGATTCCTCGGCGTTCAATCTTCGAACTTTGACAGATCGAGGCTCGCGCGTTCTGGGGCAAACTTACCCTCAATGTCGATTTTATAAAAAATTTTCAACTATTGGTGGTTGCTTCATTTTATGAAATGAGCTTCATAAAAAAAAATTGATTTCTTAGGATTTATGGGAAGTTGTAGGTTGAAATCGTGAAGTGTTAAGATTGAAACGGATTAAGATTAGTAAAAAATTCATATCATAAATGTAAGGTATCAGTAGCGTATCTAGAGGGGGCTCAGGGGCCCTGGCACCCTCAAAGAAAATGGAAAAAAGAGATTACTGTAACCACGACTGAAGTAATTCAAAATCGTTTTAAAAAGAAAAGAAAACCGGATTTTATTCTTTAAATAAATTTGTATAATCACTTAATGAATTTTAATGAATTTGCATTAGAAATCTGTAAAGTAGGGGAGAGTTGCCTATATCGTACCACTTAAGACATGTTACGTTATATTTCATGTTTGGTACTAATTTGAACGTAAATGACTATTGGATATTGTAGCTTAATCCTTTAGGCACCTACTATTATAGGCTTAACCTTTTGTTCAGAACAAATTAATTTCTTATTAATCGTTTGTCACATACTGTAAAAGGTACGATTTAGGCAACCGGTCTCCTAAATCGTACCTCCACTAAAAATAGTATCAATAACAAATAGAGTAGAAAATATTCAACATAAAGAAATGAATATTATATAGTTACTTATTATTATATAGTTAGATTATTATATAGTTTAATTATTATCAGCTAAAATAAACTGGTAAAAAGTTACATCAATCATACCTGATTTTTTCAAATGTTTATAGCACGCACAAAATAGGCTGTAAGCTCAAAAGATTTTGTTTCTATTTCTTATTTCGCATTTACTTGCTATTTTTATCATCAGATGTCGTTTATATTCATTAATTACTGAGAAATTGATGAGGTACGATTTAGGTGACCAGTACGATATTGGCAACTCTCCCCTATGTACTAAGAGAATTTCCAAAGGGAGGAACACAAACGCAATCATGTATCTGCAAAGGAATTCTGTCTTCAGATACGAAACAGATCCAGGAGCTTCGCTAAAAAGAATCTTCAATCAACCCCAGAAATTGAATGGCCACCGCGATCAATTATACCTATAATTGATTGATGAATTTCGAATCGGTCGCGCGTCCACGTGTTTGCTCTCATTATACCACCGCATTATGCCGTTGTGATGGCGATATACCAATTACTGGATATAATTCGTGGGCCGTATACGCGCGGCTTATGCAATTATCAAACGCTGTTGAAAATCAACTTTCCAGGGGGTTGAATAAGCGGCGCAGCCTCTCATTTGATGAAATTATCCCGCGGCGCAACGGCCTCTCACGGCCGCTTCTTAAAAACCCTCTACGGGAAGGGCACCGAGATAATTATTACCCGGCACAGTAACTTCGCAAGCAAGCCACCGTGTTTCGGCGTATCGCGTAACGAGCCATGGCGCCGGCCACGCCGACGCACCCTGGGATATTAATAATTACATATTGCGCGGCTGATAGGACAATATCCACCACCGCGGCCTGAAATATCAATAAATGAGGGATACTGCCCGTGCAAGACGGGGAATCTAAGCCGATAATTGAGGGAAACTGGAGAACTCCGGGGGGCACGTGTACGATGTGGTTCTGGGGAATTAGAAGTAGCCGGGAGGGGAATTTGACGAGCTGCGTCAAACTGGTTGTTGCTGCAAAATTTTTTAACAAAAAGTCATTGTTATAGGAATGTAGAATTGTGATCGAAGTAATAGGGGGAAGATGGGAACTTAAGGAGGTACTCTAAATAAAGAAAATAAACCATAGGTGTTCCATTTTGGATGACTAGAACAGTTCCCATATCAACGCCTGTCGGAAAAGAACTCTTTTTAAGAAGTTTTTGCCACCGACTATATCTATGTATATGTGCGATGGAAAAGTTCAAAAAAATTCTGAGCATTACTTCAAACATACCTTAATATACAGACAAAACGCCAGATAGTATAAACTTATAGTTTTTGTTAAATAAATTCCCGAAGGATGCCTCTGGATGACGAACAGTTACACTAGAGTACCCCCTTATGGAAGTGTGTTTAAGTGCAGGGTAAGGGGAAAATACGAGGAACGTTTCATGATTTTGCGGTCTATAGTAGATTTAGTTTGTGGCAAGTGGGACTACGGAATTGTCGAATTACAAAGGGTGATACAGTTCAAATGCCCCAGTAAAATAACGTTAAAGATTTGACATAGGTATTGGTTATAAACTGGAAATATCCATGCTGCACTGGAACAAAACACGGAATGTTTCAACATGCTGTAAAAAATTCAAGCCAATCCAAACCACAGTTTTTTCGCAATCAGAGCAAAACCACAGAAAAACACCCTACACACCAGGCGACTGTAGCGCCGTCCTATACATGTATATATTATCAAAAAAATCATTTTTGTACAGTTTATGGTATTAATAAACAGTACCCAAAAGTACTAGTCACAATTCGTATTCATCTCCTTGTAATTAATTTGCAAAAAAATACTTGATCTTCGAGCGATTTGACAACCCAATCCTCATAAATATTTTTTGCCAGGCGAGTGACTCGATCGAAAACTGCCAGATTTCCAATTGGATCCGGATAATTCGACAGAGAACGCGTAGCTAGGAACGGCGGAAATTGTTCAATCCCCGATTTATCTTATCCAACGATCGCCAGGTCCATCGTTTTATCATTTCGATTAAGCTCGACGCGATGGAAGGTTCGTTGTGAAATAAGAAAAGTACGTTTGCCCGGGGAATTATACGTCAATCAACAATACCGCGTATTTTTCGAGCCGCGAACAGCTCCATTGAACGATCAAAAGATCCCCGATCGTTCGAGCGATTCTTTGTTCCGAGGGGGAGAATTGTTAAACCGCTTTCGTCCTGGATTTTGTAATTTCCAAGTAAAACATCGCTAAACGGTTCAGACGGGCGCGTGATCTTTTATGAAAGTCGAGTGGGGAATAAAACGCGGTACCTAGCTGAAACGACGTCGCCTTTATGAGCCATGATGCGGATTACGAGATGAAAATTGAATAATCGCCGGTCGACGACTGTTTTACAACCCGCGAGATGAACGCTTCGTTCGAAATAAAAATTTCATCGCCTACTTTTCAAAACGGCGCGTTCCATTGTTGCCCTCCAGCGACGGCAGAGCTGCGATCAATTTCACATTATTCCACAGAATTCCCCATTAAAATTTCGGCCCAACGATAGGAAAAACTGGAGGCTGACTGACTAATTGATTTTAACTTTGATGACGTCCATTCGGCAGACTTTAGTTTCGTTCCCCTCGGAAAGAGAATAATCAAGAATCTATCATTCGCAACGAATGAAAACACGGAATCGCAACGTGGCCCTGCGAAAATGTTATCGCTACAGTTTGCAGAATGTTAGTCGTGCAGCGTTCAATTGCGATCCGCGCTGTTTAATCGCAACGGTACATAATCCCCGGTGGCGGTATCGGTCGCGTCTCAATTATCGGCGCGAAGATGCCCGACAGTCGTGCGATGCAGCATTAACTATAAACGCGCGCGCGCCGATCCCCGCGAACCTGTAACAGGCATCTAATTACGCTAATGCGGTAAT